>JAMPIV010022561.1:0-101578 GCA_024509875.1 Oreohelix idahoensis
ATATAATATATAACTGTTTAGTAGTGTGACTTGATTAATTTTAGGTCATTTCTTCCGTAATAAATTATATGATAATGTAGCGCCGTCACCACCTAAGTTTAACTGTGCTTAAGCTGGTAGGTGTCTCCTGTGTTATTGTTTTACAATGGGTTAATGAAAAATTATGCTAACAAGATACTTTACTATGCTAAGAACCTCATAGTTTCGTTCAGCTTCTTACCATGTGTTAAAGCGTAAATTAAAAAGCTAAACCCATTACTAAAAATAAGGAAATATCAGAGGTGTAAGTTATTCACGTAAACTTGAATAGTAATGTGCGTGCGCTGTAACACTTGAATTATAAGAGGTAGTCACTTATTACTTTCTGAGAGAAACGTCTATTGGTTGAGTGTGGGATTATTATATGCCTACTTGTGCACTTAGACACCAATTTAGAACTTTCACGGCAATCCAGAAAGCAGCCACCAGCCAGAGATATAATTATATCTTATGTTTAAGTCACAGCGTATTATTATAGCAATAACATTGCATTTTTTTAATTTTTGGGAGGTTATTACATTTCCATTTTTGTGTTTCAACCCCAAGGACCGCATACCATTTATTATATAATGTCTAATGCTTGTATTTTCTGTAAATTCCGTTAATGATGTAAGATGAATCGCATAACCACTCAGCTTGAACTACAGGGTTAGATATCCCTTGTGTTGAATTGGAAGAGGGCGTGGAGTAGATTTTGCTGTCAGGGCATTTGCTGACAGGTACATGTATGTACAAGATATATTAGCTGATGCGAGCGCATGCTGATAGTTGATAGACAGCCCGAGACTATCATAGTAATGATAACAATAATTATAGGTCTCATATTGGGGCATACATATTTATTTTAACATTATTGTTATTTTATGGTGTGCTTGATGTAAAGGTTGTTTGTTTTGGGTCTCAGTTCCAGGGTACCCCACTGCTACCGCAGGATTCCAGTCAGGCAAAGAACGTAAAATTCTCTTCTATCTCACGGATCCTGAAAACAATTAGCACCACGAGATGTCATCTATACCTGAAGTACAACCCTTTTCGACGCCCTTCCCTAAAATTGGAAATGCGCTCACGCAGTGTATAACGAGCAATAGCAAATCTGAAATCGTATTTGGCAGTAGTGGTTTCCTACTCGCCTCTTGATCACAAGTCAGAGCATAGTGGCTTCCAACATATCGATCAGCTCAACGTCTTCAGCAGCATTGAAAGCACCAGACTGTGTGCTTAAACCGAGCGCTCAGTCACAAATAAAGATCAAACCAGCCAAACCGGATTTAAAAATCAAGTACGCAAACCCATTTCACAAGCTGGATAATAACGCAGTGGACCGTTTGTCCTAAATTGACCTCGTCTTGTGAGTGATTCTGGTTACTCAAAACCCCCCGCGCTCATTAGAGGTCAGCTGAATATAGACAGAGTAATCAACAGCCTATCTTGTTGTTAGTTTGTTAACAACGGCGCATGGATAACGCTTACAGTGGATTTATAGTGTAATTCATCATCTTTAGGAGGATATACATATAAAGACACTAACTGGAGTTATTGGATTTGGTTCTACAGAAGGGGAATAGATTAGGAACTCTGTTATTTATTTGTCGGTGTTCTACATGATGGTTTTTGTGTTGCTGGATTGTTTGTTCGTTGGTGCTTAATTGGATATTTGTAAACTTGATGTGAATATTGATGTCTTTCTTATGCTGTTGTGCTGGTTTACTTATTTCATATATTTTCTTCCTTCGAGAATCTTCAATAAATTTTACTCACTTATTAACGCGCTGTTCACGACCCTTCATCCATACTTAATATTGCATCTCTTACTATTGTCTTTATTGGACAAGAGAACGGAGAGAAATCAGGTGGTTCTTAAGACTATATAAGGGACATGGAAAAAGAGATAGCTTTAATGAATCCTCTTCCGGGTTCGTCTCAAGTTTACTCTATTTTAGACATTATCGGTGTGTTGTCTATAATTCTGTCAGTTCACTCTCGCTGTCGATTTCAAAAAAAAGTCTGACTCGACAATTACTCTAAAACCTTAACTCAACCACGACATGTATATATATATATATATATATATATATATATATATATATATATATTCTATATATATATATATATATATATATATATATATATATATATATATATATATATATATATATATATATATATATATATATATATATATATATATATATATATATATATATATATATATATATATATAAGATACCTGATTGTCACGAGTGAGTTAAGTAAGAGTCTGCCTGAGAAGAAATCCAAGTCTGTGTGATGTCAGAGATAAGACAAAGGTCTGAGAGATGTCTGAGATCATAGAAGAGAAATGGTGTTGATGGTGGACTTATAGTTATGGAAGGTGAGAACCTATACTGACTTTCCCCTCGCCACTCAGTGACCTTTCGTTCAACTACTGTCACCCTGCCTCTTGCTTTGCTAGGAGATAAAGTTTATTACACTACAGTGTATCCACATACAACAGTACAAGTACAAGTTATCGAGTACAGGTACAGATAGGAAGGGAAATCTGATCCGTCAAGTAATTATATATTTTATTAACAGCAGTAAAATACGATGGTAAAATAAGCATTAAATATATCACCACGCCAAGGACAACCACAATACGATGCAGGTATCAATGTACGAGACACAACAAAAGAGAAGGTTAGTTTGAAATATTTGGACCACTCAGAAAACAACACAAGTAGGCTCCACAATCCGACAATTATAAGGTGAAGATTAAACTAATAATCCTTTGCTTGAAATCCTGAAATAGAGAGACCTAACTACACAAACTAATCTTGTTGACTTGTCCCGTTCAGTGACACTGCTAATAAATGTCACTAACTGCTGCGGTCCACCGTGTTCTTAAAATCTACACTCCTCCTCTATAAATTTGAGTGCACTCTCCCCGAGTCCTTCTTTGTTGGCACGCGTGCGTTGATGCTCCAGTGGGATCACTGTTAGCCGTTGGAGATATGCTAACCCTCTCTTCTACAGGGAAATGGGGAACTTAATCCGTGTAATAAATGCACCCGGCTGTAAATCCAGGAACTCGAGAGGTGCGATGGAAACACTCACGATACAACAGATACGGAGGAATAAATCGACGTTCTGTATTAGCCCACTACTAATGTAGCAGCCCTAATTAATAGTGGACGACGTAGTTTGATAGAAAAGAAAACTGGCGCCAATGGAGCGGGCGCTCCTATTACTTAGTGGTGGACGAATTATTTATATTTTCCAAATAACAACAATCACCAATGGGCCCGTAATATGGTGATGATAAAAGGCATTAGATCTGGAAAAGGCGTTTGACAGGGTCCCCTGGAGCAAACTTTGGGACTGTTTGGCAAGGAAGAATATTCCAGCACCTCTGATTCATGCTATACAGAGCTTCTACAAGTCTTGCAGAAATTATGTGAGGACAGCAAACCATAAGTCGGAAGAGTTCAGGACCACCACTGGTGTAAGACAAGGTGATATCCTATCACCTTAAATCTTCATACTCCTTATGGACGATGTCATCAAGGCATGTAAGAAGAGAACAAGAAAGTATTCAGTGGGGTACTGGAAGATGAGACAGGTCTATATTTCGGAGCTGGCATTTGCTGATGATGTTGCCCTGATTGCTAAATCAGAGGCACATCTCCAATCCAACCTGCAAGTCTGGAAGGAAGAGCTGGAGAAGAGAGGGATGGTCATAAGCAGCTCTAAAACAAAATCCATGGTGATATCACGAGAAGAAAGAAAACATCAGATTAAGTTGGGAGAACAGATCCTGGAGCAGGTCGACCACTTTAAATATCTCGGAGCTATTATAGACCGAAAGGGAGGCATCAAAGAAGACTTGGCCACTCGAAAAGCAGCGGCTGTGAGACTTTTTCAGGCCATAAATCGTGGATTCCTCAGCAAGAAAGAGGTTGGTAAGAAAACGAAGATGGCTGTATACCGCTCCACCTATGTCCCAGTCTTGACATATGGATGCGAGTCGTGGGCAATGACTACAACCCACAAAAGCCAGATCCAAACCTCAGAAATGAGGTATCTGAGGAAAGTGGTTGAAGTAACAAGAAGAGACATGGTCCGCAACCATTAACGATCCGTCAAGGCCTAAAATCCCATCCGCTGCAGACCCAAATAGAACAGTCCCAACTAAGATGGTTTGGCCATGTCTGCAGAATGGGAGAAGATCGGCTACCACGACAAGCATGGGAAACAAAGAGCCAGGGATCCAACCTCCAGGACGACCCAGAGTCCGCTGGGAGGACAACATTAGACAATCTTTGAAGGACCGAGGACTAGAATGGAAACCAGGCCAGTGAAGAAGACAGCTGATAGAATGTCTGGCGCACCTCTCTTCCAAACCTCTACACCTCACGTGTAGAAAGGAAACGACTAATAAGTAAAGTCTAACGTAAGTAACAACGGTCCTGTTAGCAAGGTCGTACCACTTAAATACCTCAAAGCCTATAATAGACCGAAAAGGGAGGGCATCAAAGAACGGAGTTTGTTCACCTCGAAAAAGTCAGCAGCTGGTGAGACTTTATTCCAAGGCCATAAATCGAGGATTGCTCAGCAAGAGAGAGGTTGGTAAGAAAACGAAGATGGCTGTATACCGCTCCACCTATGTCCCAGTCTTGACATATGGATGCGAGTCATGGGCAATGACTACACCCAATAAAAGCCAGATCCAAACCTCAGAAATGAGGTATCTGAGGAAAGTGTTTGAAGTAACAAGAAGAGACATGGTCCGCAACCAGACGATCCGTCAAGGCCTAAAATCCCATCCGCTGCAGACCCAAGTAGAACAGTCCCAACTAAGATGGGTTGGCCAGGGCTGCAGAATGGGAGAAGATCGGCTACCACGACAAGCATGGGAAACAAAGAGCCAGGGATCCAGACCTCCAGGACGCCCCAGAGACCGCTGGGAGGACAACATTAGACAATCTTTGAAGGACCGAGGACTAGAATGGAACCAGGCCAGGAAGAAGACAGCTGATAGAATAGTCTGGGCGCTCTCTCTTCCAAACCTCTACACCTCACGTGTAGAAGGGGAACGACTAAGTAAGTAAGTAGTATAAAAGGCACGACTATAGCTGGTGTGGCAACCCAGCAGTAATACTGGTTGATGATTTATATGGCGGCCCGTTATACGAAGGCAAAGTCAGGCTGAGGCTCAGTGGTCCTACCGGAGATGACAGGGGTTTTGCTGTAACGAAAGCCTAATCAAACCCTGAATGGCCCATGATAATCTCGCTAAATTAAATCAATAAACATTACAACATGGCACAACAGATAAACAGGGTCGAAATATGTAATCGAATAAACAACATACAACTATCCCAACTCCCCTTTCAGATGCCGTCAGTTGACGCTGGTGACTCTGTTCGCAGTTCTTTTCCTTTTCTTACTCTCCCCCGCTCGCTCACCGTCCGATTCAGCAGACATCAAACAATACGTGCACGGCACATGGCTTTACGGTAGCTTTTACATAATAAAAAATGAAGACCTTTTTCGCCCGCGACTAAACGCTGGGATGGGTTGTTTTAGGCATATATACAAGGCTGCCCACCTCCCCCCCCCCCCCCCCCCCAACCCTTCTTTCTTGCGAGATGTGACCTTAATATCAGGTTCAGGTCGGCTAACCCGCCGGTAGAAAGATACCCAATTCGCCCCGACCAGTCTAAACAAGTAGCACTGGCGTTCGACACATTTAATAATTGCACGGAACTGTCCTTCTGTTTACGTATATTGTCTATTAGTTATTTAATTAAAAGATTCAGTTCCAGTGGGCTTGAGTTATAGGGTTTGCCATACAATACTTCTTCGAGTAGTTTGATTCATCTCTACTATTTCGGTTCAAAGTTCTGTTGCAGTTTTTAAGAGAAATCTTTGTGTGATTTAAATATTGTTTGAATCATTGTCTTTTTATTAAACTTCGTATTCAATATTCTCCAGCAGTGTTGTTTTAATTATTATTATTATCGTAGACAAAATGTTCTAGTCTGGACTGACCTTGCAAGGGTTAAATCAACAGTCACAGCACATGGTTGAACTTGAACAAGTCAGGCAATAAGTCTAGTTTCATACGACGGACTCGAATATTTTAATACATGTCCTCTTTTCAAATGCAATACAGAAACGTTATCACCAGCACGGTTTTAAGACTTGGCATTTACATAGTTCTGGGATCTAATAAAGGTTCCCATCCTACAGACATCGCACGTCTGTCTTATAACCGTTACTTATATAGCGTTCCAGAGTCTGTCAACTCACTCTCTTTAAATCCGTATCTTAGAATAATTAATCACTTCTTAATACATAGTGATGTGCCATATAAGTTTACACATTACGTTTATGTCTAATTTATTCAAATACTTTTGGCATCCATAGCCAGGCTTTTAACCGCCATTTAATTATTATCAACTGCGATCGTGTCCCACGATATTCGCGTTTAAACTCTGGACTCTCTGGTCCTGTACATTTACATTTACTGCTTTCAAAGTATGATCTGTACGGATATACGCTATTCTATTTCAAAGTGATGATATCACATATTTTTCACATTCTGAATTATGGCCATGCCCACACATTATACACTGAATATGTGGCTCAGCCACACATCTAAACACTGCCGGACGGAAAATTACGGCCATACATTAGACTGTCGTTACTAGGTTCAACGCGTCATACATCGATATGCGAGATTTTCCAGTACTCATTCAGCTGAGGTGGTTCCTGGTGCAACCATGCAAATGTGGCCACCATTCACATGATTGCAAACCTAGAAAAAATCCTAAACATCATCCCTCTCGATCCCAAACGTGACACTTGTGGCACGTGTGAGAGTGGTGGAGAAGATGTACACGAATATAATTTATGAATGTTCACTCATGTCAACTATGTTATAACTAAATTACCATCTCATTAATTAAAATGTCATTCACAAAATCACATATATATTCAAATACTGTAATATTAAGAAATTAATATTAAATTCATTCTTGTGAAGAAAAATTTCTAGATAACAAGTACGCAAGGTTGTTATCTGTTCCAGAAATAGGTACGATGGTGAATGAGAACTCTTGTAGCAACAGGAACCATCGGTGTATTCTCGCGTTACGCATCGTTCTGGAAGTGACGAAAGTAAGAGGACTGTGGTCTGTCTGGATGTAGAATTTCTTTCCGATCAGATATTTCGATAGCTTCTCCAGACACCAGACCACAGCCAGAAGCTCCCGCTCCCCTGTTGCATACTTTTGTTCGGCTGGAGTCAGCTTGCGAGATACGAAGAAACGTGGATGTAGTATCCCTTCGTACCATTGAAGCAAACAACCTGAAATGCCGAAATTTGACGCATCTGTTTGAATTACAAATGGTTCATGTAGATTTGGCAATAATAGAATAGGAGGATTCTGAAATAAATTCTTGATATTAATCAGAGCATCTTCGCACTGCGGTGTCCACTTAATCCTATTTGGACTACCTTTGGCCAGCAATACGGACAAAGGAGCAGACATTTTTGCGAAGTGTGGAATAAATGTGTGGTAATAATTAATTAACTACAATAGGCTTCTTACTTGCTTCTTCGTCGATGGGGTAACAATATCTAGTATGCGTTTGACTGTATTGTCATCAGGATGTAATCTATGGTTACCTATGCGGTGACCAAGAAATGTGATCTCCTGACAACCTATCTGGACCTTGGAAGGTCTTACAGTCAACCCATGTTGTCGTAATGTAAGAAGAAGAGAAGACAAACCAGTAATGTGGTCTTCCCAGGAATTGTGAAATAGACAGATGTCATCGATGTATGTGATGACATCTTTTCGATCGCCAAGAAGACGGCGCATCATGCGCTTTTATTACTTCTAATAAAAGTACCTGTAACCATCATCATGTATCAACACCTAAAGATAAAGAACATAAGTAACGAAATTATCCATTAGGTCCTAAGTAAAGGTCATGACATAAAGGTCATGTGCAAAATAAGCTATAGAAAGAAGCACAAGAGGACTAATGGATGTATAAAAAATAAAACATCCAAAAACAGAAGGAAAATAGATAGTCCAACGCAACTAAGAAGTTTTTTTTTTTTGCGTGGCATAGAATTGCGTGCGAAGTTGCACGTCTAAATAATGGTGATCAAAACACGAGAACCATTTTTGAATTTTTTACAGCTTTAACGGGCATCATAGTATCGGATGGAATCGAACAAAGGCGAGTTTGTTGAGAAAAGGATGTTGAAGCGTAAACATACGAACAAATTCAACATCTCCGACTCGTTGAAAAAATTTTCTAAGTGTATACCAAGTAACACTAGAAGGTAAATTACGGACCACGACAATGCGATTTGGTACAGTTTGATCGAGGCCAGGTCGGAACTGAGCACATGAATCATTGACCTTATTATGTGTTGTGCGGGTCAAGCGCACGGTAGTATTCTTACGTCCTTTGTATGACGTATAGATGTAACACTCGTTGTTACACTTATGACTATTGGAACGAGTCTTCAAAACTCCCACATGAGCAGATTGTGTATGCCGTAACCTATCCTCATTGAATGAAACCTGATCGTTAGGACATGTCGTAAAGGCATTACAATCATGAGTGTCCCTATAATTCACCCCAACAGCAGTACAGCCAAAAACTGTAAAGTTATTATATAGAGCATTGTTGCCCAACTCATCGTCTGGTGAAACATGCTTACCACAAACACTCTGAGTTATATTGTCATGCGAAACATCGTCATTCATTATAACACATGTACCAGCAACAACAGTAGGGATATCCGTATCACCACCAAGAGAAGCACCATTAATTGTCACAGGAATAGGTGGTGTAGCCTTGTCTGTAGCTAACTGTTGTGCCCTAGTTACAACAGCATTTGCCACCAATGGGTGTGATTCAACCCATCTTGCGATCTCATCAGGAGTGCAATCTTTAACCCCTAGTATGTTTCCCAACATTATGTCGGCACAGGTGCTCTTAACCCGCAGGCATAAACCGTGCCTGTGTAGAAAGGTGTATCAATATAGACTCGTGCCACCGGGAACCTTTCTATATTCCCTCCAAAAGTGACACACTTAACAGATTTTCCTGTGAAAGCAGTGGGCTCAATAAGCGAGTGCCTTATCCCGACCGCAGTACAGCCGCCGCTGTCTCTCAAAATAGTTACTTTTTTTCCCATACAAAAATCCCCTGATGAAATGTGAGATATTCCCAAGTTCTCACATGAAAGACAGTACAGGAATAATGTGGCCACAACTAAGTGTATTTTTCTTCTCTGACACATGTTTGTGACTGACAGACATAACAAATATCATTCAAGACCAGTACATGCATTAGCATACTTTGGTTTCATCTTTATCATTATCTCTTTTGCCAGTGCAGGCATTCGCATGTTTATGTTTGTCTTTATTTTTCGAGGAAGATCTAAACTGACCTGCCTTTTTGTTGAATGTCTTCTTATTATCATAGTAAAAATCTGTTGACTCATCATTCTTATTACTCCTATTATATGATGAACTATGATCATTGCAATCTTTATGATACTCTTTGTGATAATCATCACGATCCCTGCCTTTGTGGTATCCACGATCATAAGGTGAGTAATCTCGATAACCCCGACGATAGTTATTTGAAGGAGAGCGATGACGAGGGAAGTTGTAAGACCCTCTAAATTCTTGAAGAAAATTAGGACGATATCGTCCGTCAACGCTCTTTGATCGAGGTCGGTGATCATAAGATCTATGATCGTGGTGCGCTGAGCACGCAGGCATCGGATCTCGAGGAAAAGATCTATGGACATCTTTGTTCGGATGTGCCGTGATGAATTGTCTCCCGAGTTTTTCGTATTCTTCAATAGAGTTTGGGTGCCTCTCCTGTAAAAAAGATTCTAACTCATGACTGCACGAGGATAGGACTTTATCCCGTAGCATAAGATCAATAAACCCTCATACGATTTTGTAATACCTGACAAATCTATCCATCTGTTTAAGAAATGCTTAATATATGCAATGAATTCCCCAAAATCAGCATCTTTACTTGGCTTAACCGTATGGAAACGATCCCGGAATCCAGATTCAGTTAATTGGAACCGTCTAAGAAGTACCTCTTTTTCGATATCAAAATCGTTTCTACTCTTCTCATCCAGATTCATGAAACATTGGAGTGAGTCCCCAGTAAAAAAATCAACTAAGAGACTACTTTATCTCTCTTTATGTACATTCAGCCCTGTAACTTTCATGATAAATCTAGATAGGAAGGCATCCACACAGTCTAAAGTCTGATCAAAATAAGGCATCTTCACTTAGGATATAGTATATTTGAACCTGATGCAGGCCTAGACTGATCTGACTGCACCTTAGCCAATTCTAAAGCTTTTTCCTTTTCAGCATTTAGTCTTAAAGCTTCAAGCTCCATAGCATTTCTATGAGCTTGGTCTAATTGAAGAAGTTCCATTCTTCTAATTTCCATTTCATTTCTTTGTCTCTTTGAGCCATTTTTCTTTTTCTAGCTCTCGTTCTTTATCTGTCTGAGCCATTTCTTTCTCCTTAAGTTCCTTTTTTTGGGCTAATTCTAACTTCCTAAGTTCATCTGCCCTTTTAACGGCTTCTCGTTGTTTCAATTCTCTCAAAGCTGAGATAAGTGCTTTTCATATCTGGTCTCAGCATAATCTTTAAGGTCAGTGCCTGATTTACCTAAGTATTTACCAATCTTGATAAAATCTTCTACCTTCGACATGGTTATAAGTTTCTCATTGTCTTATAGTAGTATATTAGTTATCAATAAATATACTATGACCATATGAGATCAAACAATCCAAAGTAACTATGATATTCAATTTAAGCCAGAGACAAGCACAGGTGACAATAAACAATGGATGGCACAAGAAAATGAAATACAATGAAGTGATATGTTCAGTTATACGACACTACCAAACAGATAGAAAGCAACAAAGTAGAACATAGACATATTAATCAGAGGAAAAGAAACGTTTAAAATAACATTACAAAAATTAACGATACAAGTGGTCCTTAAACTAACAATTTGACAGAGAAATTTCAGATCACAAACGAATAAAATTGTAGACACAACGGAAATTAGGTTATGCAAATAAAGTGAGGTATGAACTTGACGTAACAACTAAGCACGAAAAAAATATGGTTGTATTGCGAACTGAAGCTTCAGTTAATTTATATCCTAACTAAAAAGTTAGATCTTCAGTCAGCAAATACAAGAATTAAACCCTAATAGTCGTTATAATTACTTGAATTTTCCAAAGGAACTCCCAAGTAATGATACGCCCTTTCTTTTCCAACCTTCCCACAAATTTATACGAAACACATAGATTGTATACACATAATGATAAATAGAACTGCAAACATGACAGGCAAGTGACAGTGGAGTAGACTGAAGGCCAAAGTTAGCTTAATAGACAACCTAAAGTGGTCAGGCGCTCTAATTCAATCAAGAACTTATCTTAATTTAGTCCTGCCATTGTGAAGTGTGAAAACCCCGCCAAGATCCCAACAGCTGTTTGACTTGTCCCCTTGAGCTGCTGATGTCCGGTTGATAGAAGAGAATACGTTCGACTTTGGTATCGAACGAAGTTCCTCGAATTGCTTCACCGGTTGATCTGGACGTACAGCAAAAGTATGGCTGGTCTTCACGGTTCTCTGTGTCGGTTCAGGATCAACACTTCGATAAAACACGATCAAGTTGAATCAGCGCTGACATTTGACCGTTTAGGCAGAAACTTGATTCGACCTTGACCTTCGTAAGGTTTGTCCTCTGCGTACTCGAGTTGCCAGATTGCCTTGAATCTTGAATGAAAATCTTCGAACTATTGAATTTTCACGGTGACTTTGACTGTTTAAACTGGAATGGTCTCAATGTTGTATCAACCGAAATGTTCCCAACTTGAGCCAGATCCATGAACGTTAGTTTCGTCAAATCGGGTAACGGAGAAGATTGAATTCAACACCTTCTGATCACCATATGATACGGAAACTGTCTTCTGTTTTTACGTATAATTGTTCTATTAGTTATTATTAAAAGATTCAGTTTCAGTGGGGGCTTGAGTTATATGGGTTTGCTATACAATACTTCTTGAGTAGTTTGATTCATCTCTAACACTATTTCTGTTCGAAGTTCTGTTGCAGTTTTTAAGAGCCATCTTTGTGTGATTTAAATATTGTTATGATTCAGTATCTTTTTTATTAAACTTCGTTATTAATATTCTCCAGCCAGTGTTGATGTCCTAATTATTATTATTATCGTAGACACCAATGTTACTAGTCTGGACTTGACCTTTCAAGGGATAAATCAATCAGTCACAGCTCATGGTTGAACTTGGAACAATTCAGGCAATATAGTCAAGTGTCTACAACGACTGAATAATTAATATCCATGTCCTCTCAATTCGTAATGAATACAGACAACGTTATCACACAATTAAGACTTGGCATTTACATAGTTCTGGGAACTAATAACGTTTCCATCCTTACAGACATCGCACGTCATGTCTTTATAACAGTTTATCTTATATAAGCGTTTTCCAGAGTCTTGCCAACTTACTCTCTTTTAAATTCCGTATCTTATAAATAAATTATCCACTTCCTTAATACTAGTGATGGTTCCTTTATTATTTTAAACATTACGTCTCTGGTCCTAATATTTATTCAAATACTTTTCGCAGCCAAAGCCCATGCTTTAACCGCCATATATTATTATCAACGTGCGATCGTGTCCCACGATATTATTCGCGTTCTGTAAACTCTGGACTCTCTGGTCCTATACAATTACCTTTACTGCTTGTAAAGCATTATCAGTACGGAGATACCGCTATTTCTATTATCAAAGTGATTTATATCACATATTTTATTTACATTCTGAATTAGTGGCTATGCCACAATCATATACACTGAATAAGTGTGCTAGAGACCACACATCTAAAAACTGCAGGAGACCGGCAACTACGGCCATCCATAGACCTGTCCCGTTTTACTAAGCTCTAGGTTCAAAGCGTGTCATTACAAGGATTAAATGCGGCTATTTTCCCAGTACTCATTCTGCTGAAGGTGGTTCGTGGTGCAACCATGCGAATGTGGTGCCAACCATATCCACATGTCTAGCAAACCCACGAAACAATCCCACAACACCCCCCCACCCCCCCCCCCTCTTTCTTGGCAGAATGTGACCTTAAAATCAGTCCACGTCCGGCTAACCGCCGGTAAGATAACCAATTCACCCGACCATTCTAAAGCAAGTTAGCACTGGCGTATCGACACCATTTAATAATTGGCAATACAGCAAAATGTTCACCAACTGCAGTTTGCTCTTGAAAGCATTATAAATGAAAGTGAAATTATTCAACTAATGTGAATGTGCTTACTTAAATTTTGTTACATGGTGGAAAAAAAATTATCAAGAATTCATTTTTTTTACTTTTTTTTTTTTTTTTTTTTTTTTAATATTTTTTTATTTTTTTTTACTTTAATTTTCTTTTTACATCCTTGTTTTTTTTTTTTTTTTTTTTTTTTTTTTTTTTTTTTTTTTTTTTTTACCTTTTTTTACATTTTACCCCTCCTTTTTTATTTTTTATACACTTTTGTTTTTTTTATTTTACCCCCTATTTTTTTTATTTTTTTTTTACGTCATTTTTATAATTTTTTTTTTTTTTATTTTTTTAAATAAAGAGTTTTTTATTTTTTTTTTTTTATATACACTTTTTTTTTTTTTTTTTTTTTTTTTTTTTCTATTTTTTATTTTTTTTTTTTTTTTTTTTTACCCTTATTTGTTTTTTTTTTTTTTTTTTTTTTTTTTTTTTGGATGTTACCGCACCTTTTTTTATTATTTTACACCCGTTTGTATTTTTTTTTTATTTTTTTTTTTTTTTTTTTTACCTGTTTTATTTACCCCATTTTCTGTCTAATTTATTTCAACCTACTTTTACGCTTTTTTTTTTTTTTTTTTTTTCCTAAATTTTTTTAGCCAGCTTTTGTTTATTATTTTTTACCCCCCCCCGCCTTTTTTTTTTTTTTATTTTATTATCAACTTTTTTTTTTTGCGATTTTTTTTTTCGGGTACCCCACCGACTTATTACGCGTTTTTTTTTAATTATTAACCCGTTTTTTTACCCCCCCCCCTGGACTTTACCCCTCCCCTTATTTTTTTTTAACCCACTACCCCCCCCTTACTTTTACCTTTTTTTACTGCTTTGGGTATTTTAAAGGGCATTTATCAGTACACCCTTTTTGATACGCTAATTACCCCTTTTTTTTCAAATTTGACCCCCTCCTTTTATTAATACCCCCCTTACCTTTTTTATAATTTTTGTTTTTTTTTACCATTTCTGATATTAGTGGGCTATCTATTACTATTGCCACCCCCACCCCTTTTTTTTTTTTTTTACCTTTACCCAATATTTTTACCACATTGACCCCTTTACCCGCTTTTTTTATGGCTGTTGCCTTTTTTTTTTTTTTTTTTTACACCACTATTTTTTTCTATTTACTTTTACTGCGGGACGGCACTTTTTTATTTTATAAAATTTTATTTTTTTTTTTTCCTCTTTTTTTATTTTTTTTTTTTTTTACCTACCCCCCCTGGTTACCCCTTTTTTACTATTTTTTTTTTATTTTTTTAAATTGTTCAACGCGTTCATTTTTTTTTTTTTACATTTTTGGACCCCTTATTTTTTTTTTTGCGCGATTTTTTTTTTTTTACCGATTTTTTTTTTTTTTATTTTCTTACTTTTTTTTTTCAGCATTGATTTTGGTTTGGTTCTTTTTTTGGTGCTTTTTATTTACTCCCCACCATGCGAATGTGGCCCCACCTTCATTAATTTTTTTTTGTTGCAATTACCCCCCCCCCCCCCCCTCCCCCCCGACTTACAAAACAATACTCCTTTTTTTACCCCCACCCCCCACTATTACTTTTTACCCCCCACATTACCTACTTTACCATTTTTTTGGAGAGATTGTACCACCTTAACTACCCCCCTTTTCTGTTTTCGTTCGGATTTTATTTTACCCGCTGTTTTTTTTTATTATTTTTTTTATTTTTTTTTACCCCTTATTTTTTTTTTTTTTTTTCTTTTTTTTGTTTTTTTATTTTTTTTTTTTGTTCTAAAACTGTACCCCACTGGCATTACTAACTTTTTACACCATTTTTTTTCTTAATAATTGCTTTTTATTTTTACCCTTTTTTACCTTTTTTACCCACCCTTATACCGTGTTTTTTTTTACCCTTATTTTTTTGTTTTTTTTTTTTACCCTTTTACCTTTTTACCCTTTTTTACCCTACCTACCTTTTTTTTTAACACCTTTTAATTACTACTTTTACATTTATTTTTTTTTTTTTTATTTTTTTTTTTTTTATACCACTTTTTTTATTTTACCCTTATTTACTTTTTTTTTTTTTACCTTTTTTTTTACCCTTACTATATAAATTTTTTTTTTTATTTACACACAAATCCGGGCTTGAGGCCAAAATAATTCGATTTCTTAGGTTAAACCTTTTGTAGTGTGTTAAGGACTCAAGTACATAGTTTTTCTATACATTGTAATATAAAGGAAGCCGAGTATTCCTTTTAATGAACTATATCAGACATCAAGTCACACAACCATTTGGCTCTCTTATAACAATTAGCAGCATACAATCTTAATTCCCTTCTCAAACAAGGAAACTTGGCTATAGCTTCAGATTTCTGGTTGAATGATTGCAGTAATTTACCACATTACTAAAAAACCCTGTATGAAGGCTTACTCTGACTATTTTACAAAATTACAAGCACAAATTTACACTAATTACTAAGTACTAAACTTGCTTACCTAGACTGGTTCAGGATCATCCCCACTCTATAATAGCAGGCAAGCTGAGTCTTCTAACTTCTCACGGCAGGAATTTTAGAGTGAAGCAATGAGAGACAGACTGGAACACTATATATATAATATATATTATATATATATATATATATATATATATATATATATATATATATATATATATATATATATTTATATATCCTATATATATATATATATATATATATATATATATATATAATTATATATATAATGCCCCTAAGGTAGAGGGACACTATGCATAGAGGAGCAGACAACACAACTCCATAATATCTGACCAGAGAATTCTTCTGAGAATGCAACTTCAAGAAGATTTTGAGTAACATGTTGAAATGGTTACACCACAAATTTCCCTGGCATTAAAAACAGAGACACCTGCACGCTTCGAGCGACTTCTCCTGCCGTAAGTCTTGCGTAATAGTGGTCCCTGAAACATGGGAAAGCCGTCTCCAGTGTTTTTTTTACCGCCCATGTATCTGCATAATATGATGTCATTCCATGGAGCACTGAGACGGGTTCCCGGGGACATAAACTGCACTCGAAGAAACACCGCTCCGTGAGTGAATGTAATAGGATTTGCACATAACGGCGAAGGCAGCTAATCTTCCCTAGTCTCAAAGAAACAATACGGAGAGTTGTAAACGCTTCAAAGATTACTCTGACCAACTTAACAGAAAATGGGAGGGTACATGTCCTAGTAAGAGTGACAGCGAGTACTCCCTCTTTCATGTACAGAAGAGACATTGGAGAAAAGAATTGCGAGTGGTAGTAACAGTCTAGAAGAAAAAGAAGTGGGGGTGTCGCTCCCCCCCGTGCCCAACAATTTATCACCCAACTTCGTCACACTGATTCATACGAAACAGTCCTCTCTATAATTAAATCGACTAATAATTTGTAAATACATATAACAAGTTTAATAATCATTTATTGTTTAACACGAATAAATAAATCAGTGATGTGTATGAATTTACACTATATAGTTTTTCCTCATCGAAAACTGGTGAGGGTGATTTCACGTGATGGTGATAATTATTTTTTGCAATGGCATGGTTAAAATAACGTTAATGGCTAGATGCTGAAACTGGTTTGCTGACTGCTCCGTCAATTATCGACTTCTGTGCTGAGGCCACGCCCCAGACGTAGTTGCAGTAGTAACCGTTTTAGCAATAAAGCAAGGATCTTCATAACTGGTCACAAACAGGCATCTAGCGAAGATCACAAGCTCTTGACCCATAGACTGATATCAAGCTGGTAGCACACACTGTTATCTATAACTTGCACCACAAAATGGTATCTCCAACTTGTACCACAAACTTTAGAAGAAACAGATGTGTCTGCTAAGTATTGTTTTCCTGACACGTCAGGTGCCTTCCCGCTGTTAATTCCACAGAACCTTTTCCTTTTTTCTCAGTAACTTTACCTTCCCTGATCATAAAACATAAACCAGTGGATTGGATGAAAAATCCATGTTATTCTCAGTTAATTTGATTAAACAATGTGACTGGAAGCGGAAACTTTTTTTTTTCAGAACTTCCACGATCATGTCTGGGTGTTTGGTAAAATTAGATGTTGTTCTGTATAAGGCTTTGTGTTGCTTGAATTGCTAAATTTGCTGGTGAGAGGGTTGCAAACAACCAATAATTCCAACCCTTGTCAAACGATCCGTCATTAAATTTTCTTAGTGCATGGGTCTAGGGTGCGAGGTAGCCACGTCGACATGAGTTCGCCTCAACCACACCTAGCCCTTTCACACTTTAAATACCACTATTATCCCGTATATATGTTCCGAGGACTTTGTGGTTTACAGTTTTGTAAAACCGAGTTTTCTTTCTGATTACTTTAAGAAGATCCTCAATACCTAGTCCAATCCATTTATTGAAACCCTACTTGTCTAAAAGTGTCATATTGAATCAATGGAACACTGTGCCGGAGTCTAACCTCGTGCTACAATATAAAAGACGTTTTCACAATCCTTCCATAATAAATTTTCCACTATTAACGCTACCTTTATTTAGATTTATTCAATGCAAAGCAACGTTCAGCTTAATATGTTATCATAAATACAAACAAACAGGAGCCCGACAGCAGTATTGTTGTATTTCTTCACGTCAAAGTATTATTTGCAGTTTATCTTCCAATTACTATACAGGACGTATGGGTGCCAAGCTTGTGGAACGAGTACATTCACGCCTATGTTTGTTTTACACCGGTAAGGCAGATTTGTCTGCTCCTTGCTGGGTTATTAACATTATCTCTACCCAGGATAGATCATGAGAAAATAACAACGCGAAATATGTGTCATGCGTTATAATATGGAGAGAAATAACGAGTAAGAAAGAAATTGATGGGAAGCACAATACAGAGAAAACGACAGGTAGAACACTACAAAGTGAAGAGCACGGTCATTTCGTGAAAATAAAACGTGATTCGATGAGTAATTGCCTTTTGTTTAATGGAATACATTAATGTCTTTAATGGTTTAAAACAATATTTATTGAGTTATGGGTTGGGATTCCGTATATTTCGAATTATATTTCAGTTATTCTGTGATTTTATATGTGTATTTTATATTGATTTTCTGACTTGCGTTTTTCGTTGTAGTTTAATTTAATTTTTTCTTTTCAGACTTCAAGGTCCAGAATGATAGTTCATTCTAGAATGCATTCTAGACTTTATTGTTTAGGATACCTTCTAGTGATGGACGATTAGCTTGAATAGCAAAACATCCATTTGGTTGTTCTCTTTAACTTGTGTTTATTACTTTGCAGTATAATGAGGTGGAATCATTTCGTGTCTTACATGTATGGGACATGGAAAGTTTGTTTTACTTTGACTGATCTAATAATTACTGCAACTAGTGCTAATTGTAACCTTATCTGTTTTCTGCAAGTGATTCGCCAGGAAACGTCTAACAGTTGTACACCTCGACCACTTGCATATATTTTAAACAAATGCTATTTATTACATTAAGTTTAGTAGTAGTAGAAGCCTGCTCCAATCATAACTATGAGGATAATGCGCTCACGAAGTGACAATCCTCATCTACGTTGTGCCTGATGTTCGGTATGGCGTCTAATTTTCTTTTATGCTTGTTGTAAGAGCCTGGTACAATCTAAGGTGACAACGTAGATATCATCTCCACTTAGCGTGACATGCAGCTCCGGCCTCCCAGATTGCTGGACATATCTCATCATGTCTCGTGTACACGTGTTTCAAACTTCAGCTTGGGCACAACATTAACTCATTCTAACCCTGGAGGTCTGGCACATTTTTGTTCCCCAACCCTAACCAAGGGGGCGTAACTCTGTTTACCACGTAACATGTAATTTTTGAAAGCATATTTGAGCATGCGAATATTCACCAATTTCAATTAAATAAAAAATGTTAGAAAGAAAAATGAACGAACTTTCAAAAAAATGTATACATTTATCTGGCTTTAACGGTAATTTATTTTTAGAAAAAAAATAAAAACGGAGTTCCAGTACGAGTCTTTAACACCTTTAGTTTCCTGCCGCAGCTCAGCATATTTGTTTGTCTGTTCCACAAATAGTTTGATTATTGTAACTGGAAAGAAGAGGCTAGAATAGTCAAATGGTGAGCTGTTTGGGCCCTGATTATGAAGAGCGCCTTGTGTTTCAGTTAATGCACCCATTTTGTCCCTGAATGTTTAGCGTGTCAGACCACTCCAGGTCTGCTTCTGTTTCACCAATGCTGTCATTAGTTTCACTGTTAATTGTTTTCAAATAAATCCACTGCCTCGTCATCTAAGTCAACATCTGACTCGTCCTCTTGGTTGTTATCGTCGGGGTCGTCATTATCAATCAATGACTCAATAAATTGAAAGTCAATTCTGCCGTGGATTGTTGATAAAAAAAAGGCCTCAGCACACCGCACACACCGGTCTGACTTCAAACGTATATATAATCCGAACGAAACCACATACCAATATCCGGTTTTCAAAGAATCGAAAGTGTAACTCTCCTGTTTTTTCCGTTTCTCGCCGGATATCGCTCGATACGATAGTTCAGTTTCTCATCATCATCAGTTACCATCTCCACAACGAAGGTTGGCTGTAATGGATCTCCAACGTCTTCTGTCTCTTGTCTTGGTGGTGCACTCTGATAGACTCTTTCCTGTCCATCTCTTGATGTTATCTTCCCACTTATAGCGCTGTCTTTCCCTTGCACGTTTGCTTCAACTCTGACTTCTGTTATTGTCTTCTGCAAGGTGTTATGCCTTGTTATGTGGCCAAAGTATTTCAGCTGCCGAACTTTGATCTCCCTCATTAGTTCTCTTTTCATACCTAGATTTTCTAGGACCTCCTTATTTGTTTTCACGCGGGACGTTTCGGGTTTGACCCTTCGTCAGCCACAGTTATAAATAAACAACAAGGACAAGAAATATAGATAGGTTACAGAATTATACTATAGACACTACACAACACGAATGTGAGAAATATGACAAAGCAAAGCAAAGAATACAAAAACCAAAAAAATCAAAAGCAGATAATAGAATAACAAAACTACAAGCCCTTATATGACACTATCGACATAAGATACGGAGAAGCGGTAAATACAATGGCAACAGGAATCACAAATGTTTAGTACTTTATTACGACTCAAATACAACAATCTTGTAAGCTAAATAGCTTTTAACTAACTTTCTTTATTCACTACACAACCAGCCACTGTCGTTGTGAACTCTTATCATGTTTCTATAAAGCATCTCATCACTTTTTCCCTCAATACTAAAATGTTAAAATAATGCTGTTATAATTCTTAGGTCTGTAATTTTTATTACCAAGGGACGTAATATGTCTGAGAATAATAATCGTTCTATTTAAAGCATTAATGTGTTTTTCTTTAAAATATTTCAAAATACTTATTGTAAAATTAAGCACAACCGCGCAGTCTTTTTTATTTTGCAAGGTTTTTTTCTGTTTTTTTTTCTTTTAATATTAATGTTTATTTATATTTGTGAAGCGATAAATAAGCATACACAGGGTTCAAATAGAGGTTACTAACTACATATAACACGAGTTTCGCTTTAATGCACTGTATATATCATCCTAATACTATATATTTTTGACCGGCACCTACTGCTGCCTAAATAAACGTTCTGATGGACGAAGATGAAAAGTGCCCCTGTGAGCCAAATAATGACCAAAAGTCATCATCCCAATCCACAAAACATTATTGCATGAGATGACAAGAGAAGCTTTCATTACACTGTGATTTGTATGGAAATTAAAAGACATTGAGTCGAATACCAAAATAATCTTCATCTGACATATTGTCACAGTGTATGGCTCTCAAACACAGAGACCCTAAGAAGCAGCAACAGAGAATGCAGTCAGCGACCCATAGCTTGAATGCTTGCGTCAGGGTCAGCGAACCAGAGCTGACTAAGACCCTACTCAACCTCCAAGTGGTGGTCCTGGAAACAGGCTGCATCACTGCAGTCTGGCTGAGAGAGTAGGGATCGAAGAGGGAAGGCAAACCCGGTCAAAAAAAATGCCATGCTGAAGTCGGTTGTGTCGGACGAAAGGCGCACATATTGCAGCTTCGCTGTAAACAGACACAACGCAATTAACGTCATTTTCAGGACGAACGAGGAAGAAGAAGAAACATAGAGAACAGCGCAAACATGAAATAAGCAGTAGGTTACAATCTTGTCTCAATCCCCGTGATTTTTAAGGCGCCCCAATTAATTTTTCTTGCGTCGCGTTATAGCCTAACCATAAATCTTAAAGCTGAATCGCTAACCATTATCATGGTTACGATTTTCTGTAATGTTGGTTAAATAATTTCAGTTCTATCAAAACTCATTAGCTCCCTAGGAGAATAGCCCGTCAGAAAACACACACCATGTCTTCCACATGTCATCGGTTCACTCTGGGGATTCTAGAACAAGGTCTCGCCGCTAAGCATGTCAACAGGATTAACCAGCGTCTGTCGAATATCTCGCCAGCGTCTTCTTCCGATTCTTAGTTCCGCTGGTACGTGTCTGGTTCTTGTCATCAGTTCCACACTGGTGTCGTACCATTTCAAATCTACTATTCTACGCGAGTATCCAGTTATCGTAGTCCTTTACAACTAATTTGGTGACGTTTAATAGACATTTATTCGAATCCCAGGTTTCTCAGTAGCATGATTGTTGTACCAACATTGAGCTACGGTAGGTACTGAGACATTGCAGATGGACACTCCTGATTCTGAAACTGTTCTGGCAAGTAAATGGGATTTTTAAGATCTTCAGAAATCATCGAGCCAAACGCCGAAATAAATGAACAAACTAAACATAAGAGGAAATTCATGCTAAAGAAATGGTATTCCTTTGTGCTTTACCGTCATTTCTTACATCGGCTATGGTGTGAAAATATTTGTTTGTTTGTTTGTTTTTTGTAATGTAAATCCTGTCTTTAATTTTAACACAGCGCTAACATTAACGTTAACATGAAAAACTCTTGTATTATAAAACTGAATTATTAAAATTCTCTGTAATTTGTTGTTGGGTTACGCGCAAAGAGATCTGTGAAATTTAAATGACACAAAGATTATTGGCCTCTACTTGACGATTACCAAAATATCTTTCACTGCAAGCACATTACAATGCATGCTTTTTCCGTATTTTCCCGAAAGGTGGTGCGGTTGTTTCTTCCATTTAAAACGCTACTAACCTTCACATCATGACAATTATCATCGTTAATGTGACAGGGGCGCTAGGGTGTGCGTGGCGGTGAACTTATGTCGACGTGGCTACCTCACACCCAAGACCCATGCACTAAGAAAATTTATTAAGGATCGTTTGACAGGGGTTGCAATTATTGGTTGCTTGCAACCCTCCCAGCAGCAGACATAGCAATTCAAGCAACACAAAGCCTTTTACAGGTCAACATTTAATACTACCGAACGAAACCAAACGAACAAAACGCCCAGTCAGTGTTCATAGACTTTCTGAAAGCAACAATATATAAAACAATGTCTAAGTGAACACCAGTAGCATACATAATAACACTTACCATACGGCAAACATGCCCCCACCTGATACCCTCAACTATCTCACACACTCATGCGTGTCGCCCAATGCGACTAGTATGGTGTTGTGTATGAGGCTGGCAATCTCACCGTATAACATAGGTTGCTACCGAAACCACTACTGCAGGAGCACACACTCAACTACCACACACACACACTCATGCATGTCGTCCAATGAGACTAGTGTGGTGTTGTGCATGAGGCTGGCAATCTCACCATGTAACACAGATTGCTACCAAAACCACTACTGCAAGAGCACGCACTCAGCTATCATACACACACACCCACACACTCATGCATGTCGTCCAATGAGACTAGTATGGTGTTGTGCATGAGGCTGGCAATCTCACCAGGTAACACAGATTGCTACCTAAACCACTACTGCACGAGCATCTGAATGCTTCACACGGAGGCAAACCACACTGGTGGCCCCATGCTCCCCCAGGAGCGGAGAAGAGAAATATATATCTCAAAGTGAGCCCACGTGCTCTCACAAACCATTCTCCACATAACAATAATTAAATAATAATAAAATATGTATCAAATAGAATTAAACAATATGTACAACAAATACTCTCAATAATGAGAATAAACCGCCACCTCGCAACTGACCCATCTCAATATTTATTACTGCATTCTGAGCATGTCGTAAGTGACGACTGGTACGCCTGGCAACAAGCGTGTCGTATATGACCCCTGATGAGATTGGGAACTCACCACCTGAAACACATTGTTACAGAGACAACCACTGCAATAGCATCAAAACGCTTCTTGTGGGCCTGTAATGGACACCAGCCGCATTGGTGTTTCTATGCTCCGCAAGGAGCAAACAGAGAAACACCTGTCTCAACAAAGGAGTGGCTTCGCACTCTCCAGAAATCTAAATACATGTTCTCACCTCACTCAAAGATATACAGTAGAACAATCAATCAACGCGAAATACATCAAATTACTCTTACAATAAAGAATAAAATAATATTACTCTTGACTTAACAACTAGAACTAAATACATCACCTAGGCTAAAGGAAATTTAACACGACAACTATTTCTTCTATTACTGAAGAAAATTACATTAATTGGCATTCGCCCACGGGTCAATGCACACGATATAAGACTGCGTAACATGTAGGCTTGACAGCTCGTGATAACTAAGCGTCTTCTTCAGACTTGCTGGCGCCTCTTTTATACAGTCATCACCACGTGGTTCTCCCGGTTGCTATCTTCCCAACTAGTAAATATCATCTAAATTCACGTGAAATAGCTTCCTACCACATTTGCCTTTCTGATAAATGAAATAATCGCTCTTAAACTTTCACATCTATCTATCTATTTCACTAAACATTAAAATAGCCACGCTCAATATAATTATAGAACACTAATGCTAATCTAACTTAACTCACGTGCTCTCGGCATCTACACAGATTGACTCTGGTGTCCGACCTCGTCTGTTCTCTCTCGTCTGGGCTGATACTAGGAAAAAGGTCGCTTGTTGTTGTTGTTGTTTTCTCCTACTATGTTGCTGTAATACCCTGTTCAACCTGAAAGTTTGGTTATAATTGGGGTATATAGGGTGTTATCGTCTTCACTGGTATCTCGTTCGTAGTCCTGGAGGTGATCGGTCCTGAAAAGGACCACTAGCTGGCTGTCTGGGTTCCTCTTTGTCCGTTTGTGGTGCCGTATCGCGCTCATGGTGTTTTTATGTCCAGCCTCACTATCTGGCTTGTTTGGTCTTGTGTGTTTCTACGCTCCTAGTTTCTGTTGCTTTTTGTCTTCTTGTTCTCCTGTATCTGTGACAGTGCTTTTTCAATTATCGTTGGTAGTAGCTGTTCTAGCGTTTCTTGGATGATTTCTTTTACTGCTTGGTTGTTCGTTTTAGTTTCTCGCGTGCTGTTTGATGATATTTCCTCAATGGCTATTCTTTCTGCTTTTATTCTTTTGAGTATTTTTGTGTTTTCTTCTGTCAGCTCTGTCAGCTTCTTGACATCTGTTTCTACTTGTTGCTGGATTCTTTTCGTTTCTTCCATCACGTGTTTTATGTTCTGCATGTTTATCGCATCTTCTCCACTGTCGGTTGGTTCTTCGGCGGCCTGCTTGCTGTTGTTTTCGATTCGCAGCTTAATTTTCATTTCTCTGACTTCAGCGGTCAGCTTGTGTAACGGTCGTCTGTCTATCGTGCGTTGTTTTTCTGCAACATCCGCAGCCCCTCTGTGCTTTGCCTCCTTGAAGGGGATGTTTTTGGAAACCGCTTCCTTCAGGATGCTCTTGGTTTCCTGGAACATCGGGCAACCTCGGTATCTAGCAAAAACCCATGGTTTCCAAGGACTCTTATTCGCTTACTCTGAAGATTTCAGAAAAGAGACTTTCTCAGTGTTCCCTACCGAACTCAACATCTACTCCTCAAATCTCCAATCTTTCTGTTTTCTTTATGCGCAATCCCTCATTTATGAAAGTGTGTATCTTTCTTGTTGTCGTTTTCTTGTCCTCCATGTTTTAAGACCATACAAGTAGTAATGCCTGTTATACGAGTTGAAGATTATTAATTTTTATGTTGGATTGGATTTCATTTTATTTCCGTATTTTTCTCAGTGCAATGAAGGCTCCTCTTGGCTGTTGCATTCTTATTTTTAGATCATTGTCTGCTGCTCCAACTTTGTCTTTATGGCTGCTAAGATGCACTCATGATTCCATTTGTTACATGGACTTATTTGTGCTGTTTTAGAATTTTATGTCTTTGTTTTAGTTTTTTGTTTTTTTTAAAGGATCGTGTAGCTGTCCAAATGATCACTCTTCCTCAGTAGTGTTCCGCGACATATTCGGCAGGTTACATTGTTACTATTCCATCGAGTTCCCGGAGAGTATGGGGTATAGTATTTATATATATATATGAATGTTTTGGAGACTGGTTATTGTGTTTTATAATCTGGATATTGTAACGTTTGTTTAACTTGGAGTTCATGTAGTCAATGTTATCCTCAAAACATTATCTATACGTTTATTTATGAGAGAATTTAATCATCTATCTCTCTTACAAAGTTGGGAGTCCATCTCAAATTCTTTTAACTGTATGGAGAAAGCTGTGCTGTCACGCTGCTGCTATTATGGAGCTAATAACATTGGAGGATACACTCTATTGCTTTTTTGTCCTCACCACATGGGCACGTCTGCCTGTTTGGATTTCAGTTTGTTGATAAGATGATGTTTGCTTCTGCAATAGTCGCTTCTCAGTCTGAAAATACTCACTTCATCTCTTCTTGGCAAGGAGTTGTATGATTCAGCTGTATCAGATCTGACGTTCCTGTCATTTTTATTTAAACGTATTACTTATTGTTCGTTTTATCTCCTTTATGTGGCTACGACTTAAGTTTGGTGTTTGTTCTCTCCTAGTTGGCAACTCTATCTGCATTCTCATTTTCATATATCTTGTAGTGGGCAGGGATCCACCGCACTTTTACATATAAAAAAAAATCTACTCACGGTTTCCATTAGTGCTTCTAAAAAGCCAGCTGTATTTGTTTCTTTATCTTTTCTGAGTGCAGCTATAACTGAGAGTCTGTGAGAGTCTGTGAGGAACACTATCTTGTCTCTAACAGAGTCTGTGAGGAATACTATCTTGTCTCTAACAGAGAGTCTGTAAGAAACACTATCTAGTCTCTAACAGAGAGTCTGTGAGGAACACTATCTTGTCTCTAACAGAGACTCTGAGAGGAACACTATCTTGTCTCTAACAGAGAGTCTGAGAGGAACACTATCTTGTCTCTAACAGAGTCTGTGAGGAACACTATCTAGTCTCTAACAGAGAGACTGTGAGGAACATTATCTTGTCTCCAACAGAGAGTCTGTGAGAAACACTATCTAGTCTCTAACAGAGAGACTGTGAGGAACATTATCTTGTCTCCAACAGAGAGTCTGTGAGGAACACTATCTTGTCTCTAACAGAGAGTCTGTGAGAAACACTATATAGTCTCTAACAGAGAGTCTGCGAGGAACACTATCTTGTCTCTAACAGAGAGTCTGTGAGAAACACTATCTAGTCTCTAAGAGAGAGACTCTGAGGAACATTATCTTGTCTCCAACAGAGAGTCTGCGTCGAACACTATCTTGTCTCTAACAGAGATTATGTGAGGAACATTGTCTTGTCTCTAACAGAGAGTCTGTGAGGAACACTATATTGTCTCTAAAAGAGATTATGTGAGGAACACTTTATCATCGAGGGTAAATTCTGAGTTAAATGGGATGGTGGAATAAGAACAGGGAAACATAAGTATGTGTCGGGAAGCGCAATACTAATGAGAGCGTTTCCCCATGAAGACTAACACATTATTGTTTGTGTTTCATTCTGACGATAATATAAAGACGTTGTTATTGTCCCTAGCAGTTGGTTTGGTTTGGTTTTAAGATCTTCATTGCACGCGACTACTCCATCAGTGCTCCGATCTCCTCCTTTAGATCACAGTAGGAGGATCTCACCACAGTGCACGAACTTCGTAGCACCAGCGAGAATCCGAATGTGTTTATATAAGAATCATACATTATACAAATATTTGTGTTCTGGGTAGTTTTCTAACTTTTTAATTTTACCAGTGACTACTTTTTACCTTTTCCAACTGCAGTGGGATGTTTAACGTGTGCAATTTGCACACCGGACCTCCTATTTCTTCGCCCTTATCTGAGAAGGCTAGTCATCCGATCTCACGATTCAGGAGACTGGGGGGGGGGGGAGGGGGGGGGGGGGGGGTGAGTATGACATCATTAGGACCACTGGTTATGAAAAAAACAAAAATATTTCCATAAATTATTCCCTCAACTGGGAATCGAACCCGGTACCTCTAGAACTAGAGGCGGACGCCATACTCTAGTAGTTATTTCTTGGGTAATCTCTATTTATTAATCCTTTAATCTACAGTATGTATCTAGTCGTTAGCTTAATCGAAACTTCTAAATTGAATCGTGTGATAGTGTGACCGGGTGATCAGCATGGACCATCTAGCCGTCTCGTGAGTCGTAAAGTGTCCGTAGCTCTATTTCCCTTCTAATGATGTTCAATTGAAACTTGATATTCTGTCTAAACTCAGGCTAACAACACTTGCTGTAGATTACCGAACCGAAGGCTGATGCGTTTTCAAGACGTTATTCTCAGTCCTTTGAACGAACATATTTACAGTAATCTGATAATAACTCAAATACAACGTGCCTTTCATTCTTTTCCATCTTTACCGGTCTCGATTTTCTTCTCTGACTTCTTTATCATCTTCTGTTTGTATCAACAATCATGTCTACTTGACTGACTACTTATTTCTGAAGAACCTGACTACCACCAGGGAATATTCTTTTATTAATCGATACGTTCTTGTTCTATAAAATGTCTTTCTTCACACTTTCATCAATCTGTTACACGTTCTATATGTTTCACAATAATTTGTCATCTAATGTCTTTCCCGTCAAAAATTCTTGTTCACTGGTCGATTCTACAGAGTTAAATTATTCATTTATTTATTCTTCATATACTGCTATGTACCAGTGGATCGTGGAGGCGTCTTTTTATATTATCTGGATTATGAAGTAATGTCGTTACTGGTGTCTCTATGTTGTATCTGAATACTCCAGATGATGGCGCAGTTTTAGAGCCACGTATCTCGACTAGCTGAGTACCACTACATGTCTGGTCACTTACTGCAAGCAAAGTTGCAACTCGAGAAACCAAATTGTCGCTCGGAAGGTCTTTGTGTAAGAGAGCCTACGTCACTATCGCACGTGACATCTAAGTAACTTTGGTCTCTGTCCTGTCTCATAGTACTAGGTTATTTCCCTTAGATCATGTTTATACATAGTACATTGTCGCCATCAAATTCTAATGGCGTGTTAATTCAGCGGTGACAATAGTGTGATTCCACAGTATTAAATATTTGGGTCAACTGATAAGAGGCTTTAGAAAGCTGTCACATTATATCTATGCGTGTTTACATTTGGAGACTATGCCAGCACAGGTGGAATGGAAACAGAAAAAAGCTGAAAACGGGAGAAATGATACAGTTCTAAGAGCATGGGACAGACAGCACATACCATGGTGCCCAGTAGACAGCATTACAACGTAGTCCTTAGCGATATTCATAAGTAGTTAGAGGCATTTAGGGGAAGTCAATTAACTCATTAAGAATAGACGTAGGCTTTTAGGGATGTAAATTAACTCGCGGAGAATGCATGAAGAATTGTAAGGATATAAAATAATTCATGGAGAATGGACGTAGACATGTAAGGATATAAATTAACTCATGGAGAATGGGAGTAGACATTTAGGGATGTAAATTAAATCATGGAGATTGGACGTAGACATTACGGGTGTAAAATTAACTCACACAGAATGATCATGGACATCTATGGATGTAAATTAACTCACAGGAGAATGAAAGTTGACATTTAGGGATGTAAATTAACTAATAGAGAATGGACATAGACATTGACATGAAGGAAACAAGTTAAACTTAGAAAGACCTGTAGCAGAAAGCACAGAACAGCACGGCTGGGCGTCTATTTTGGAGACATAACCTCCAAAGAGAGCAAAAATGCCGTGTAGATGTATCTAATATTGTTTTATTAGTCTGTACAAATTAATGTGGTAATTATTCCTGTATCTGGTCTCTAAAAGTGACTATAAAACAATTTATTATGTTGGTTATAACCTGTCAATGGTTCTTAACCTTTTCGGATGACGACACCCCTTAAATTCTTAAAAAGTGTTCTCGCAGCCCTATGAAAAATATCTATTTTTTTTTCGCTATGAAGAACGAAAATTTGGCTTTCATAACTGTCGAAATAGGAATGTAAATATGTGTGAAACCGGATACAGGTTTATTTATTATATAAAATTATACTTTTATTTTAAATTATAAATGCTTAATGAATTGTTTGCTGTTCCTTACTTTCAATTATATTTGTGAAACGTGGGTGCTATGTTAGAAATAGCCACACGTATATCATAGCTCGCATCATAACGATTTCTGCCCCTTATTTTTTTTCTTATTTACAAGTGAGTAAAATCCCAACTCACCCAAGTACGTTGTAGCAAATGGCACAAGACTATGCAGTGCTCTCTTTGCTGGTTGTGGAAATGGTTCTAGTTGAGCCCACCAGAAATAGCATAATGTCATTTGTTTAAACTCCTTTTGAATGCCGCTACTTGTTTGTAATTCGGTTAAATCATCTTTCATTAAATTACTGTCATCCATACAATTAACATATGAAATAAATGGATCCAGTATTCATCCGTGGACAAATATCCTAGGAAAGACTCGCTCAGATGTTGCAAATTAATTGCCATTTCCTGTGATTTTATTGTATTGCCCTCATTCTCCGAAACAGGTTCATCAAACAAAGGAAATTTCCAAAATTACTTTTTTCTACGGATTGTATCCGAACTGAAAGTTTACCGATAGAAGCAGAAATTTTTTCTCTGGCCGTTAGTCTATTCATCCAAATAATTGTCTTGATGTGTTTAATTCATTCAGATTAGTGCATGTATCGGAGAAAGAGAGGCAGACCAAAGACAACCTGGCGGAGAACAGTGGAGGTTGAGATGCAAATCCTGAACCAAAATTTGGGCACGGCACGAAGGCTTGTTGCTGCCCTATAAGATGTAATCTCTCCACGGTCGTTCCTAGGTACATATCCGGGTTAAGTGGAGAGATCGTGCCAATGGCCTTTGTCCACGAAGCCCTATTTTTGTTGTGCCTAGTTGGCAGAGAGGATAGTAATGATTCGCTCCCATAGCTAGACAGTGGTGTCGTTCGGAAGGTCCTGGGTTCGATTCCCAGTAAGCCTGTTGTCTAGTCTTCTATTGTTCAACCAAACGATGGAAGTAGGACGGAACACGACGAATGTTTGATATACGAGTTTATATATATATATAGCTTCCATGACTCAGTTGTCATATTTGCAAAATAAGAATTCCTTTAAAATGTAGGCCTAAAACCATATTCCCAATATCCCTCAATGGGCGTGTAACGGGATCATTTACCTTTTTTTTCTGTTTCATAATATAATATGGGTTGCTGGGAATCGGTTTCATTGTTTTTTTATAATCTATAGATTATAATGGTTGCTTACCTTTGATTGCAAGTAATCAGTGGTATCCTGAAAACATTTTCTATACAATCATTTCTGCATGACATGTGTTTTATTCTAGACCGTGTTGAATTCCACGTCTCTGGGGATAGAAAGAGAAGACTACTTTGTCCACAATTATATCCTAGCAGGTAGCAAAGGTGAGACTGCTGAAAGTGCTAGCAACTCTTAAAGCATTAGGCATTGTTACCGGAACAAATGCTTGTGAATTTACACATCGACAACTCTACCTTATTGTCGTAAATTTATTTTGAGATAATGAGTCTCAGAATAGTGGTCCGGTCAGAGTGGAGAATGGTGGTGAAAAGCTCAGTGATAGGAAAAGGTTAGCGAGTAAATAGTTGATTCACAGAGCTCTGGGGAGAGTAAAGACAGACTTATTTACGACAAATCGTTCCTCTCAATCTTCTCTTCCACTCTCCTGGTCAAACAATTATTTGCCAGTTTCCAGACACACATCTGCGCTCACACAGATTTGGTGCTTCAAAACACACAGACGCACGTGGATACAAACTAAATTAAACAAATATGGGGAATTTGGGCCTTGGTAGTCTAACACAGAACTAGATAAGTTTATGCTGTTTATTAGCATTAAAAAACCAATAATATCAAGTATCATGTGTTTACAGAACAAAATATATAATTACAGAAAATACAAATACCAATGGTGGGGAGGGGGTGAAGAAGATTGGTATCGACTAAGTCCTTCCCACTTATTAGACAAAGATAAACCCAGTCCAAAGATAGATAGTTATTAAGAACATAGGTAATGTAACCCAACAGTGAATTTAATTACTCTGAAAGAGGGGTTACAATAGTAGTTATGGTGGTAGACAAAAAAAAAACCTGTTATCCCAATTGTGTCTTCCCTTTACTAAGCAAAGAAAAAAAGGGGGGTGATAATGTCGCTTATTCCTAGTATTCCTTCCAACTGATAAAGTATGATTGTTCCATCACCATTCCATACCCTAATTGATACAAGCTGCTATTCATCCAGTCTGTTCGTTGCATACTGTATGTAGGCTAATTATCCAGGGTGTACTGCTGTGCTGTTAACATGTATGATATGTGAAGGGTGTGTAGAAACAGTCACTCACCCCACGATAGCTCACGTAGAGTCATGGAGGGTTAAACACCTTGTGACAGTTAATGAACAGTTTTATTACACCACAACACGGTCACAATAACGTAGACGAAGTACAGCATGTTACACAGGTCATAATAGCATATCAAAACAAAGATCCACATCATATAATAATAATAATCCATCAAGAAGAACTACTGGCAAACGCAGTGCCAATAGTTATAGGCCTCAAATATATATGACATCTCAGCGCTCTTTAATTCATGTACATAAGACTGCTGACCATTGCAGTACTAGTAAATAATAGGCCTTCAATACATATGACGTCTCAGAGCTCTTTAATTCCTCCATAAGACTGCTGGGGATCGCAGTACTAGTAAATAATAGGCCTCCCATATATATGACGTCTCAGCGCAGTTTAACAGCTTCCTAACAGCTCCACAAAATCGCTGTACTGCAGTTAATCATAATACAGCCTGTCCAAACCTTGGCCTCATAATATAAGTCGACGTATCAAGCACTGTCTTTAATCCATCTAGAAGACTGCTGATAAATAATGGGCCTCATAATATAAGTCGACACATCAAGCAGTGTACAGGCTTCCCTCGAAAACACTGGGCTGATTTCTCCAGTCACGCAAAATGTACATAATCTTTAAACACTGGCCTGTGTACTCAAAGGCCTAAGAAACATCTCCTTAGCTAATACATCTCATCTGGGATAATCACACATAATATATCTCAGCATAAATGCCTGTACACTGGTACACATTGAAAAACACTTTACATCTCCTCAGTGCATTCGCCCGGTACACACTAACATTCTCTCCCAGAACACCCCAGCCAAAACACATCCGTCGGGCTTCCCGAGAACTCTCGCTCACAGCTCAAAAATAGCTTAGAACATTTAACTCACGTGGAACTCCGCCACCGTGACAAGCGCTCTGAATCTCGAAGATTCGAATACTATACACTCATATATTTTTTTAAATAAATTAACAGCCAGACAACAGCTGTTCAAGTGGGATAATCATTATAATCTATTGTACATCCGAGACTCATAACGATTACTGCCCTTGCTTAAATTTGGACCTAACAGGGGGGTGGGACGAAACAGAGTTAACAAATTATCCCACTTAAAGGAACAATGCAGGGTATACAGAAAAATGTATTACCCGGTAGGCAAGTTAACAAATTGTTTTGCAAAAAAAAAAAGAAATCTCCTGTCATTCATGCACGCTGTGAGGATCCACACTCATATACACACACACTTACCGATTGCAGCATCAGACAATCCATAGAATGATATACACAGTAATTAAACTCTTGACATGTGAAACTGTCTAGTCCTTCGATGTCCCGCCCCAGATGTAGTGAGGTTAGTTGATAGAAAAAATTCCCACTTATCGCCGGACTTGAAGGCCTAAGAGTTCTTGTGTTTTATTATATAAAAGGAGTCTATGGGATGGCACTGACACAGTTCGACACGGGGTGAAAATGAGGTGATGGTAAAATTCCTTCAATGCGTGATGATAGCAACTGACCGGTAAAGTTTTTAATCCAGTGAGGAAAACTAGGCTCAGTCACAGTCAGGTAAATCGGTAATCTCTCACATTTAGAGCAGTAAATAAAAATTGCTACTGGCACTGTTCATCTTCCAGTTTATCTCACAGATTGAAATTAAATTTGATGATAATATTTAAATGTTCTTGGGTAGGCTTTCTTTCATGTAATTATGATAGCTAGGCCGCACCGGACCGCCACAAGATTAAATTTAAAAAAAATGTCTCATCAAATTGTCTGGAAGTTTAAGAACCGAGTATGGAAACTCTCTGTATGATTTCTTTATGCTGGGATTGCAAAGGTGACCATTCTATAGAAAAAGATATAAAACCCATGACAATCATAATCATACCTCAAAAATCAAATAATATACTTAACGCGCGATAAATTTACCGTTAAGGCTATCATATACACTAGCGTATTTAATTATGTATTTAAGAAAACACGTCACGAGTCTAATGGTTAAACTACGCATCTTTATATATAGGACTTAACTAAATTTATTAATTATAAATTCCTTCGCGACTTTAAAAGTTACTTTAACATTTAAGCATCTATTATTTTTTGGAAATGTTATAATAGATATATCATTAAATTTACCACTGGAACTTTTGGGATGAGTTTAATTAAATAGATTAAATAAACACAAAATCCAGTGAAATAAAATGAAAGCACTAGACCACTGATCACTTTAACAAATATATTATACCGTGCACAGAAAAAGAAACACTCCAATGGTAGCCACCAATTCAGATGGAAATCTAGCAAAATTTCTACGATAGCTAGTGAATCTAAAATCTCTGGCAACTGAATGATAGCATGGCTTTCTACGTGGTCTGTATATATTTAAAATGGAATTAAAGATGAGGGGGGCATGAGAACGTTGACACCTTTTTTTGATCTCAGGAGACTTTCGGGGATCTGACCGACAGACTAAAGAGAGATGCCGTCCCCTGGTTTCCCGTTTCCCCGTTCGTTGCATCCGACATCTTCCCCCGTTCGCTCCGTCTGCGGTCGGTTTAGCGCTTATTATGGAGGTGCGAAAAATGCCGGCAAGAACTTCCCCGTTCGTTTCAGGGACAACTACTGCTTTGATAGCATGCCGCCCGTCCTTCCTGAGATCTCCACCAGTGTCTTTCTTCTGACCGCTCTGGTCCATCTTGCGAGCGGTTTAGTGTTCGCGCGGAGATGATAAATACCTGCGAGAAACTAGCTTCTCTGCTCGGGGATCGTCTCAGTGTCTTTAGATCTCATGCCGCATACTAAGTGAGTCCCGGTGGAATCGGTTCGCTCTGGCGAAACCAAAAAGTTACAACAAATGTTCAGGGGTTCTAATGTTATGAAAAGCTAAAGTCCCTTTAATCATCCATCAAATCAGGGAAAATTCACTTGTCGAACTAGACGTACGTCACAATCGTCCCCACTTTTAGACTTGAAACCATTTTTCATGTTTCCTTCTTGACAATGGAGGTGACCTGATTGGTGGTTTTAGGATGAGTGGTATCTTCAGTCTGCTCTTCTTCCTCTGTAGACCAGTTTTTACTCAGGAAATCAGCCCCGACATTCTGTCTTCCTGGAATATATTCCACTTTGAAAGAATAAACGCTTAAAAGAAGGGCCCACCGCATGATCCTAGCGTTGAAGTTTTATTGGCACCAAGAAATGCTAACGGTTAGCGCATGCGATTCTGTTTACACCGTTAAAGTAATGTACCATAGAGAAACTCATTGATGGACGTTTCAGCTGATACCGTCAATCAGAGCGAGGCATTCTCTTTCGACCTACGCTAAGAAGTAGTTCCTATATCATCCTTTATAGGCATGATTTCCGACTGCCATAGGCAACTGGAAATAGCATGTTCAGTCACTGTATTATTTGAAGCAGGTGTATTGACCCGATGCCCTGAACTGAACGCGTCAACCCGAAGTACGAAAGGTTTCTTGAGGTCAGCCAACGTCTACCTCAAAAAATGTCTAATCTCACGTATGCCGTTGGGTGACAACCGCTGTCCTTTACAAAGTGCTTACGACGTTCGACTATAGTTGATCCCATATTACTTTCAGGACAGACTGTCTTTGCATGGATAGCATTTACGATGTAGGATTCAATTCTAATATATAATGTTTTCATGATCAACCTCCATGACTGTCTAATGTCTTTGAATGTATATTAAAAATTGTGTGGACTCGAGAAGACCAGCCATCACGTTCATTGAAGTTACAAATTGAACAGTCTTAGGTGGTAGTTGTGAGTTCAAACCTTGTAACAGACAGAATGTTATTGAGTGATAGGAAAAAGCGTAATAATTATTCCAAAATAGTTGCACGATCAAGAAGTTCTGGGAATCAATAAAAACAATAGCCTTCCACAATTTACTGAAGTAGTTCCGGGCCGCAATCAATGATCCTTGCGTTAAACTCTTTATTGGCACCAAGAAAGTCTAACAATTAAGCGTGGCTGTTTGTTTACCAGAATACACTCATGACCTGAAACCGAATGGAGCTGTCAAATGCACAGACACTTACGTGGATACAAACTTAAATTTAACTGAATATCGGGAAGGTTTTGGGCCTAGTATGTTCGTCTAACACAGAACTGAAATAGCAGTGTTTATGAAGCAGTGTTGACCCTGCCCTGACGCTGACGCATTCGACCCGCAGTACGAAAGGTTTCAAGAGGTCAGGCAACCTCAAAATGGGTTTGCAGACAACAAAATCCTTTCAAAGTGCTGTAAAATACAAATCGCACTTTTGATCCCAAATGAATATCAGGTAACCTTTATTTGTGAGGTCAGTCAGAGGTGCCGTTCATTCCGTTGAAGTTCTGGATGTACTTCTGATAGTATGCACATAGTGATATGAAGGAACGTACGTCTTTCTTCGTTCGGGGTCTTTTTGCTGCCACTATTTTCTCCACGTTCTTCTTAATAGGCCAACTGCATCCGTGAGAAATAGTATGCCCCAGGAAGTCTAACTGTTCAAACCCGATGAGACATTTGCTAGGTCTGGCTGTGAGACCAGTTTCCTGTAGTCTCCTGAGGAGCATAGCAACCGTAGCAATATGTTCTTCGTAGGTTTCCGATGCAATTAATATGTCATCCATGAAATTATGGATATGGGGACTTTGCAAAGGTTCTAGAAGCTTCCTCATCATCCTGGTGAACACTCCTGGTGCGTTATGCAGTCCGAACGGCATCACATTAAATGTGTAATGTCCTTCACTAGTGCTGAAAGCTAACAAAGGTTTGATTTCCTCCTTGACTGGTATTTGATAATAACCTTTACTGAGGTCAATCTTGGAGAAAATCTTTGCTTTGCTAAGCTTAGTGAACAACTCAGAAACAGTTTGGAGAGGTTCGGGCTGGAATTCCGTTACAGCGTTTAGCAGCCGGTAATCTATACACAGCAGAATTTCCTTATTGGGCTTCTGCAACAGCACTACACTCGAACTGTAAGGAGATGTAGACTCACTGATAATTCCTGCCTGACGCAGCTTGTCTATTTCTCCGCGAAGTGCATCAGCTTTAGCGTAAGGGATGGGGTAAACTCTGGTTCGAACAGGGGTCTCGTTTGTTAATTTCATATCAAATTCGATGAGATTTGTTCGACCAGGTACATCCGTTAAGACTGAACTGTACTGTTTTAGTAGAGCCCTGGTTTCTGTTTGTTGTTCTGGTGAGAGATTGTCGCCGAACTTGACATCTTTAAAGGATTCTGTTTGTTGCAATGGGTACTCCATGCAACCCTCATCATCTTCCTCGTCTTCCGTTGCTATGGCGACAGCCAGGAGATGCTTGGAGGATGGCAGCGGTCTTTCCAAATAATTCTTAAGCAGATTTATGTGGAAGACCTTCTCCTTTCCTTTGATGGAGATCTTGTAATTGGTACGTGAGATCTCTTTAACGACGGTAAACGGCCCTTGCCATCCGATGCGAAGTTTATTGCTTCCGGTTGGAAGTAGCAACAAAAGTTTTTCCCCTGGTTGGAGCTCTCTGTCTTGTGCAGCTTTGTTGTATCTTTTAGTGTGCTTGGCGCGGGATTTCTTAAGGTTGGTTGTAGCTAGATCCCAACCTAGCTTTAGCCTTTCCTTGAGCTCAGATGCATACTTGCTTACGGAGACGACTGTCTCGTCAGCCTTTTGGTCTGTCAGGGACCGAAGTAAGGCTTCTAGTGGCCCCTTTATAGGTCTGCCAAGTAAAAGTGTAGCTGGCGCGAATCCCGTAGACGCTTGGGGAACCTCTCGGTAGTCGAATAAGGCAGCCGATATATATAGGTCCCAGTCTTCCGGTTTTTCCTGACCCAGCTTACGTAACATGGTGGTGAGGGTGCCGTTAAAACGTTCCACGAGCCCATTTGCGGCCGGATCGTAGGGACTTGTGTGGATATGTTTGGCCCTCAAGATCTTAAAGATCTCCTCCATTAACAGGCTACGGAATTGGGATCCATTGTCCGTCAAAACTTGTTGAGGGAATCCCAACCGTGTAAAGATTTGCACGAGGGCTTCTGCGACATGCTTGGAATTTATGCATGGTAGAGGTACAGCTTCGGCCCACATTGTGCAAGTGTCGACTAAAGTCAGGATGAACCTGCTCTTTCTTTTGGTCCTTTCCAGGGGTCCAATGATGTCGACAGCTACCCGTTCAAATGGAGTACCCACTATTGGCATTTGCCCCATAGGTACTGGGGGTGTCAAGTGCTTGGGTGCTACCCGTTGGCACTGGGCACAGGATTTCACGTACCTGATAATGTCAGAGTTCTTTCCTGGCCACCAATAGTGGTTTTTTTATTCGCTGAATAGTGGCGTTTTGTCCCATATGTCCGCTAAAGGGAAGAGAGTGCCCCATTTCTAAGATCTGGCTTCTGTACTGCGTCGGTACTAGGAGCTGGTTATTCCCCGTGTCCGGGTTGCCCGTTCTACGATACAATACGCCATCCTTAGAAAAGATGTCTCCGTTGTGTCTGGGGTCCTTATCTATGGGCAGTTTTCTAAAGCAGAGCTCCAGAGTAGGGTCCTTTTGTTGCGTCTCCTTCAGTTCATTCGGCAACAAATTTGGAGCAGGCTCCCTATCTTTCTTGGCTTGCCCTCTTGTGGTTACCGCTGCCACAATCGGCTCCTTTGGTCTCCCAATAAACACATATCTACATCCCAGGATAACTTGGTAGATCGGATCATCCATTATGGCCGCTTTAATAACACCTCTGACAAAATCAGAGTGTATTTCTACCAGTGCGATAGGCAGCGTCCTGGGCGCATCACTCTTAAAACTCCACTAAGTTTGACGGTTTCCTCTGTCTCCTGACCTGGTTTGACTAGGTGTCTAGCAACAATACAACTAAAACTTAATCCAGTGTCAAAGAGACAAGTAGTTGAGGTACCATTCAAAATTACAGTTCCTCGAGTTGAGGGTCGGTCCCTCCGGGTTGAGAATCACTGACATTGACTCTACATTTCGAGGCTGTATGCAAACATCCGACGCGGTTAGGCCCGGTCTGCTTGCCCTGATCAGACGTTCCTGTTGTAGGTGTCTTTCATTTTCCTTGACCTAGGTGGCCACGCTGCAACGTAGGCTTGGTGGGTTGATCAGAGTTGTTATTTTGGGGATATCGGGTTTTGTAGAATTTCGATTTTTCCTGGGGAGGTCTCTGGTTATTACTTTCTCGTTGGTTATAATGCTGAGAGGAATTGGAAGAATAGGATGACTGCTCTAGATTTTGTTTTCGAGATGGCTCATCTGTGGGTTTACGTTTAGTGCTGGGAAGTTCGGCCATTGCATTGGTATAGCGTTCTGCCTTATTGAGGATGTCCTCAAGCCTGACTGCGCCCTGTTCAGCCAAAAAACTACGGGTTTCGTTTGACAAAGTTGACTTTATCTGCTCCACAAGAACAAGTTCAATGAGTCCCTCATATGTAAGAGGTGTAGGTCGATCTTGCGCTGATTTCAAATATGAAATCCTTTATCTCTAAATAGCCCGTGAGACGTGAAGAGAACTGCGGGAAAAGTTTCCGTGCTCTCTTTAACTTATTGTTAATAAAAAGCAACATAATTCTACTTTTTATTACTTTGCATGACATATGTTACGGGCGGTCATTTCAAATAGTTCTAGCAAGGCCTTCTTTAGCATGTCGTAATCATGTTGGTTCGGTCCCAGCTTTGTGTAGACGTCATCGGCATTCTTTCTGTTACGTGTTGATATTTTAATCGTGTTCACCAGAAAAAACTCTTACACCCATTATACAGATTTGCATAAGCCTTTCGAATTTCGATTCGAAAGGTGATGTCAATTTTTAAATCTTGAAAAAGATTCTAAAGCCAATTGCATCGTTCGTTACATTGGGCAGGTTGGTTACTGAAAGTCGCGAAACATAAGAGATCCATTGACTAATATGGCTGGGGCGAAGACTGATTCCGTTATTCGAAGTAGAGGCGCCCGACTCTCTAAAGCCTTAAGCGCCCATTTGTCTTTCACTCCCTTTCTCTAAACGGGCTTAGCCTCAAAGTCTGTGGTTTCAATTTCCAAATATTGAATCTTGGCATCTTTCGAAACCAGTGCCTCATGATCCAATCACGTGTTCGTCCAAGTCTGCAGAACAATATCCGTTGGACGTAAATGATTCCTCAGCCTTAGGATGGATCTTACCTGCTTCTGACAGATTAAAGAACTGGATGCTACTACTCAGATTGCATACCGGTGAACCTGATGTGGCGAATTTTTACTGTGAAGAATTAACCATTCAGCGGCTTTTTCTAATCTTTGTCTTTCGTAAAAAAATGTGTCGGGGTTAAGCGGATCGTTTATCACGAATTTTCGGATTGCCGATTAAACGTGGATCCCGACTATATAATTTGATCTGCTAAGAAAGACGACTTTTTTCAAATACAGTACCCTGGAAAGTAAAAACTTTTGCTATTTTCGGAAATGCGCGCTTCGATCGATGTTGACATTTGAGTTATTTCCCCTCTAAAAATGGCTGGAAAGTTAAAATCCAGGTTTATCTTTGAAAAGAAATTGACTAGTCTAAAAGTGGAAATAGTGGCAATAAAGTGGAAAATAGTGGAAAGTCGCCATCAAACTCTGTTCAATGCTCCGAAAAACTTATAGCAAACAATTCGATTCCAAAAATCAACGTTTGGAATCATAAAAAAAATAAGGATCGGTACAGAAAAATGTTTTTATGGGGACCTAAAAGGTCATTGATTGTCACAGAATGAAGACGAAAAGCGGCGTGTAAATTTTGTTTGACACGGCACTCCTAAAAATGGTTCACCATGGCGAGATCAGCAAATGTTCCTGTAAATGGACCTATATTAACTGCCAAAGGAGAAGAGTTAGCACTTCTAGGGTCGTACTGGCTGGAAATGTAGTCCTGGCTGCCATTGGGTCGTTTTAAAAAAGGCACAACATTATTTTACAAAGCTTTGTGTGGGGAGTTGCCTGGGGCATTCTGTTTTGTACGACTACCGAGTCATACGGAGGATAAAAACGAGCAATGAACTTAGGTCTTAAGTTGATGATGCAATAACTGGATTGTTTTGGAATTGCTGCCTGACAAGATTTTTTCCTTCAGAAACCTCAAGTTGTCATGGGGGGGGGCCGGAAAGAAAGTTTTTGCTGTTGACTAACAAACATGGTTCAGAAAAAGAACATTACAAATTCACACAACTGAACTTGTTACATGGTAGTTGAACTTGCCATTAATGTTTCTTAAATTCAAAAATCCACGCTGTTTTAAAGGTTTGAAAAAAATCAAAATTGTTGTGTTATTAATGCAGCTAATTAAGTTTCTGGATGCATACAGACATTTTTCACCAAGTGGCTACATGCATTTGATCATTTCCATTTGTCAACATCGCAAAGTTCTTTTGGTGCTTGACAAATGTTCAGCCCACCTAAATGTTCATCAAATCTAAAAGCAACAGAACACGTTTTTAGACAAATGCGACATCCAAACTTCAGCCTTGTGACCAAGGTTTATTCGGATGAAGCTTTCATTTATAGGTTCAGCAATGTTGTCCACCGACTTCAAAGGTCACCATTGATGCAGACTTGGTTGCTGACGACTTCAAGAAACCCTTATACCTATTGTTATGTTGAAATGCATGGGGTTTGTAATGTTGCCTGTGACTTGTTGTTAAAAAACTGTTTTCGAAAAGCAGGCTTTAAAGTTAGAGATCCCCAACCTGATGAGAAAAAACGGTTTGACCAGATTTAAATAAATGGCGCATTAAAAATTGAAATTTCCATGAAAAACATTGCTTCATCGACTATATCAGGAACTGAAAAATTTCAGCAAAAAGATTTTTCAACATTAGTCAATGATATTCTATACATGTTGTGCAAATAGCCCGTGAGACTGAATTCTAGGAACTGTGGCCAAAGTTTCCGTGCTGTCTTTCCGGCTGTCCTGAACATTTGCAGAAATTTTGACTGTGGGCGGTCATCTCAAACTGTTTCTAGCAAGGAAGTTTCTTTAGCATGTCGTAATTCATGTTGGTTCGGTCCCAGCTTTGGTATACGCCATAAGCATTAGCTTTTAGTGACGTTGAGGCTTAAGTGCCCAGCGAGAACTCTCTAACCCATACAGGAATTGCGAGCCTTTCGAATTTTTCATTTAGGTAGCTGTCAATTTTTTCATTGGGGCTAGGAAAAGATTCTAAAGCAAAAGACATCGCCGTTAATTGGGCAGACTGAGTGCTGGAGAGATCCCTTGACTGGGACTGGGGCGAAGACGGCTCTCCGTTATTCGAAGTGGAGGCGCCCCGACTCTCTAAAATGATTTAAGCGCCATTTCATGAATTTAAGGATTCCGCTCCATTTTCTATTCTCTCAAGTGCGGGCTTCCATTTCTACAGAGGAAAATTTTCTTTTGTTTTCTGCCTCAATTTTCTTGTTCTCTGCCTCAATTTTCTTTGCTCCATTAAACGCTCCTCCGCTTCTTTCTTTTCTGCTCTATCTTGAGCATCTTTCCTCTCTGCTCTCTATTGCTTCCTACTTTCCGCGTCATTACCTTTCAAGTTCCTGGTTGACAAAACAAGTTAGCGGAATTCTCCTTCTATACCTGAACTTTCGCCTCCAGCCTTGGATGGATCTCATCTGAATCCTCTCTGATCATGGTAAAGAACTGGATGCTTCTACTATTAGAGAATAGCAAGAAAGAACAAGAAAAAAAAAAAACTCAAAGTCGCTATGAGAAAAAAACCAAAGTATAAAAAAATTTACTTTTTTTACCTCGTGTGTTAACTTATCGCCGCTATTATTGTCACTTAAGACTCCTAACGCAAGCGACTAAGCCAATTAAATTGGTAAGTTACACTAGAAAAAAAATCTACTATTACTAACAGTAGAGAAAGATTTATATTAAAACAATTTAAAAGGAAAAAAAAAATTTTCCCGAAAATTTTAATTCTCTAACAACAAACTCCGTCCCTGAAGTCACTTTTATGAGAAGAGACGTGTTAACAAGACTTAAAAAGTCAGAACAAGGCGTCTTTAGCTAAGCTCAACTCAAACGCTTCAAAAACCTTTAGTGACTGTAAAACCAGTCACGCAATCCCAGCAAATCTTATAAAGAAAAAATTAATTTTTTCTGCCAGAGGATAATTTAGCTAACGAATTTAATGAAATAATAATTATTATCCGTACTTTCAGAAAATAACCTGTAAATATGCTGTGTGGACGACCCAAATACTAAAAGGCGTTGTCTAGGGGTGTAATTAATTATTTTTATTTATTTCCCTAAATCACAGAGACAGATCATTCACACTCTATCTAGTTAGACCCAGACTTAATCAGACTCAAAAATATCTTTATCCCGGCTAGGCGATTGCCTCAAATGTAGCTCAAGATGCAGGACCAGCCCACAAATATGTGTGCATCAAATGTATCTCAAAATTATCCCGGCGAGCCAGCCAAATATTGTCGTAAATTTTTTTTGAGAGAATGAGTCTTAGAATAGTGGTCCGGTCAGAGTGGAGAATGGTGGTGAAAAGCTCAGTGATAGGAAAAGGTTAGCGAGTAAATAGTTGATTCACAGAGTTCTGGGGAGAGTAAAGACAGACTTATTTACGACAAATCGTTCCTCTCAATCTTCTCTTCCACTCTCCTGGTCAAACAATTATTTGCCAGTTTCCAGACACACATCTGCGCTCACACCGATTTGGTGCTTCAAAACACACAGACGCACGTGGATACAAACTAAATTAAACAAATATGGGGAATTTGGGCCTTGGTAGTCCAACACAGAACTAGATAACTTTATGCTGTTTATTAGCATAAAAAAACCAATAATATCAAGTATCATGTGTTTACAGAACAAAATATATAATTACAGAAAATACAAATACCAATGGTGGGGAGGGGGTGAAGAAGATTGGTATCGACTAAGTCCTTCCCACTTATTAGACAAAGATAAACCCAGTCCAAAGATAGATAGTTATTAGGAACATAGGTAATGTAACCCAACAGTGAATTTAATTACTCTGAAAGAGGGGTTACAATATTAGTTATGGTGGTAGACAAAAAAAAAAAAACCTGTTATCCCAATTGTGTCTTCCCTTTACTAAGCAAAGAAAAAAAAGGGGGGGGGGGGGGGAAACAGAGTTAACAAATTATCCCACTTAAAGGAACAATGCAGGGTATACAGAAAAATGTATTACCCGGTAGGCAAGTTAACAAATGGTTTTGCAAAAAAAAATAAATCTCCTGTCATTCATGCACGCTGTGAGGATCCACACTCATATACACACACACTTACCGATTGCAGCATCAGACAATCCATAGAATGATATACACAGTAATTAAACTCTTGACATGTGAAACTGTCTAGTCCTTCGATGTCCCGCCCCAGATGTAGTGAGGTTAGTTGATAGAAAAAATTCCCACTTATCGCCGGACTTGAAGGCCTAAGAGTTCTTGTGTTTTATTATATAAAAAGGAGTCTATGGGATGGCACTGACACAGTTCGACACGGGGTGAAAATGAGGTGATGGTAAAATTCCTTCAATGCGTGATGATAGCAACTGACCGGTAAAGTTTTTAATCCAGTGAGGAAAAACTAGGCTCAGTCACAGTCAGGTAAATCGGTAATCTCTCACATTTAGAGCAGTAAATAAAATATTGCTACTGGCACTGTTCATCTTCCAGTTTATCTCACAGATTGAAATTAAATTTGATGATAATATTTAAATGTTCTTGGGTAGGCTTTCTTTCATGTAATTATGATAGCTAGGCCGCACCGGACCGCCACAAGATTAAATTTAAAAAAATGTCTCATCAAATTGTCTGGAAGTTTAAGAACCGAGTATGGAAACTCTCTGTATGATTTCTTTATGCTGGGATTGCAAAGGTGACCATTCTATAGAAAAAGATATAAAACCCATGACAATCATAATCATACCTCAAAAATCAAATAATATACTTAACGCGCGATAAATTTACCGTTAAGGCTATCATATACACTCGCGTATTTAATTATGTATTTAAGAAAACACGTCACGAGTCTAATGGTTAAACTACGCATCTTTATATATAGGACTTAACTAAATTTATTAATTATAAATTCCTTCGCGACTTTAAAAGTTACTTTAACATTTAAGCATCTATTATTTTTGGAAATGTTATAATAGATATATCATTAAATTTACCACTGGAACTTTTGGGATGAGTTTAATTAAATAGATTAAATAAACACAAAATCCAGTGAAATAAAATGAAAGCACTAGACCACTGATCACTTTAACAAATATATTATACCGTGCACAGAAAAAGAAACACTCCAATGGTAGCCACCAATTCAGATGGAAATCTAGCAAAATTTCTACGATAGCTAGTGAATCTAAAATCTCTGGCAACTGAATGATAGCATGGCTTTCTACGTGGTCTGTATATATTTAAAATGGAATTAAAGATGAGGGGGGCATGAGAAAGTTGACACTTTTTTTTTTGGATCTCAGGAGACTTTCGGGGATCTGACCGACAGACTAAAGAGAGATGCCGTCCCCTGGTTTCCCGTTTCCCCGTTCGTTGCATCCGACATCTTCCCCCGTTCGCTCCGTCTGCGGTCGGTTTAGCGCTTAACATGGAGGTGCGAAAAATGCCGGCAAGAAACTTCCCCGTTCGTTTCAGGGACCACTACTGCTTTGATAGCATGCCGCCCGTCCTTCCTGAGATCTCCACCAGTGTCTTTCTTCTGACCGCTCTGGTCCATCTTGCGAGCGGTTTAGTGTTCGCGCGGAGATGATAAATACCTGCGAGAAACTAGCTTCTCTGCTCGGGGATCGTCTCAGTGTCTTTAGATCTCATGCCGCATACTAAGTGAGTCCCGGTGGAATCGGTTCGCTCTGGCGAAACCAAAAAGTTACAACAAATGTTCAGGGGTTCTAATGTTATGAAAAGCTAAAGTCCCTTTAATCATCCATCAAAAACATTAAGTCATAGTGGGAGTCTTTTGTAAAATAACACTCTAGATCACGTGTAAGAAACATCTTAATGAACTTGCCTTAACTATTTCTCTGAGCCAGAAGTCCGTATTCCCAAAAGATATTTGGGGTGAGTTGTACATTTTATTATTCTGTATTTTGCATTTAGTACATGTGAAACTCGCTAGTGGATGTCAAAGTCGTACGAGACTGGGAACCTTAGCATATAGAATGATGGTTTTATGAACCATAACTACAAGAGATGCCTACTGCTTTATGCGCGTTTCTCATAAGAAATAGGTAGTCCCAAGTTCAATATGGAGCAGATGGTGGATAATGATAGAACTGATGTACATACTTATTATATTAACCTTTTAAACCAGTGCAAATGTAAATGTAAACATGTTCAATAAAAAAGCAATGAATGTTTTCCACTGACTAGGATTAGTATTAATGCTCAGAGAAGGTAACGGTCTGAGGCACATGGGGTAGTAGAATGAAAAGGAGTGACACCCGATTTTCGTGTCAGGAAACACAATACTCACGAGGGTATTTGTTTCTCTCTTATTTCATGATACTAGTCAGTGGTATCAATTTGTGGTGCAATTTGTGGAACAACTGAGTGTTATAAGTGGCCTTCGGTCAAAGCCAGACACCTACAGAAGACGAGTCTTACCAAACGCTGGACCATCTTTGCAATTACCCCACGATACTACGAGCAACGTGTTGGGGCCAATGGACTTGACAATTGACGAGAATATACCAATCCATAATCTGCAAAGAACGAGCATCTCTATTAAAGAACTTTTGAAATCAGACCATCATCTGTGAGGAAATGTTAAAGACTCTATCTAAATTCACCCCACCCTTATTTATGTTACATTTATTAACGATAATTGATTATTACATTTTTTATCAGTAAATATACAAATTTATAGTTGATTTAGTCATTATGAGTGAGCTGCACCCAAGTGATTTTTTTTCTATTCCATCTGGTGTAATAATTTTATAACGACTAGTGTTCATATCTCTATTTATGACGAGGTTAGCTAGATTTTTGTGGAGTTTAAATTTAATTTAATACCGGAGTGATTTATAGGTCTTACCTAAAACGCGTGTATTAGGGTATGATTATAATATGATCGTATATTATCTTCATAATAATCCAGGCTGATCACCCTGCGATCCAGGGTTTCTTTGATCTGATGTTCCTACCAGCATATCTATAATTATTGTTATGACCACCTTCATGTTGTGATCCCTGCGCGGTCCACTCCTCTATTTATGACGAGAAGCAAAAGCAAGAAACAAAAACAATAATAGATAAAATATTTAAACTGGTATTGAACATTCCCAGAATCCAAGTTTTTCTGACATCATAATATATTTAACATTTCGGCTGAAGCCGTAAGTCAGTACTTTCATCTGACCAATGACCGGAGTTGTTTTGTGTGTGTGTGTTTCTTCATCGGATTTATTTAAGAGAACTCAATGTTCGTATTCGGTTCCCATCTCAACAAACAGTAGATTTTATCAGTTAACATTTTTTTTCCATCACGTCACTGAGTGTCATAGTCAACTGAGACTAGACCCCACTGGAACAATATTTTACCATATAACTTCCCAGGACAGTGCCACCACAATAGAAACACTTATCCAAAGAAAATACCTGCAGTGAAAAGAAATAATAAACAGGCAGAATTACTACGCCTCAATTGCTACGACTTCCCCGAAACAATAGCAGTCAGCTCATCAGAGATGTCTGGGGTGGCCATTGAACACTAAATATGACTGTTTAGTTTAATAACTGCTTGTGTTTAAATTTCGAGGAGTGTATGCAGATTCACCATTTGGTAAGCATAACTGTGAGTGGGCCACTGTATTGTCTGTGTGAGTGAACGGATAGGAGATACTAATATTTTTTGTTATTTACTAACCGAATTACCCTCTCTTATTTATCTCTCACTAAAATTTGAGTTTTTTTTTCCTCTCGGGATAGGTAAAAATTAAGGACTTAGTCTTACTTGTCCTGACCATTCCCTATTCCCATTGATAATTGATTTGATTTTTTTCTTCTTTGGGTTAATTACCTCTGTGGGGAGCTTTCCTAGTTTTATCCAGTCAAGAGGGAGACCCATTAGATTATATTTTCATTTCTGTATGCAAACTATAATTCATTGATGTAATGATAATGCTTTCTTTCTAAATGTTGTGATATTTCTGGCGTTAAATAAACATTATAAACCTTAAGAAATAGTGTTGGTCAAACCCCTGTCTTTTTATATGTTATTCATAGTTTTGTTTTTCACGTCTGTACGTATTTCTGTGTGTGTACGTGAGTGTTGTGTGACTTGTATTTTGTACAAAGAGAGTAAGTGCGTCTGTAGTAAATATAGTCGTAACAGATAGGCTGAGTAGCGCAATCGCTAAATGCACGACGCTTTTTCTCTCTAAACTATCACCATCCTCGTAAAACAGAAACTATTTCTTACACCTTCCTTTCACATAGATGTCAATATCACCTTTGCTTTTATGGGGCCATAATCACCTCAGTCCTTTCTTCTAAAAATCTACGACAAAGATCTAGGCTTTTCCTGTGGCTTTTTTGCCATTCCGAAACAAGTTGAGTTGAAGTCATGAACTCCAGTTTCAACAGTTTGGCTTGCATTTAAAATATCATCACATCTGGTCTCAAGCTAGGAGTAAGAAGTGTGGTATACTGTGCATTTCCCGCCATCCAAGGTGGCTCTTCAACCATGCAGAGCTAAAATACTATACTCTGGTTCTTGGCTCTCCCGAGGAATTGTCACGTCCTGCACAGAGCCACTTCTCAGCTTCCCCTGCCTATCACTGGGTCCATAGTGAGATCCTTCTGCATGCTGTCAACCAAGTCAAAGCCAAAGAATTACGCCTGGGGCTCAAGTGACTTCTCCAAGCTTAGTGTGCAATGCTGGGTTCTCAACAAATTTAACCACAGGGAGAATCCCTGGAATGGGTGTGGATGATTTTAAGAGTCATTGAGGATGTAATTAGCCTCTTAGACATAGGTTCATTTCCACATACATATACTGTAGCATTGTGCATAGCTGGTGGTCACATATGGATGAATCTAGATATGCTTCCATGCATAAAAGACAGGAGTTTTTGTGGGAGAAAGTTAATAGCAGGGATTTACAGTCAGGATCGTAACACACGAAGTGACGTTTATTCGTATGTATCCGTCAGTTCTGGCGGCATTTTGTGGTGGTCTTACATTCAGTAAGATTTTCATATAAGATAGTATTCGTTAAGAGAGACACAGAAAAACACAAATATTTACACCAAAATAAGATCCGAGATTTAAATTAATTTAGTTTAGTTATATATAATTTTAAAAATAAAATCTAAAATAATACAAAACATTTCTCTTTAACAAATAAAAACTAGCTGTGCTTTCTTCTATAGCAACCAAAATGTTGAAAATACTTTAAATTAACACATTTATTTAAAGCCTTTCTTACTTCACCCATATGATGTGCAGTTGGTCTTACTCCATCAATCATTGCAGACCATCTAGTTTTTGACATCCCATGCAGTGAAACAGGAAGATGTTGCTTTAAGATTTCCCACCTTTGAGGAGTGCTACTGAATAAATTGTACATTTGCTGTATTTTTCCAAAGTACTTGACTGCCTCTTTACATGATTGAGCACAGTCAACGCCTACAAGGTTTATTGTGTGGTTTCCACAGCTAGAGAAAATGTATCTAGGGTTATGCTCAAGGAGGATTGATTGTACACCATTATATTTGCCAGCCATGTTTGATCCATTATCATAACCTTGACCTTTGCAGTATAGAAAATCTAACTCCAACTCTTCTAGAATTGTTAGAACTCGAGCAGCAATTTCACTTCCAGTCTTTTTTGTGAAATTGTCAAAACACAACCAAAAAAAACTCTCTTCGACTGAAATTTCTGAGCTGTTAATGAAAATCTTTACATATCGAATGACGATAGTGGTTTGTTCTTTATTAGAACTATCTGGCGTAGCATCAACAATTATTGAAAAATATTTTATCATTTTGGATCTCATTAAGAAAAGATGTTTATCCAAATGATCCACGAAAGTTAATGAAGTCATTTTGGATGTGTGTGGAAAGATAATGTACTTGCATGCGCTTCTGATTCTTGTGTGATTCTCGAACCTTTTCAACATCTTCAAAGAGAAGTGCATCATATTTACTAAGCAGTTCAATTGTTCCTAGAAAGCTTTCATTGATGTGGTCACCTATGCGGTTACTAGAACCGAAGAACGCCTGTCCTCGCTCGGAAAGAAAAAGAATAACATCCAGGATCCGCTGAAGAATTTTCTTCCACAAATTGACTTCTAGCCAAGATTAAAGTCTCTAGTGATTTATCAGCAGATGAAGCTATACTTGCTGACTTCCATGCCACATAGTTATTTTTGTGGTGTCTGTAACACTGTCCATTGAGTGGGATGAGTTGAAACATGAGGTCATTGATCTGGGTGAATTAGCTGCAGCTTCATGTGCTTTTAAGCCCGCTTCGTGCTTGCGCCACTATCAAATCTCCTTTTCACAGTGAATGATGAGTGGTGACCTATTAATGTTTTGGGATTAAACGTTAAAATTTGCAATTCAAAAAAAAAAAAACATTAAATAACCAGAACACTTTGAGAAATACTGTAAAAATAGGTCACTTGAAACTCTTTATGGAACTATGTTTGTATATTTACTGGAAAAAAATTAACATACTTTTTGACTGTTTCAAAACTCCAGTCCTGCATTCCCGTGGGTTATATTACAACAGCCTACATTATTTTTCAACCTACTTACAAATTGAAAAAAATATATTGTTGTCTGTTTCTACACATAATTGAGGAGGGCTGAATATAAATGGAGGTTAAGTTCTGCTGTATGTTGTTTTACACTTTACTGAGGCTGTGTAAATTTGTACGATTAACGTCGTCTTCTTTCAAACCTGTCGGAGTATTTGTGTGTTTGTAACTATAACCAAAAAAGGAGTTAACGTCAAAAGTGTAAATGTGAGGCCCCCCAGAGACGTTGAGGCCCGGGCCAAATGGCCCTGCTAGCCCCCCACTCAGAGGCCTTGGTTGCATGCTGTTTTCGCAAGACGGCGTAACCATGAGAGCACGTGGTATGACTGGGTACCTGTGGCTGATTGAACATGGCTGACTGTGGTGAGCTTATGTTTTCTGATTGGTAATTGTTATTATTTATGCCATTTATGTTTCACTCAGTCCTTGCTTTCATATATTGTTTTTCAGAACGTTCACGAACACTGTCTGGGTGTTCGGTAGAATTAAATGTTGTTCTTTATAAGGCTTTGTGTATGCTTGAATTGCTAAATCTGCTGCTGAGAGGGTTGCAAACATCCAATAAGTGCGACCCCAGTCAAACGATCCTTAATTAAATTTTATTAGTGCATGGGTCTTGGGTGTGAGGTAGCCACGTCGACATAAGTTCGCCTCAACCACACGTAGCCCTGTAACACTTCAAATCCCATTATTATCCCGCATATAAGTTCCGAGGATTTTGTGGTTTACAGTGTTATAAAACCGAGTTATCTTTCTGGTTAACTTAAGAAGATTCTTAATACTTAGTCCAATCCTCTTTATTGAAACCCTATTTGTCTGAAAGTGTCATCTTGAATCAATGGAACACGGTGCAGGAGTCTTAATTCCGGCTACAATATAAGAGACTTTTCACAATAATCCCAAATAAGGTATTAACGCTTAGCAAAACATCGGTTTGGTTGTTCTCTTTAACTTGTGTTTATTACATTGCAGGATGGTGTGGCGGAAGTGTTTCGTGTCTTACATGTATGGGACATGGTGTAACAGTATAGACTACTTCGTCGCTACAACTGTTAGCCTTATAGTAAAATACTTATGAATGACTAGTTAGAGATAAATAAACCCCTAGTCAAGAATCAATGACATCATCAGTCATGACACACATGAACCTATGATGTCATCAAACCTTGTGTGGACTCCGTTCAAATCAGACCGGAAAACATTTAGATTAAAGAGAACTTTAAACAATGGTTGGTCATCATCACATAGAAACAATAATTTTAGACTAGAGGATTCGTAGAAGGTTAGGTTAAAGATTATTTCAACAGTCCACTAGCCCCCAAGACCAATCATTAGATGGTTTCCGATCTTAACTCCAATGAGAAATATTTCCTCTGGCAAGCCATAGTACCAGACAAGTATAAAGACTGATGCATCTTAGTAGCCAGTCAGAGCTTGAGACAGTTATCTCAAAGCTAGTTGTCAAACCGAAGGCGTCACTCTTTCTTGAGGTTTGTGTGTGCTGTGGTGTAGCTTTTCAGCTAACAGCTTCGTTTTTGTTTCCATATTTGGTTTTTTCTAACCAAGAGGAATAATTATTATAAGATGGCAGCGCCAGCAGTTCCGATTTTCCATGTCAACATGGAGGAAGACTTTGAAGGTGGAGCTTTCCATAAACCAGGTACTTTGATTATTAGTGTTGCCGGCCCACAGGCAAATAGGGCTTCATATTCTCTGACAGCGAGCATTCTCGCAGGGCCTGCAGGTGTGGGCACAGGTGGGATTGCCACCCTATATCGCTTTGCAGGACCTTTCAAATGATATGCCACATTGACAGCTGTGGCCCAGCTCAAGCATTATAAAGGCCTTCATGGCAAGCGATTGGAATGGACCAACCCACAAATGTCGGTGTATATTGAGCACCAAGATAAAGAAAAAGCCAAGGGGATCCTGAATTGGATTCCACCAACTATGAAGGTTGAGACGGTGCAACGACTGGCGGCAGCAGCTACCGGAGATAAGGACGCCGAGGTAACCAGAATAAAAACGGCCTCTGATAAATGGAATATCATGTATAAACCATCGACATGCCAGGTCCCTTATTTTATGCATTTAAAAATAGCGGGACAAGAAGAAAAATTCCAGCGCATATGGGTGTCGTTGCCAGGCAGGAAAATTCAATGTGCAATCTGCGGGTTAGACACCCATTGGGTGAACCAATACCCCAAAAAGCGAGCGCCACACCCCCAGGTCAAGAAAATGAGGGAAGAAGAGACAGCTGTCGACAAAACACCGGCAGAGCAGAGCAGGGCAGACGAGCCCCCTACCCCAGATTGCCCAGATGCCAGTGAGGGCGATGGATATAGCAAAGTTGTTAATAACAAGAAAGAAAAGAAAGAAAGAAATAGAAAGAGATTCCTGCTCCAGGCAACCGAGCCTGTGAGATCAAAAGAAGTAAAGCGTAGTGAAAGCAGGTCGCCGGGCAAGCGCTCCCCTAGCCAGAGAGACTTGCCACCATCACCCAGGGCGCCTACGCCGGTGCCCTCCCCGAGAGGGAACTCGTCGACACCTGTCGCCGACGAGCGTGTGATGTCAGCACCTAACAGCAGAAGATCATCACCAACAAGACATGAGGTTCTAGAGGCGCCGACGCCGTTCAATACGCAAGCCTCCTCCTGTTGGGCGGCAACTACAGAAGAGGACGACATGGAGGCCATGTTGTCTCAAGCAGATATCTTCATAGATGGACAAGCCTTTTGAACATGTGAGTGAATGAGTTTACTACTAGAAGTTCTTTCCACGTGCACTGAGGCTCAGTGCAAACAGACCTGTCCAGTTCCCAAGTATAGGAAAGCCTTGGTTGGTGCAACCGGTGCTAAAACAAGAACAGACAGTGAGCTGCCGGTGTCCGGAGAAATGAACTTTTTTCCTTCATTTCATAGTGATGTAATTTTAAAAGTAAAACGTGTAAACACCTATAGTTTAGGGAGTGTGTATTATTATTATTATTATTATTTAAGAGTTGTGTTTAATGTAAGTAGTTCTTTGATGTTTTTGTTTTTACACACAAACACACACTGCATGCACCCTTAAATGCGCACAGTTGTAATTAAGCAGTCATCTCTCCCCCCTACTGAGGTGGGAGTGCTAGGCGGCGCGGTTACATCTGCGCTTAGCCATAATTATCAGTGCAGAACGAATAGCCAGCCCTTAGTCACTATTCCGTCAAGCAGTCATGTAATTAGGTCAACCGGTCAGCCCTTAAGCACCGCCTTGCCAAGCAATGTAAACATGAACGTGTCAAGTGGCCTAGTTATGACAGAAAGCGGTCAGCCTACAGTCACCGCTCTGTTGTGTAAGCCATGTGTAACTAGTGACCAGCCTATCACTTTGCCTGGTACAATCATTACAACACATGATAAACCGTCAACTAGCGCTTTGTTGAGAAATTCACCTGTGGCAGGTAGCCATTCTCAGACCACTACTTTGCCTTGTAATTCAAGAAAAACGGACGATCTGCACTCAGTCCCCGCTTTATCAGATAGTTTAGATATGGCACGTGACCGCCCTGCCACTTTGCAAGGTAGACAGTTTATAACGGGTGGCCAACCTCTACTTACCACTCCGTCATGCAGTCTAGTGATAATATCTCTCAATATCAATGGTTTGAGAAATAAGCTAGAACATGTAATTAAACTGATTAAAAAAGATAAACCAGATTTCCTGTTTTTGCAACAGACCGGGATTACTTCTGATTTTTCTGCCAGTCAGATAGTAACTAAGTTAGGACTTAAACATGGCTGGTTTGCCTTAGGCACCAGCTATGGTGGTGCTGCCATCCTTCAAATTAATGAAGATTGGGAAACAGTACATTATAGAACTGACAGTTATGGCAGAACTGTCATATTCCAAATACAAAATAAAAACAACAAACATGACACGCACACACTCATTAATATTTACGCACCAGCCACGGAAATCGACAGACCCAAGCTTTATAACGGATTACACGACATACTAACGGAACATAACAAGGGGACTAAGAAAATTTTAGGGGGAGACTTTAACTGTGTCCTGTCTGACCTAGACCGGTCAAGTGGCTTCACGAGAGCACAGACACGGGAAAAGTTTTCACTTGTGCGACAGTTTCAGGCTATGTTAGACGAACATGACCTTTCAGACGCATACAGGAAAATAGAACCCAGCAAACAAACCTTTACATACTATGACAAGACAAACCCATATCTCAGACTGGCTTCAAGACTAGATAGAATTTATACCACTAGTGACGACAATATACACAAAACATATCACATAAAAAACACTCTTAAATTCACAGATCACCACGCAGTTTATACATCTTTAAGTACGGGACACACGCACAAACAAGTAAAGAGATCCCCCCATTGGAAATTTAACAATAATTTACTCAAAAACACTTACTACACAGAGCAAATAACACAACTAATACAAGGTTACGCACAAGACATTCCCAATAATAACATCGCACAATATTGGGACATGTTAAAAAATACAATAAGAGACAGAACGTAGATTTTGGCACACTTATACACAGGAAATGTAAAAAAGAAGAGGGGATTTTAGAAGAAGCAATTAGTTTAGCCAAAAGTTTAGACAAAACGAACCCTCACATCCATACCTTAGAAGAACAGTTAGATGAATATAGGCAGTATACCTACCAGGGCGCACTACTTAGGTCAAAACTAAACACTATAACACAAGAAATCCCTAGTAGGCAATATTTAGCAGTAGAACAGAACGTTCAACGCAGTAGACAGATTCATGAAATAATAGACATGAAAGGACATCAGCAAACAGACAACACCAGCATTAGTCATGCCTTTTTTGAATATTATAAACAACTATATACTAAACAGGAAACTGACGCAATCATACAAGATAAATTTCTACAATACACAATACACTTAAGTGATGAGGAAAGTGAGAAGCTAGACCAACCTTTAACTTTAGGCAATTTACAAGAGGCCCTTAGTACCTTCCAAAAAGATAAAGCACCCGGGCCAGATGGGCTAACGGCAGAATTTTATAGGTTTTTCTTCCCATGTTTATGCCCCATTCTAATTAAAACGTTTGAAGAAGCATTTCAAAAAAGGGAACTCCCGGGCAGCTTAAATCAGTCTTATATTACTTTAATCCCCAAGGACAGTAATGACAAAAAGTCAATTAAGAATTTTAGACCCATCTCCCTTTTAAATACTGATTACAAAATTCTAGCTAAAACGCTTACTCTGAAGCTTAAATCACACATTCATACTATGATACATGCAGACCAATAATGTAGTGTACATGGTAGGAACATTAGTAGACACACACTTCATTAGAGATTTAATCACATACACGCATGATAGGCAGTGCCAGAGCGCCATATTATCTTAAGACCAGGAAAAGGCATTTGATAGAGTATCACATGCATTTCTACATAAAAGTCTTAAAGCTAATAACATAGGGAAATATTTTAGAACATGGATAAAAATGTTATATAACAAACCTGAAAGTAGAATTTTGGTTAACCACAATTTAACCAAATCATTCAAATTAACGAGAAGTGTCAGGCAGGGTTGTCCTTTATCGCCCTTGCTATATGTAATAACATTGGAACCAGTTTTGGAAAGAATAAGACAAGATACAAATATCACGGGAACTTTCGTTCCCGGTACAGGGGAAAGGAAATTGTTGGCCTACGCTGATGATACGATATTCTTTCCAACAACAAAAGATTCTATAAAAAATATATTAGAGGTTTTTACAGAGTTTGGATACGCTAGCGAATCCAAATTAAATATTTAAAAATCTAGTATAATGGGAATAGGTAGATGGGGCAATAGATCAGATTTCTCATTCCAATTAACGCAAGTGAACAAGATCAAAATTTATGAGATACATTTTTCTTTCAATCCGCAAGACCCCAATAAAGAAACATGGACAAAATTGTTAGGGAAAATTCAAAATATGCTGGAAATTTACAAATACAAAACTGCCACCATTTTCGGAAGAAGTATTATAGTTAATTGTTTTATTATGCCAAAAATAATTTACATAGCAAACATACAGATTGTACCTAAAGAGGTTATAACAGAAATAAATAAACTAATTAGGGCCTTCATTTTTAGGAACTTGTGGTACAATATTAAACACGCAACTCTAATACAACCTAAAAATAAAGGGGGGGATAGCCTTATAAGATATCAACACTAAAATTAAAGATTTAAGAATTAAATACATAGGGGAAGTTACAAAAAGCCCGGGTCTATACCCACTGGCACATTACTATATTGGGTTAAGAATATTAAACCTTTGTAAACTAAGCAATAATCAACCCCATTTTTTTGGTACACCACCACCCTTTTACATAATATGTCTACAAAATTTAGAGGGGAATAAACATTTAATAAAACAGGACACTAAAGTTATATACAAACTTCTAGTCGCAGCACAAGAAACACCTCTGAGCACACGAAGAGGGTATAACCTTTTCGTAACTGACTACACACAGAGTTTCACAAACATTCACGCAATAGACGTTAAACCAAAAGCCAAAGAAGTTACATATAGATTACTGCATAGCTTAACACCTATTGCGAATAGACAAACAGCAAAAAACGCAAGCAAAGCGCCACCAAAATGTAAACTGTGCAGTGACAACATTATAGATACAGAAGACCACTTGTTTTACACATGTAAGATAAGGGTGGATTAGGTGATGCTTACTCAATGATTATAAGGCCACACTGTCTGGCCACTATGGACATTGCAAGTATACGTCCAAGTACGTTGTAAACCTTTAGCTCTTGTCAAATACCACCCCTATCGACACCAGGTATATTATAGTTGAAGTGTAGGGTGTCTTATCTGGTTTTTGTTGTTGCTGTGTATAGTAGTGATGTCGTTCACAAGTTCATAAACATACGAGCATGACATGGAAAGTCATATAATGGTGCAACTGCTGTTGACGTTTCCAATGTTTATTATCTGACTCCACAGGACAGTTAACAGTACATCCATTTCACATTACAGTTCACGAAAATTAGCATAAGTTATGTTCATCAATGCATTTGGCATATACTCAAATAAGGATATGGCGCCAAGGGATTATACTGTTGGCTCCAATATTACAAAAGTGCATCAATACTCCTCTCACTGTTCAGATGTGCTAAATGAGTCTAATCATAAATTGCACGAGGATAATGTTCCAGGAGTGTAGGTCAAGCTGACCTTTACAGGCATTCCTAAGTCTAACCTCGACGTAGGTGCAATTGCTGACACAGCGACGTTCGTAGAACATAGAACTGTCCTTCGGGCTAAGCATGACCCGTGTACATATTAATCTGAGGTATTAAAATACATGGGGCGCCACTTCTAGTAGAAGAACCTCTATTTCTGTAATGCATAAGTGAGCAGAGATCGACCATTGTCAAACATAAAGTTAGATTACAGATTTGAAACGTAAATGAGGTATTACCTTGTTTCGAAATCAACACCACAAAACACACGCCTCCAGGCGTTTTTGAATAATCAAGGGAAGGACCTTGTAAGCTAACTAACTCACAATAAGGCTCCTAATTCCCTAACAAAAATCACAGAGACGCAAACGCGTCCTATCTGCTTCACAACTTTCCATAGACTCCCCCGACAGGAAAGCTTCCCAGACACACCTAGCGTCCTGACATGCGCAGAACGCATACACCTGAGCAAGAATCAAACGAGACGACGTAGGAACATTCCAGATAAAGATTTGTAATAGAACGCGCCTTATATGGACAGGAATAAAGACCTCAACACTGGTTTCAATCATCCCAAGAAACAGTTGACCGATACTACCATATAAGGAGAATGGTCACACATTGTTAAAAAAATATGGACCGACGTTTCCCGTCACAAGAGAAGGTAACCATCATTAAAAATGGTAATTTCAGTCAAACTAGGTGATACAGAGTAAATATTAGCAAGGGGAAGTGATCTTGAAAATGTTAAGCGAATAGATTCGATTGCGGGTTACGTTGCTTGGTTAAGCTGATGTTAAGTTAAAATTGTGTTAGGGGAATTCCCTCGTGTGATCGAGAAGTTTCCAAGTCTTTAAGCGTGGCGAACATTGGTCAGTTCAAATTGCGGAGATGTGTTTTCTCTGAACTGTCTTGAGCTGTGAGTAAGCTCGTGTGACTAGCCCATGCAATTATTGAGAATGAGTTGAGTTTTTTAAACAGCCGAGTCTCGTGTCTTTTTTAGGCGGCACTAGTGTGTGAACGAAGAGCAGTCTGTTTTTGGGCACCGACTGGGGAGGTCGGCCCTACAGTGTGTGTTTTGAGTATGCCTGCGCAGTGCAAAAGTTATAGAGGCCATTATTTGTGTAGGCCTGTAATTCCTGAGTTTATTGGAGAATTATGTTTGTGAGTATTTTTGAAGAGGTAAGGATCTATGACTTAGATTGTCATATAATCGCGCTGAGATGAGTGAAGGCGAGATTACTGCAAACTGCCAGGGAGTGCAGTCTTGCGAGAAATTGCCGCGAGTATTCACCATTTAGGTTGTTAGCACGGCGAGGATGATGTCCGTTTGCTAACCGGATCCATTGAGGTGATTTGAGAGGCCATTATTATTTAAGTAGTTAGCACGGCGAGGATGATGTCCGTTTGCTAACCGGATCCATTGAGGTGATTTGAGAGGCCATTATTATTTAAGTAGTTAGCACGGCGAGGATGATGTCCGTTTGCTAACCGGATCCATTGAGGTGATTTGAGGAGGCCATTATTATTTAAGTTATTAGCACGGCGAGGATGATGTCCGTTTGCTAACCGGATCCATTGAGGTGATTTGAGGAGGCCATTATTATTTAAGTTGTTAGCACGGCGAGGATGATGTCCGTTTGCTAACCGGATTCATTGAGGTGATTTGAGAAGGCCATTATTATTTAAGTAGTTAGCACGACGAGGATGATGTCCGTTTGCTAACCGGATCCATTGAGGTAATTTGAGAGGCCATTATTATTTTAGTTGTTTGCACGGCGAGGATGATGTCCATTTGCTAACCGGATCCATTGTTATTATTGAGAGGATCCATATTTATATCAGAGCGCCAATGTTGAGAGCGTCTGTGATGAGGCATATTTGAGGAGGCCATTATTTATTATATTAGCACGGTGATGCTGACCGTTGCTAAAAGGATCCACGAGAATTTTATAACGCATATTTAAGGAGGCCATTTAAATAGTTAGCACGGCGAGGATGATGTCCGTTTGCTAACCGGATCCATTGTTATTATTGAGAGGATCCATATTTATATCAGAGCGCCAATGTTGAGAGCGTCTGTGATGAGGCATATTTGAGGAGGCCATTATTTATTATATTAGCACGGTGATGCCGACCGTTGCTGAGAGGATCCAGTATTGATGATGTATAGCGCTAATGATTCTGAGAAGTGGAGATGTGACTGGTGTACTGTATTATTGTATTGCTATGACTTGTACTTTGATTATGACTGTGTATTCTGTGTTAACGTAACGTGCTGTGGTGTAATAAACGTCCTTAACTTTCACCTGCCGTTACACCATTTCATGCCTCTGATGCGTGTACCTGTAGTGTGTGAATGTACGCACGCACACTCAATGCAACATTCAACACGGTAGGAAAACAGTAGTTGTGACAGTAGTAACGCATGACCATAAATAGCCTGTGTGGCGAGATCTATGTCAACAAACAGATTGAATTCTCTAACAGTATCTCGTGTGTAGCAGTGGTATGTTAGTCTTAGAGAATTTGATATTTCGACATTCGCGTGGTATAAGAAATATGTTCTGCTCTGTGTGGGCGCTTGAACGTTTTAAGCATTAACTGAACACCCACTCTCATTATATCATGAATGTTATTAAATCAACCAATTACATATATTAAATAAGTTAAAACCTTACGGTTACAGATTGGTGGCCAATGTGGGGATCGAACCCACGACATTCGCGTTATCAGCACGATGACATTGTATTTTTCTGATAATACTACGGTTACATATCTGGTGGGCCAGTTTATTTAACGGAATGAAACCCACGGAGTTCGCGTGATAGGAGAGCCCAGAGTGGGCGTTGCTTATGTATCCTCGCATTGCTTCATAGTCCTCGACCTAGTTGGTTTACTGTGTCCAACACGGTAGAATATAACAGTGGGAAGTTGACAGGTTGTTGGTAGACAGTCAAGTTTAACTAAATGTGAAGTGTTTTTGAGGAGTCGTTTGCAGATTATCTCAAGTCAAAAGTCACGGAGGTTGCTGTGCTGCATTTTTTGTGTGCTGATGCTGTGTTGAGCGCATTCTACACTTTGGCAAGAACCTGAAGAGAAGAAAGTCTAGTTCGTGTACCTTTCTGCGCTGGAACGTTTTTATCTGCAGAACTTTGTGATATCTGGTGTGTTGGCGGAAGGGACGGAAGTATATTAAGATAAGTGACTTTGTTCTGTGTAGATTGTGCCACTTTTATGCATTTCAGCAAGTCTGCCTATACTATCCATCACTTATTCTGTTGATAATTGTCGTTGTGTTGTCGATAATTATATCGATTGATTGTACAATATGTTGATGCATAGGTAGTGTATGCTATATATAGGTACTATAACAGAAGTTGGTGTACAGTAGTTGATTAAGTCAGTTGAAACTCTTATAAAATGAGTGAGTATGACAGAAACTATTATAAAATGAGTGGAGGATGACAACTACCGTGAACTATTAGGATTTGGAGACCGTGAGCTGACTGAGTCTGAAATAACAAGATTGATATATGAAAAGCTAATTCATGAAAGTGATGAGAGAATTCAGAAAAGGGGGCTAGAAGAGAAGAAGCAACTGGACATAAAACGGAGTACCCTAGAGCAAAGGGAAAGTTTCATAGAATGTACTGCTGAAGTAAGTGAGTTACATGAACAAGTTTCTAAACTTACAGATGATTTAGGCAAATCAAACTCAGAACTTGCTAGTGTTCAAGCAAGTTTGGATTCAGCATTGTTGAACATAAAGCAATTGGAAGTTCAGATGAAAGAGAAGCAAATTGAGGTGGAAAATATTACACAGGAGGCCCAACTAAATAAGCAGAGTTATGAGAAATTGAAACTTGAGACCGATGAACATAATAGGACGTATACAGAAACGCGCCTTGATTTATTAGATGATATTGCAAATCTCGGTAGCGAACATGAAGAGAAAAATATTCATGAGCTTAATAAGAGCAGTGATGATATTAAGGTTCAGTCTCTACAACTAGAGTTGACTCACTTGAGAGCAAATAAAGAACAGTATGAGAAAGAGACATTAGTAGAGTTGATGGTTGAGAAAGAGAAGGTCACTAAGATTAAAGATTTACTAGCACAGGAAAACTGTAAAGTTTTAAGAGCTGAGAGTTTAAACAAGAAATTAAGTGCAGAGATTTCACTTAGAGATAAGGAAATTGCAGATGCAAGGAGAAGAATGGACGGTCTACTCGACATTCTCTTGCAGAAAAAAATGTGGTCTTCTGTCAGTGTTGACAGTAATAGACAAAAAGCAAAAAGTCAGTCCTATACACTTTTTGCTGATTCTAAAGTCAAGAATAGTGGAAGCAGGTCTTTTCGTGGGAAATATAACTTTCAACGCAATTCCGATGATTCTAGCGATATTGGTTCCTGGCGGCAAGCTAGCAAAGGAAAATCTACAGTATTAGACAACCCTGTAGATAACAAAAGAAACAATAATAAATTGCAAGTCAGGATGTTAAAAGCCAACAAGGTATTAAGTGAGAACTCTGATGGCTTGATAATAGGGAAAAAAGATAGAACTACTTGTTCCAGGAAGGAAACATATTTTGTGAAAAACAATAAAGATATTGTTAAATCTTTCGGTCATACCCAGTCAAGTCAGTGTGACCCATTTCTTAAACACACTGCCATAAGCAAAGAGAAAAACACTATTGATAGGAGATATAGCCCTGAGGTTAAAATGTACCAAGGGAGTTCTTCATATAGTAACTTTTCTTCTCCTAAAAATAAGAAACAATTTGACAGATCTCAACATATTGATCCTGAGAGTGTTAGAAATTATAGTGAAAATAATTATGTGAAAGAGTGTCAATCTGGTAATAAACTTTTTGATAAAAAGCCAGTTCCATCTAGCAGATATTTTTATCCAAGAGGAAATGCTAATTGTAATTATGCTAACTGGGATGTAAAACAGTACAACTGTGTCAATAGAACAAATAACAATGTTCTTAACAGCAAATATAGAAATCGTAACCAGGTTAGCTGTACTCCACATGAGAGCAAGGTTATTAACAAGCAAAGTAATAATACTATTGATTGTCACACTAGTGGTGTCGAAAGGTCATCTCGTTCTTGTGAACGTAGTAATTATTTTCAGCCTACAACAGGGATGAACTTTCGTTACGGTCAAGTGGTCTGTAAGCCTTCTGTGATGTTTACACGTTTAAGGAGGACTTGCTGAGATGTGTGAAAAGGGGCCAAGACTCTACCCCACCACAAGGGATAGGTAAACGTGAAAGTTGATTTTCCGTTTTTCCTTATTAAATCTAACAGATGATTAATAGAAATTTTCATTTGTATTGTCTCGTAGCGTGTGACGTTGTGATGAGTCGGCGCCCTTGTTGACATTATTCGTGAAGAATGTGGATTATCTATCAAGCAGAACCTATGAGCGTCTCGCTATACATCTGACGAGTCACTTTTTGGAGGATCAAGAATTGTTGACAGATTGACGGGAATATTTTTTTTTTACAGCTGATTTATTTTTTAGAATAGTACATGTTATTGTATTCTGTGTATAATATATCATATGATGTTTTATTAAAATATTTGTAATTTCTTTGAAACATTTGATTGCTACATATATATTGTTTGTAGAACATATATGATTGTTCGATAATGTACCAGTCCAATTTTTTTATGCATTTGTATACTATTCTGTTTTCATAGTGTGTAACATATGTGTTGGTAAAAATTTGTGTGTAATTTTTGATAAATGCAGTGAGCGGTGTTAAACCTGTGCTCATTTAGATCATAATTATTGATCTGTATATTTTTCGGGTTGTAGCTGTAATTGTTAGGATAATTATACGAATTTATTGTTATGTTTGTATGTTGGAAAGTTGATATACTTTGACATTTTGTTTTGTGCCATGTAATCATGTTTGTATTTAATTTTGAGATATTGTCTGATCTAAACATTTTTAGTATGTATTGTTATTGATTTTCTATGCGTTCATACCTTTGCTTTCCATTCGTCTTTGTTGACTATCCTTCATTTCATTCTATCCTTTTGTTGTCTTTCCGATATGTGTTCATATCTTGTTTATACTTTCGTATCACATCTTCGTTTCTCTTCATTCTACTTGTATACTTCTTCTTCTCTCAATACTTAAACTTTCATTCGTTGTATTCTTGAGTTAATTATATAACTTAATATAATGTAACTAGTATTTTGGTAAATTTGTATTTATTTTTCATGAAATCGTTTTACTTATTGGTTATTATGTGGTATTGTTGATTGTTTCTCATTTTCCGATTTCTTACTTTCCTTTACTACAGATCATTCTTCTGTTGCTTGATCTTGTTCTTTCACTTTCTATTGGTTGTTGCTTGTACTAAATGTACTTAGCTTGGTGTCGTATTAAGATTAATTTTGGTATGCTTGTATTGTGATTGATGTTTTTGTTGTAATTTACATCCGTAACATTCATTGGGATATTTGATTGATTATGTTTGATGTTAGTTGTAATTTTACATGTACTGCTGAAATTGTTTATAGATGTACTATTGTAATAGGTACATTTTTTTTAATAGGTACATTTTTGGTAGCCATATAATATAATTTCATTTATCTCTAAATTTTTGGGACTTAAATTTTCAAAAAAAAAAAAAAAATGAAAATCATTTTTTTCCTGGGCGGTGTGGCAACTGATACAGAGTAAATATTAGCAAGGGGAAGTGATCTTGAAAATGTTAAGCGAATAGATTCGATTGCGGGTTACGTTGCTTGGTTAAGCTGATGTTAAGTTAAAATTGTGTTAGGGGAATTCCCTCGTGTGATCGAGAAGTTTCCAAGTCGGTAAGCGTGGCGAACATTGGTCAGTTCAAATTGCGGAGATGTGTTTTCTCTGAACTGTCTTAAGCTGTGAGTAAGCTCGTGTGACTAGCCCATGCAATTATTGAGACTGAGTTGAGTTTTTTAAACAGCCGAGTCTCGTGTCTTTTTTAGGCGGGACTAGTGTGTGAACGAAGAGCAGTCTGTTTTTGGGCACCGACTGGGGAGGTCGGCCCTACAGTGTGTGTTTTGAGTATGCCTGCGCAGTGCAAAAGTTATAGAGGCCATTATTTGTGTAGGCCTGTAATTCCTGAGTTTATTGGAGAATTATGTTTGTGAGTATTTTTGAAGAGGTAAGGATCTATGACTTAGATTGTCATATAATCGCGCTGAGATGAGTGAAGGCGAGATTACTGCAAACTGCCAGGGAGTGCAGTCTTGCGAGAAATTGCCGCGAGTATTCACCATTTAGGTTGTTAGCACGGCGAGGATGATGTCCGTTTGCTAACCGGATCCATTGAGGTGATTTGAGAGGCCATTATTATTTAAGTAGTTAGCACGGCGAGGATGATGTCCGTTTGCTAACCGAATCCATTGAGGTGATTTGAGAAGGCCATTATTATTTAAGTAGTTAGCACGGCGAGGATGATGTCCGTTTGCTAACCGGATCCATTGAGGTGATTTGAGAGGCCATTATTATTTAGGTTGTTAGCACGGCGAGGATGATGTCCGTTTGCTAACCGGATCCATTGAGGTGATTTGAGGAGGCCATTATTATTTAAGTTGTTAGCACGGCGAGGATGATGTCCGTTTTCTAACCGGATCCATTGAGGTGATTTGAGGAGGCCATTATTATTTAAGTTGTTAGCACGGCGAGGATGATGTCCGTTTGCTAACCGGATCCATTGTTATTATTGAGAGGATCCATATTTATATCAGAGCGCCAATTTTGAGAGTGTCTTTGATGAGGCATATCTGAAGAGGCCATCATTATTTATTATATTAGCACGGTGATGCTGACCGTTGCTAAAAGGATCCACGAGAATTTTATAACGCATATTTGAGGAGGCCATTTAAGTAGTTAGCACGGCGAGGATGATGTCCGTTTGCTAACCGGATCCATTGTTATTATTGAGAGGATCCATATTTATATCAGAGCGCCAATGTTGAGAGCGTCTGTGATGAGGCATATTTGAGGAGGCCATTATTTATTATATTAGCACGGTGATGCCGACCGTTGCTGAGAGGATCCAGTATTGATGATGTATAGCGCTAATGATTCTGAGAAGTGGAGATGTGACTGGAGTACTGTATTATTGTATTGCTATGACTTGTACTTTGATTATGACTGTGTATTCTGTGTTAACGTAACGTGCTGTGGTGTAATAAACGTCCTTAACTTTCACCTGCCGTTACACCATTTCATGCCTCTGATGCGTGTACCTGTAGTGTGTGAATGTACCCACGCACACTCACTGCAACATTCAACACGGTAGGAAAACAGTAGTCGTGACAGTTGTAACGCATGACCATAAATAGCCTGTGTGGCGAGATCTATGTCAACAAACAGATTGAATTCTCTAACAGTATCTCGTATGTAGCAGTGGTATGTTAGTCTTAGAGAATTTGATATTTCGACATTCGCGTGTATAAGAATTATGTTCTGCTCTGTGTGGGCGCTTGAACGTTTTAAGCATTAACTGAACACCCACTTTCATTATACCATGAATGTTATTAAATCAACCAATTACATATATTAAATAAGTTAAAACCTTACGGTTACACTAGGGTTATCTAGCTTTGACCGAAAAAAAAATTAAAGTGTACAATTCAGACAAGCTAGTTATACAATGTCTTTAGAAAAAAGATTATACAATGTCTTTAGAAAAAATGATTATACAATGTCTTTAGAAAAAATTATGTGCGTAACAGATTACCGCAACCCCCCCCCCCCCCTTGGGGAAAAAAATGAAACATTTTTTTTTGAATCCTAGAGCCAGAAAAAACAGGCTCCTAACGCTCGTACGATGCGCGGATATAATGCCTAATATCAGGCTAGCTCGACGCATGGAGCGAAACTGAGATGATATCTCAGATCCTTAGAGAAAATATTTCCCTAAGTGTACACGTATATTCCATGGAGGTGCCACCAACATACGCCACAGTGATGGCAACATCATAATGGAAGTCAAATCATACTCATACAAATATATGAAATTAAATATATTATCATAGTATTACATAATGAAGTGTTGTGCAAACAGCGGTGTAATATACTAATATACCGCACTATAAAATTACACATATTCAAATAAACAGTACATTATACATTGTATTATTAACCAATACTAATACATCAGCTGTTCCTCGTAGACATGGATATAATCGTTACTAGAAGATGTGGACATAATCCGCTCCAACTTAGGATAGGACTTGACATACTTCATGGTTCCACAATGTACATAACCCCGCAGACGTCAATGATGTGCTGCGAAAATATCAAAAACACAAATCTTTAAGACAAATGTCAAATCTCTTAATACAGTCATCAAAATACAATATATAAATGTGGCCATGTGAGCTTTTGGCCCGTATATTGCTAACTAAGCCTTCTTCCGTTATGATCAAATCAGTAACAGAAAAAAGGAAATTATATGGTACAATGTTATAAATTCCCAAAAAGTGAGAAAATATGTGCTGATATGTCATTATAGTAGTGGACTGTATATCAGGAAATATATATATAACAGAAGAATTAATTGGAATCGTGTGGGCATCTGGACAGAATGTCTGCCATCACATTATCGAACCACGGATAGCCCGCACCGTGAAATGAAATGGTTGAAGAGCTATGGCATATCGAGTGGACCTCGAGCTCTTCAAGTTTTTGCTCTGAATAGCAGTAAGAGCTTTCTGGTCGGTTTCCACAATGAAATGTGCGCCTAGAAGGAATTTTTGCAACTTCAGAATTGACCAAACCATAGCCAATAATTCACGGTCTAAAACCGAGTAATTCCTTTCTGCAGCATTTAACTTCCTACAGATATACATCTTCGGATGCAGAGTATCAGAATACTCCTGCATAAGTGCTGCCGAAATTCCATTAGACTAAGCGTTACTTCGAAGAACAAAAGTCTTCTGAATAGTAGGTAACCTAAGTATAGGTGGAGATGAAAATAGAGTTTTAATCTGGTCCAATGAGGATTGACATTCTTGAGAACAGTGGATCAGATTAGGCGATCCTTTCTTCAATAAAGTAGGAAGCGGTGCCATAGCGGAGGACAGATTCGGAATGAATCGTACGTAAAATTGTATCAAACCTAAGAGACTACGCACCTGTTTCTTCGTCTTAGGAACAGAAATTTTAAGTATTTTTGAAACATTGTGGTCCTCTGTCTTTAAAAGACCATGACCAACCTGATGACCCAGGAAAGAAATTTCACTAAATCCTATAAAGGCTTTAGAGGGTTTTGCAGTCAAGTTATACTCGCGAAGAGTAGACAGCAATTCGTATAAACCTAAATAGTGATCTTCCCAGGAATCACTGAACAGACAGATATCGTCTAAGTATGCTATGACATTTGTACGATATGCGAGAATTCGACGCATCATGCGTACGAATGTAGCAGGCGCGTTCATAAGACCGAAAGGCATGAAATTCCATTGGAATAAACCCCTAGGTGTAGAAAAAGCAGTAAAAGGTTTGGCTCGTTCAGTTAAAGGAACTTGCCAATAACCTTTCGATAAGTCGAGTTTGGTAAAGAATTTAGAATTAGAAAGTTTGTTTAGTAGCTCTTCCAATGAAGGCATAGGTTCAGCATCGAACTTCGTAACTTGGTTCAATTTGCGATAATCCACGCAAATGCGAATGTTATTATCCTTCTTTCGAACAATAACCATCGACGAAGAGTATGTTGAAGTGGATGGTTAAATGATTTCCAATCGTATCATTTCATCCAATTCTTTTTCGACTTCTGACTGAAAATGGATAGGTATTGGATAGGGTCTGACTCTGATAGGATTATGGTCAGTTAGTATTATGTCATGTTCAATGACATGTGTGTGTCCCGGAATGTCGGTAAGGACATCCTGAAATGTTTGTAACATCGAAGAAACTTGTCGATGTTCCTCAGCGGAAAGATTAGGAGAAACGGAAACGTTTTTCCAAGATTCCGTTGAATGAAGTGGGATCACAGGAAGAGGGAGATTGACATCAGAAAAAGTAGTTTCCTCATCCTGTATAACTGACAGGGATGAGTAATGACCATGAGGTACTGGAGAATTGTCCGTTGCCTGGAAAATAGGCTGCAAATAGTCAGGTCTTTCATGAAATTCCGTGAGCATGTTTATGTGGAAAGTTTTATGCTTTCCATCAATATCGACAACATAGTCGACATCGGAAATTTTAGAGACTATTGCATACGGAACTTTCCATGCAATAAGAAGTCTGTTCTCCCTTGACGGAAGAAGAACGAGTGGTTTGTCAACTGGACAAAGTTATCGTAGACATCTATTTTTATTTGCAAACTGCCTTGCCTTTTCTTTAGCAAATTCGGATGAAGAAGTTGCTAGTTTGCATGCCTCGATGATCTTTTGCCTAAGAGCAATGACATACTCGTAAGAAGATTGAGTCTCATCGCTAATATTATCGGCAGTGATAAGATCGGGGAGTAAAGACATAGGGCCGCGCGGTTGCGCGCCAAAGACAAGTTCAAAAGGAGAAAACCCTGTGTGTTCATTGGGAACCTCTCTATAAGCAAAGAGAGCCGCGGGTAAAACCCTGTCCCAATCCTGAGGATGATCCTCAGTTATCTTCCCAAGTAAAGTTTTTAGTGTCCTATTCAAACGCTCAACTAACCCATTAGACATTGGGTGATAGATACTGCTGAGAGACCTTTTAATATGTAGCATAGACATTGCCTGAGACATAGTGTCGGATATAAGTTGAGTGCCATGGTCTGACAATATTTCTCCGGGGAATCCCAAGCGAGAAAATATTAGCCAAAGAGCGTCTGCGAAATCGGCAGTGGAGATGCTCTTGAGAGGTATAGCCTCTGGCCAACGTGTGCACATATCGACACATGTAAGGATAAATTGATGTCCTCTGGCCGACTTGATCCTAAAAGGACCGATAATATCTATTGCCATTTTCTGAAAAGGGCGAATAGGAATGTCAGCAGCCTGGATAGGCGCAGCATGTCGTGGTCCTTTCGATTTGACCTCCTGACACACTTTGCAAGAACGACAGTAAATTTGTATGTCCTTGCTCACAAATGGCCAAAAGAAAGCCGCAAGAACCCTCGACTTTGTACGGGAAAAACCCATATGTCCAGCACATTGCGAGTCATGAGCATGTTGCAATATTTGCAATCTCATACTCTTAGGCACAAGAATTTGAGAATGAGTGGACGTAGTCGAGTCTTGTACGATACGCACAAGTACGCCGTTCTTCATAGAAATCCAAGAATTTCTATTAGTATTCTGATTTGGATCACCTTTTTTTGCTAGAATGAAGAATTTTTGTAAAGAAGGATCTTCTTCTTGCAATTTTATAAATGAGTCACGTGAAATAATCAAGTGACTATTTTGACTATCTACTTCATTATCAGTTAATGAAGTTTGAGGTGGATCCAGAGCATGTGCTCTTGTGACCACCGCATTGGTAGCTTCAATGTTGTGCTCTTCCCAAACAGCAATCTGCTGTTGGGTACATTCCCTAACTCCGTTAATACGACCAATAATAAGGTCCGCAATAGGATTTGAAGGAGACACGGGTGGACATCTCCCGTAAAGAAGTTAGTAGAAATATGTATTATGGCAGTAGGATACTTTTCCAAAGTGCCACCAAATGTTACACATTTGATGACCTTTCCTGTAGCACAGGATGGATTTACAAGAGATTGCCTAACACCAATAGTAGTACATCCAGAATCAAATAAAATTGAGACTGGATTACTATTTACAAGACCCTTATGTAGTATAAGAGAACCTCTCCCGTCATGCGCAACAGCAGCAGGAAGAGCGGGAAGAGGATGACCACAGCTTAAAGTAGTTACGGTAGTCGGTTCGAATAAAGTACTGCATTGGGGACACATAGTTGCCCTACTAAAGTCAAAGACAGAACATGTGATAGCACTAGAGTTTTTATCATCATCACCTTGTTTACATGCTCCCTGAGACTCCTGCTGTACAGAGTTTGCCTGCTGATATCGCTTTCTTTTATGTTGCGATCTACCGCGACCATTATTGCCTCTGCAATTATCATTAAAGTCCCTACTGTAATTGTTATCCTGGTTTGAATTCCAGTTTCTATAACTGTCATTACCATTTTTATACTGTTGAGAACCTCTATTATATTGGTTTTGAGGTCTTCGCAAAAAATAGTTTCCTCTATACTGACTACCTTTGCGAAAATGCCTAAAATTATATGGAGCAGTATACCGTGGAGTATCAGCTTGTCTCCAGTTCTGCGAAGAAGAATCACCCTGAAATTGATTGCTATGATTCTGAGCATAATTACGGTTACTTTTCTTATTAAAATTTTGTTGGCTACCCTGAAATTTACGCATGAAATTTGGGCCATAAGGTGCTGCCGAAGCAACTGGCAGACCTTCTTTTACTTTAGAGTTGCTAATGGTTACGTGAGGATGCGCAGTGACATACTGGCAACAGTATTCTTCCCTTTCTTTTATATTTTTAGGCTTACGCTCATGAAGAAAAGAAAGAAAAGATTCATTGACAGAAGACATAACCTTGTCTCTAAGTAGTAAGTCCATAAGTGCTTCATATGTATGTTCTGTCTTAGACAGCTCAACCCATCGTGAAAAAGTAAGACGTATCTTTGAAACGAATTCAGAGAATTCAACTCCAGTATCTGGCAACATGATTTTAAATTGAAGACGATAGCCGTCTTCGTTAAGTTGGTACTTCTTTAACAAGACTGCTCTGATAACCTCATAATTGTTCTTGTCAGGCTCATCTACCATACTTAACATACTCAAAGTATCACCTCTAAGTAGATTAGACAACTGATAAACATACAGTAATTTATCTATGTTATGTGTTTTACATGCTCGTTCAAATCTATCCAGATAACGTTATATCGTCACTGGAAGCATTGAATACAGGTAGCTTAATCTTAAAAGTACTTGCATTGAACTTATCTGACACCTTATTTGCATCATTAGCATTACCAGTGTTCAACAACTTCAACTTTTCTAACTCCAAAGCTGAGAGTTTTTCTTCATGTTCCATTTTTGCTTTTCTCTCATCAGCCTCTCTTTGTAAGTTTTGCACTTCAACCTCTTGTTGTAACTTTTTCTCTTCAGCCTCTTTTTCAAGTCTTTTATTTTCAGCCTCTTTGTCCAATCTTCTCTCCTCAGCTTCTCTTTTCTGTTTTTCCATTTCCATTTGGAATCTCCTTTCCTCCACTTGCATCTGCAATTTCTTTTGTTCAGCTTCCATTTCCATTTTTTTCTCTTCCACCTTTAATGCTTTATCATATTGAGTAGTCGCATATTCTTCCAATTTATCACCAGTCTTACCAAGGGATTTCCCTTGCACAATAAAGTACTCAAGTGTAGACATGTTATCTAATATTATGAGTCCAAAACCTGAAATAATTAATTATCTTATTTCAACCTTAATAGTAACAAGACTTAAATAAAGTACTTGTATAATCACAATGTTTATCTCAATCTCTGTGGGAAACAATTCTTTAACAAAGAACTTGTATTTTCAAATGTATAATAATGTCACAAGTCACTTCTTAATTATCAGGGCACTACACAAATTAGTGCATAATATCCATCAGTTATTTATCATAACTGCACTACACAATAGTGCATGAGCAGAAACCACCAGTTAGTTATGATAAGTGCACTATACAAACAATAGTGCATGAGCAAATATGTAACAATAGTGAAAACTAACTATGCAAGAACTATGTAAACAATACAAAGATCGAAGACAATGTAAACAATAACAAAGATCAAAGACAATGTAAACAATAACAAAGATCAAAGACAATACGAAAACATTCGCAAAAGTCAACTAAATAAGCAGCGAAAACTAAAAGAAAATATCACAAAGAATGTGATGACAAAACGCGAAAAATTTAAACAAACAAATGACGTCACAATGTATAAACAAAAATGGTGTAAAGAACTGAATAATAGAAAAGAGGAGACCTACAAATACAAACAAATCAAAACAAAACTAAAGAATGCGAAAAAATACCGAAAACAAAACTGCACATATCGTCACAACTAACACAAATAGCAATAAATATTGCTAATAATTTCCAATTAAGGAAATTGCTCCTACCAGAACGCTATCATAAGACCTCTATGACGTGGTATTTCTTATGATAGTCACCTTCCCAACCAACCCGCTGAAATATAAACATATAAATATACAAATAACATATAACATGTAAACAAATAGCAAAAAGTGTGTGAAAGTATAGAAGGCTCAGTTAGAACATAAGGGCACAGTTCACAAACAAAACAGGCCACTTAACTTCTATAAGTCCAAACGTCAGCAATGTGCAGAGCAGGTTGCGATCAGCATTCTGAGGATAAATGATCCAACGATGATCGACAACTGCTCCCATAAATCGCCATGACGCAGCAAATGAGCTTCTGATATTGAAGATGTTGTTTCGGCACTTGTCCTTCTTCCTTACAATACTCGGCACTTGACCTTCTAACTGCAGTATGAGTAAATCGCTTCAATCGGCACTTGACCTTCTAGCTGTAGTAGCAAAAAATCGACTTGATCGGTACTTGTCCTTCTAACTCAGGAAAACTCGATAAACTGCCGAGCAGCGCCGGGTACTTTCAAAATATTTCTTGAAGGAAGTGAGTTCAAACTGCAATGTTGGATGAAGCATGCTGTCTGGGTTTGTTGACCCCCTTGAGTGCTGGTACCAGATTAAACCAACTTCTGGCCACCATAAAATGATAAGGGTGGATTAGGTAATGCTTACTCAATGATGATAAGGCCACACTGTCTGGCCACTATGGACATTGCAAGTATAAGTCCCAGTACGTTGTAAACCTTTAGCTCTTGTCAAATACCACCCCTATCGACACCAGGTATATTATAGTTGAAGTGTAGGGTGTCTTATCTGGTTTTTGTTGTTGCTGTGTATAGTAGTGATGTCGTTCACAAGTTCATAAACATACGAGCATGACATGGAAAGTCATATAATGGTGCAACTGCTGTTGACGTTTCCAATGTTTATTATCTGACTCCACAGGACAGTTAACAGTACATCCATTTCACATTACAGTTCACGAAAATTAGCATAAGTTATGTTCATCAATGCATTTGGCATATACTCAAATAAGGATATGGCGCCAAGGGATTATACTGTTGGCTCCAATATTACAAAAGTGCATCAATACTCCTCTCACTGTTCAGATGTGCTAAATGAGTCTAATCATAAATTGCACGAGGATAATGTTCCAGGAGTGTAGGTCAAGCTGACCTTTACAGGCATTCCTAAGTCTAACCTCGACGTAGGTGCAATCGCTGACAAAGCGACGTTCGTAGAACATAGAACTGTCCTTCGGGCTAAGCATGACCCGTGTACATATTAATCTCAGGTATTAATATACCTGGGGCGCCACTTCTAGTAGAAGAACCTCTATTTCTGTAATGCGTAAGTGAGCAGAGATCGACCATTGTCAAACATAAAGTTAGATTACAGATTTGAAACGTAAATGAGGTATTACCTTGTTTCGAAATCAACACCACAAAACACACGCCTCCAGGCGTGTTTGAATAATCAAGGGAAGGACCTTGTAAGCTAACTAACTCACAAAAAGGCTCCTTATTCCCTAACAAAAATCACAGAGACGCAAACGCGTCCTATCTGCTTCACAACTTTCCATAGACTCCCCCGACAAGAAAGCTTCCCAGACACACCTAGCGTCCGGACATGCGCAGAACGCATACACCTTAGCAAGAATCAAACGAGACGATGTAGGAACATTCCAGATAAAGATTTGTAATAGAATGCGCCTTATATGGACAGGAATAAAGACCTCAAAACTGGTTTCAATCATCCCAAGAAACAGTTGACCGATACTACCATATAAGGAGAATGGTCACACATTGTTCAAAAAATATGGACCGACGTATCCCGTCACAAGAGAAGGTAACCATCATTAAAAATGGTAATTTCAGTCAAACTAGGGTTATCTAGCTTTGACCGAAAAAAAATTAAAGTGTACAATTCAGACAAGCTAATTATACAATGTCTTTAGAAAAATGATTATACAACGTCTTTAGAAAAAATGATTATACAATGTCTTTAAAAAAAATTCTGTGCGTAACACCATTACTTTAAACAAATTAAGGAATTTAATAGCCTCAAACTCACAACAAACACTTAATTTATACAGAGCTGTCATGATGAACACTTTACCACAGACTACTGACCTTACTAGCTAACTTTAGATACCTTACATGGACGTGTAGGAATAGGGCGGTTTATGACGGTGGACATTAAGACGGTAGAATATTTACACAAATATATGAACGCATGACAGAAGACATAATAGAACAGATTTAAAACCTTTTTTTTTTGTTGTTTTAATACTTAAACTGTTATTGACCTTTCGGTCGTTATGTAAAGCAAGGTAGCTTTGTTTGCAAATACTTTCACATCATATAATGTAAATATCCTTGTATCATCCTTTGTTGTACCACAATTTCTTTAGTACATTCATCTCCTCATGGTTAATTCTTCTTGTTGTAAAGCTATGATATTGTTTAGAATTCCTGATATCGAATAATGTACAATTTTGACATTCATTACGTGTGAGTGCTAGTATGGGTGAGTGTGTTTGTGGGTGTATATGTGTGTGTGGGTGAGTGGGATGTGTGCGCGTACATGTGTGTGTATGGGTGTGAGTGTGCATATATATATATATATATATATATATATATATATATATATATATATATAACGCCATTAATGCCCCTATTGGCACATTTGTACATCCTTTGTTACCTTTATTGCCATACTGTTGTGAACTTTGTGTTTGGATGCAAATGTTGTTACAATCAGAACCCAATAAAGGTCTTTTAAAAAAAAAAATCTTTAGTCGAGTGAAGCATGGTTGTTTTTGCTGTTGTACTGTGTTGTTGTAATGATAAACTCACTAACCCGAACACAGTGGTGGACAACAAGTCGCCTTGTCTGTAATGTATTGAAGCCTTGACAAGGAATGTTGACAAAGAGTGTGAGTGTAACTGTCAGTAACGCGAATGGAAGAATGGTACTGAAGAGTTGACAACTTGGTGATAACACACTCATGCACTCATGCTAGAAGTCACTGATGCAGACTGTTGTACGTTTCTTGTATTTAATAGACACATATTCTTGGACAGCACGGAATACATTCATAGTAACATGTTGACATAAATTCAATAGGCGTTGAATAGTAGATCATCTTTCATGCATAATCGAGTAGCAACATCAGTAGCGTATTCAAGCAGCATATGCATATATATTATGGGACGACAGTAGGCAGACGTTCTAGTTGTCTGTCGTCGCATACTCAGTAAATGTACATACATGAATGGTAATAGCGGTTCGTTGCTAGAACCTTTTCTTGACAATAATAATGTTATTTCATAATAACGGAGTTCCTTGATGGTAAGATCTCCGATCCACTGTCTGATAATAAGAGTTAGATTCTGTTCTCAGGCCAGTGATGCACCACAATGACAGTACTTCAAAGATGGCCACCTTCTTTGAGTTTTGCTTACTCGCCCAACAGAAGGATAATAATAAAGCCAAAGTTAATTCCACATGTGAACATATTTAAAACTCCATAGAGTTTTCCACCCAGCTCCATATTCATAAGATTGTCTCATGTAGATAGGAATACTAGTGGAACCTGTCATCTTCAACTGTGCATATGGACGAACAACGACGTTCAAATTAGGTTGTCATCTAAACCTAACTAAATGAAGGTCATCAAAGAAAAGAGGTTCTGGCTTTACCTGGAGTCCGAATTTAAACATAACAAAGTACATGAGAAGAAGCTCTGACACAATACTCTCGCAGAGACATTCCCTCCTTATGGAAAAATCATCCACAAATCACTTTTTAATCAAAACAGGACCAGCCCTAGAAAATCACACAGCCATTTATCGGCGGCTACTTCGGAACTCATTACAACCCAGTAGGACTACGAATACCTCCGCCAGATTTCGGCACCAAGAATATAGTTCGACCTAAACATACGAAGATATACAATATAAAACTGAATCTTCTTGCACTAGACAAGTAATACATATGAATTCAGGCCATAAACATTCTAAGCAAAATTAATATATTTTCTGGCCCTAACAAACGAGAACTGACATGAATTCAATTATTCATACGCCGAATCAATATCAAGAGAGATCATCCATATAATCAAACGTATAAATCAATCATGGATTATCTAGCTTTACCAAGGGAAGCATTTTCGTACACAATTAAATACAACTATATATTTTCCACATTAAATAGACATACTAAATGAATTGTATGCCTCTCTGAAGTAATCCGTGCGTCCCATAAGAATATGAGCGCAACAGATTACCACACCCCCCGGGGAAAAAAATGGTACATTTTTTTTGAAATACATCCAGGAGCAACATACAATAGGCTCACAACGCACGAATAACAATACGCAGATGATAAGCATTCCAAAAAAATGTAACGCCTAATGTAAGGCTAAGTCGTTCTATGGTACGACAAGTGAGAATATATCTCAGGAACCAGAGAAAGTTTTTCTCTGTGTATAAATATTTGCAGAGAGGTGTCACCAACGCATACTACAATACTGGCAATGCCACAATTTCTACAATAATTTATCCAAAAATCTTTCATCTTAGGTATATTAAAATCATGATTACCAAAGAAGAAGAACATCAAAAGATCAGCGGTGAATATACATCAATAAACCGCTAAGTAGTGATACAATCAATATATATGATATATTACATATGTGTACACATTTTAGTATAGAAAAAATGTAGTAGAGTTAGACATGTTAGAAATCTCAGGATCTAACAGTTAGGTGGAATCATGTGGGCATCTAGACAAAATGTCTGCCATCACATTTTCTGACCCACGGATAGCTCGCACCGAAAAATGAAAAGGCTGAAGAGCAATCGCGTATCGCGTTGATCTCGCGCTCTTCAGATTCTTACTCAAAATAGCAGTAAGAGCTTTCTGGTCAGTTTCCACAATGAAATGCGCACCAAGAAGAAATCTTTGAAGTTTAAGGATTGACCAAATCATAGCTAATAATTCGCGGTCTAGGACTGAGTAATTCTTCTCCGCGGCATTTAGTTTTCCAGAAATATACATCACAGGATGCAGAGTTCCAGAGTACTCTTGCATTAGTGCTGCTCCAATCCCTGTGGATGAAGCGTCACTACGAAGAATAAATGTCTTATCCTTAGTAGGTAACACCAAGATAGGTGAAGTAGAAAACATAGTTTTAACCTTATCCAAAGAGGATTGACATTCTTGAGTCCAATGGACTATATTAGGAGACCCTTTCTTTAGCAAGGAAGAAAGAGGTGACATAATGGAGGACAGATTCGGAATGAATCGTCCATAAAATTGTATTAGACCTAAGAGACTTCGCACTTGCTTTTTAGTCTTAGGAATAGAAATGTTAAGTATCTTACTTGTATTATGGTCTTCTGTTTTTAGGAAACCATGACCAACACGGTGACCTAAGAAAGATATTTCGCTAAAACCAATACAGGCTTTAGATGGTTTCGCTGTTAGGTTATGCTCGCGTAAGATAGCCAATAGTTCATTTAACCCGTTATAGTGATCTTCCCAAGTATCACTGAAAAGACAGATGTCATCAAGATATGCAATGACATCTGAGCGATGAGATAGGATTCGACGCATCATGCGTACGAATGTTGCAGGAGCGTTCATAAGGCCGAAAGGCATGAAATTCCATTGGAATAGACCCCTAGGTGTCGAAAAAGCAGTAAACGGTTTGGCGTGTTCGGATAGTGGAACTTCCAATATCCCTTAGACAAATCAAGTTTAGTGAAGAAATTAGATTTCGATAGTCTAGTAAGTAGCTCTTCTAGTAAAGGCATAGGTTCAGCATCAAATTTCGTCACTTGGTTTAACTTGCGATAATCAACGCAAAGACGTATGTTATTGTCTTTTTTTCGTACAATAACCATCGGCGAAGAATATGCTGATGTGGATGGTTCAATTATTTCCAACTCTATCATCTCATCCAACTCTTTCTCTACCTGTGCTTGAAAATGTATCGGGATAGGATACGGTCTGACTCTTATAGGATTATGGTCAGTAAGAATAATGTCATGTTCAATGACATTAGTACGACCAGGAATGTCAGTAAGGACATCCTGAAATTGTTGTAACATAGTAGAAACTTGTTTCTGTTCTCCTGGAGATAATTCGGGAGAAATCGCAACATCTTTCCATGATTCATTAGAGTGAAGCGGAATCATTGGAAAAGGGAGATTCACATCCGAGAAACTCGTTTCCTCATCCTGTATTACTGACAGTGATGAGTAATGTCCATGTGGGACTGGAGAATCGTCCGTTGCCTGGAAAACAGGTTGTAAATAATCCGGACGTTCATGGAATTCCGTGAGCATGTTGATATGGAAGGTTTTATGCTTCCCGTCAATATCGACGATATAGTCAACATCGGAAACTTTTGATATAACATCGTACGGACCTTTCCAAGAAATAAGGAGTCTGTTTTCCCTACAAGGTAGTAAGACAAATGCTTTGTCTCCTGGACAAAGTTGTCGCAAGCGTCTGGTCTTATTGGCAAATTGCCTTGCCTTCTGTTTCGCAAATTCAGAAGAAGCAGTTGCCAATTTGCATGCTTCAATAATCTTGTGTCTAAGCGCAATGACATATTCGTAAGAGGATTTTGTGTCATCGACAATATTATCAGCAGTTATGAGATCATGAAGTAAAGATATAGGACCTTGCGGTTTCGCGCCAAAGACAAGTTCAAAGGGAGAAAATCCTGTATGTTCGTTGGCGACCTCTCTATATGCAAAGAGAGCCGCGGGTAAAACCCTATCCCAATCCTGAGGATGATCTTCTGTTATCTTACCTAGTAGGTTTTTCAGAGTCCTATTCAAACGCTCCACCATCCCATTGGACATAGGATGATAAATACTACTTAGAGATCTCTCTATCTTAAGAGTCGACATTACTTGAGACATAGTATCCTATATGAGTTGGGTACCATGGTCCGATAATATTTCTGCTGGAAATCCCAGACGAGAAAATATTAGCTAAAGAGCATCTGCGACATCAGCAGTAGTTATGCTCTTCAGAGGAATAGCCTCTGGCCAACGTGTGCACATATCAACACACGTCACGATAAATTGATGTCCTCTAGCAGACTTTGTCTTAAATGGACCGATGATGTCTATCGCCATCTTTTGAAATGGTCGAATTGGAATATCTGCAGCCTGAATAGGTGCAGCATGGCGTGGACATTCGGATTTAACTTCTTGACATACCTTACAAGACCGACAATAGATTCGTATGTCCTTGTTCACAAAAGGCCAAAAGAAAGACATCAGAACTCTAGATTTAGTACGGGAAAAACCCATATGCCCAGCACACTGAGAATCATGAGCGTGCTGTAAGATTTTCACTCTCATATTTTTGGGCACTAGAATTTGAGAATGAGCGGACTTAGCGGAGTCTTGTACCATACGCACAAGTACGCCATTCTTCATCGTAATCCAAGATTTACGATTTGTTTCTTTATTCGGATCACCTTTTGTTGCCAGAGTAAAGAATTTCTTTAGAGTAGGATCATCTTCCTGCTTTTTTATGAACGAGTCACGAGAAATTTCCAAGGGATCATCTTGGATCTGCGCATCATTATCGTCAGAAGGCGAAGATTGCGGCATATTAAGAGCTTGAGCCCTAGTGACTACTGCATTAGCAGATTGCATATTATCATTTTCCCAATCAGAAATTTGTTGTGGAGTGCATTCTTTCACTCCATGAATGCGACCGATGACGAGATCAGCGATCGGATTCGGCAGAAGACATGCTTGCTCATCTCCTGTAAAGAAAGGAGTAGCAATATTGTTAATGGCAGTAGAGTACTTCTCTAATGTGCCACCAAATGTTACGCATTTGACTACATTGCCTGTTGCTCGAGAAGGATTTACGAGTGACTGCCTCACTCCAATGGTAGTGCACCCCGAATCGAAAAGAATTGATACCGGAGTACCATCTATTAGACCTCTATTGAAGACAAGAGCACCTCTTCCATCATGCGCGACTGACGCAGGAAGAGCTGGGAGAGGATGCCCACAGCTTAAAGTAGAAACTGTGGTTGGATCGAATAATGTTTTGCATTGGGAGCACTGAGATGCTCTACCAAAATCGAAAGCAGAACATCCTACATTATTAGAGTCTTTCTTATCATTATTTTGATTACCGGCTTCATGGAACTCTTGTTGTGCAGAGTTAGCCTGGTAATGAGATTTACCATTTCTTTTGTGTTGTGATCTACCTCGGTTGTAATTGCCTCTGTAATTATTATTTCCTCTGTTATAACCCCTGTTATGTTTGGGATCATAATATTCATGATCATAATCATCATGTTCACTATAATGAGTATCCCTGTAATGTTGGTTTTGTTGTTTCCATGAAGAACTTGGGTAGTTCCTATAGTTACTCCCTTTGCGGAAATTTCTATAATTATGGGCACCCCTGTATCGAGGACTGTCGGCCCTATTCCAGTTCTTCGCAGAAGAACCCTGATTTGAGTGGTTACCTTGGTTTTGATAACTATTCCAATTAACCTTTTTGTCACATTTATTTTGAGCTCCTTGAGATTTATGTGAGTAATTATGATTGTATTGTGTTGCCGAAGCAACTGGCATGCGCTCTTTAATGTTAGTGTTGCTAAGAATCACGTCTGGGTGTGCCGTGGCATATTGGTCACAATATTCTTCCATTTGTTTTAATGTACTAGGTTTACGCTCTTGTAAGAATTCTAGGAATGGTTTATTCACTGAAGACATGATATTGTCTCTGAGTAATAAATCCGTAAGAGCCTAAAATGTTTTCTGTGTTTTGGATAATTCAATCCATCGTGAAAGTATAAGTCGAGCTTTTGAAATGAATTCAGAGAATTCCACACCTACCTCAGGTTTCATTGTTTTAAACAAAAGGCGATAACCTTCCTCTGACAATTGGTATCTCTTTATCAAGGCTGCCCTAATAGCATCATAATTATCCTTGTCGGCCTCTTCAACCAAACATAACTTAGTCAGAGAATCCCCTTTTAGATTTTCAGACAACTGATTCACATACTGTGATTTATCCACATTATGAGCTCGACAAGCACGTTCAAATCTATCAAGCCAGAATGTTATGTCATCATTGGCAGAGTTGAACGCTGGTACCTTGACCTTGTAAATAAAGGGTTTACCATTACCACCAGATGATTGATTAACATTAATCATACTTGTCAATCTTAATTCCTCTAACTCAAATTCATGTTCTCTTATTGCTTTATTTTCTTCAGCTTCTAATCTTTTCTGCTCAGCTTCTCTGTCTAATCTATTTTGTTCAGCAGCAGCATCAGCTTCTCTGTCTGGCCTTTTTTGTTCAGCTTCTCTGTCTAATCTTTTTTGTTCAGCTTCTCTGTCTAATCTTTTTTCTTCAGCCTCTGCTGCTTTAATTCGTTTTTCCATTTCCATTTGGAATCTTTTTTCCTCAGTCTGTATCTGCAATTTCTTTTGTTCTGCTTCTCTTTCCAATCTTTTCTCTTCAGCTGCAATTTTTTTCTCTTCAGCTGCAGCTTTTTTCTCTTCAGTTGCAGCTTTTTTCTCTTCTGCAGCTAATGCTTTGTCATATTGAGCAACTGCCCATTCTTCTAAGTCTTTACCAGTCTTATCAAGGGATTTCCCTTGTGCAATAAAGTAATCTAATGTAGACATCCTGTCTAATGAAATAGTAATCTGAAAAAGTAAATAAATTACCTTGTCCCACTTAAATGTGAGGTAAGTCTATACTATAGACTTATATACTTTATATAGTTATCTTGTTTATAATGTACCAAATGATCACTTGAGTACCTGTGGAGAATAATATGTTTCTATCCCAATCACTGTGGGAGACAAGCCTTACAAAGGTCTTGTATACTTCCTTGTACCACAATAATGGTAATTAAGTACTGTTCTGTACTATAATATAAGTGTATTCAATTATACCTCATATATCATATGTCAACTAAAGACATTAGCAAGGACAAACAAGAAAAGACAATATGAAAACAATTGCAGAAATCAAATTAAATTAAATAGGAAACTAAAGTAAACAATCACAGAATCTGTGATGATAACTGCAATAGAACTAAACACAACAAATGACGCTACAGTGTATAAACATAAGGGTGTAAAGAACTTAATGAAAGGAAAGATTAGACCAACAAATTATACAAACAAATCAAACAAAAATAAAGAACAGAAAAAATATTACAAAAACAAATATGAACACAGTCGTCACAGCTAACAAACATAGCAGCAAATTGTTGCTAACAAATTTCCAATTAAGAAAATTTGTACCTATAGAACACTAGTACAAGACCAATGTCACTCGGTATACCTTGTACTAGTCACACAGAACATAAACTAATTTAATACATAACAAATAACATGTAAACATAAATAGCATAAATGCATATATAATATGATTAAATAATATGGCAATGTGATGTGAATAGAGTGTTGCAGGAAGAATGTGTTGCAGAGAAGGCTTAGCTTTTAATCAGAATAGCTTGCAACTTTATTAAATACTAGGTTTGTTTCTAAACTATTACAGTGTTCAATTTCTTTGAGCACAATAGAAGATCCAGCGATGAAATAAATGGACTTCTCTGTCCAAAAACAGTGCAATTCTTGTTAAGATAAACAATCGCTTCTGTTTGAAGTTGTCTGACTATGACAAAATGTTTGACAGGTCAGGTTGACATCGTCTGTAAGCTGTACTGTAAACTTGCCTATAAGTGTTTACCTGCTGTATTTGGCGTCAGGAACGGTCTGGTTACAGTAGCTGACTTCTGGCAATGTCCACTGTGTAGTTAGCCCCAGGAATCTGGCCTACCACTGAAGCATGGTTGTTTTTGCTGTTGTACTGTGTTGTTGTAATGATCAACTCACTAACCCGAACACAGTGGTGGACAACAAGTCGCCTTGTCTGTAATGTATTGAAGCCTTGACAAGGAATGTTGACAAAGAGTGTGAGTGTAACTGTCAGTAACGCGAATGGAAGAATGGTACTGAAGAGTTGACAACTTGGTGATAACACACTCATGCTAGAAGTCACTGATGCCGACTGTTGTACGTTTCTTGTATTTAATAGACACATACTCTTGGACAGCACGGAATACAGTCATAGTAACATGTTGATATAATTCAATAGGCGTTGAATAGTAGATCATCTTTCATGCATAATCGAGTAGCAACATCAGTAGCGTATTCAAGCAGCATATGCATATATATTATGGGACGACAGTAGGCAGACGTTCTAGTTGTCTGTCGTCGCATACTCAGTAAATGTACATACATGAATGGTAATAGCGGTTCGTTGCTAGAACCTTTTCTTGACAATAATAATGTTATTTCATAATAACGGAGTTTCTTGATGGTAAGATCTCCGATCCGCTGTCTGATAATAAGAGTTAGATTCTATTCTCAGGCCAGTGATGCACCACAATGACAGTACTTCAAAGATGGCCACCTTCTTTGAGGTTTGCTCACTCGCCCAACAGAAGGATAATAATAAAGCCAAAGTTAATTCAACATGTGAACATATTTAAAATTCCATAGAGTTTTCCACCCAGCTCCATATTCATAAGATTGTCTCATGTAGATAGGAATACTAGTGGAACCTGTCATCTTCAACTGTGCATATGGACGAACAACGACGTTCAAAGTAGGTTGTAATCTAAACCTAACCAAATGAAGGTCATCAAAGAAAAGAGGGTCTGGCTTTACCTGGAGTCCGAATTTAAACATAACAAAGTACATGAGAAGAAGCTCTGACACAATACTCTCGCAGAGACATTCATTCCTTATGGAAAAATCATCCACAAATCACTTTTTAATCATAACAGGACCAGCCCTAGAAAATCACACAGCCATTTATCGGCGGCTACTTCGGAACTCATTACAACCCAGTAGGACTACGAATACCTCCGCCAGATTTCGGCACCAAGAATATAGTCCGACCTAAACATACGAAGATATACAATATAAAATTGAATCTTCTTGCACTAGACAAGTAATACATATGAATTCAGGACATGAACATTCTAAGCAAAATTAATCTATTTTCTGGCCCTAACAAACGAGAACTGACATGAATTCAATTATTCATACGCCGAATCAATATCAAGAGAGATCATCCATATAATCAAACGTATAAATCAATCATGGATTATCTAGCTTTACCAAGGGAAGCATTTTCGTACACAATTAAATACAACTATATATTTTCCATATTAAATCATCATCATGTGACATATTCTTTCCAGAACGTTGTCTCTATTACAGCTGCTCTGAACGCATCACGATTCTGGGCAAGTCGACCTGCATCAGCCAAAGACAAGTTCAGACTCTCTGTGATGTCCTGGGTCCACCGTCGTCTAGGTCGACCCCTTCCCCTTTTTCCAGGGACCATGCCTTCCATCACTGTTTTTTCCAGACTATTATGTCTTTTTATATGACCGAAAAATTTCAGCTTCCTTATTGCGATGGTATTTAGGAGCCAATGTTCCTGTACGTTTAGTGAGTGCAGTACTTCTCTGTTGGTCTTTTTTTTCTGTCCAGGGTATTCTCAACATCCTTCTGTAGCATTTCATTTCGAATGATGTAATCTTTTTTGCAACTGTTTTATTGAGTGTCCAAGTCTCGCAGCCGTATGTTGCTACTGGGAATATACATGCTCTGATCACCATATTAAATAGACATACTAAATGAATTGTATGCCTCTCTGAAGTAATCCGTGCGTCCCATAAGAATATGAGCGCAACATCGAGGTGTGGAGCAACATGGCGCGTCCCCTACTACTGAATGAAAAAGCCCTTGACTCATACGGTTTGGATAATAAAATAACCGTCTAGAGATCTCCTACCGACCAGGAAAGTTAGTAAACCAGCACTAACCCCTGCCACGATTATGTTTGTGGTTCATTCCACATGAAGTAAGTTCGATCTAATTTTAATTGAAGTCTCGAATCGTATTTTATTTCGCTAGGATTTCCACAGATGTCACAAAACGACTACAGTATTGAGGAGCCGTAAGCCTTTCGCCTTGGAGGCTAAAGCTGGCGGTTTTACTTTCCCCCACCAGAAATTCTTATCGAACTGCCACATTTTCCTCATTTGGAAAAGAAACGAAATCAAGGATATCTTTTTATATCTACTAGACTTTTCAAGTAATCTGCGCTATTTAAGTTTCCTTTGACTGTTCAAGTTACTGATTTTATACAACGCTTCAAGATCAATATTAAAACCGTAAAGGCACTTATGAGGTCTCTTAATTACCTGGGTTGTTCCTTTCTTCTGGAAGCAACACCTTTGGTGAATAACCAGTCTTCTCCAGAAGAACCACTACAAAGAAAGTCTTGGGATTATTTCCCTTATCTCAAGTGATATACAGACTTACATCCTTTTCCACAAAATCCCACGGTCACACTAGTCTTTACTTTTGGTGTCGTTTCCCGTCCACTCCTTCCTTCCACAGTCACAATGGCAAGTTTGTTTTACTTTGAATGCTCTCATAATTACTGCAACTATTGCTAATTGTAACCTTATCTGTTCTGCAAGTGATTTGCAAGGAAACGTCTGCCAGTTTACACCTGGACGACGTGCATGTATTTTAAACAAATGTTATTTATTACATTAAGAGTGGTAGTAGTATAAGCCTCCTCCAATCATAACTATGAGGATAATGCGGTCACGAAGTGATAATCCTCAGCTACGTTTTGCCTAGTGTTCGTTATGGCGGCTACTTTTCTTTTATGCTTGTTGTAAGAGCCTCGTTTGACCCAATCTGAGGTGACAACGTAAGTAGCATCTCCACTTGTGAAATGCAGCTCCGTCCTCCCAGATTGCTGGACTTAAGTCATCATGTCTCTCCTGTTCACGTGTTGAAACTTCAGCGCAGGCACAACATTAACACATTAACTACCGCGAGCCGGTAGGACCCGCTTATAAAATAACATCATTTGGACTGCGAGCCGCTCAGAGAGTTAATCTATGTTTATTAATAAAGTGAATGAAAAATGTACCGGAAAACTTTCTGATCTGGTTCAAGATTTTAAGTTGCCACAGGAAAACAAATTATCAAAGCATGGTTGTTCATTGTTTTCAACGTTTCGGGTTAGTAACGAAATCGTGTAAAATTTGTTACCGTGACAACTAGTGATAGGACCACAAAACATGCGTGTTCATCTCGTCTAACGGCTGAACAGGATAGAAACGGATTTCAACGATTGACGGATAGATCAAGCGACGAGGGCAAGAGTGAAAACGGTATGAACATTGATTGAAATAGTGATTTTGATAGTGGTGCTCACAATGGGGCGACCCCTCTCGATTTCTGTTTCAGTACTGCAGAATCAGTTACATATTTGTACTGATTCAATTGTCGCACTTTCTTTCTTTCTCAGCTATGTGTAGCAGATATTTTCTCATGTTTAAATATTGTTACATTCCTCTCAGCCATAGTCCTGATATATGTGTGTTTACTTGTCTATCTATGCTGATAGAGTAGCGCTGATATGGCTCGTGTGACCGACTAATTATTGTCGTGATAAGACAACGCACAGATGCTCAAACGGGAGTTTGTGTTTGCACAAGGAACGCCGGTCAATTATTGACCTGGTTGGATGACAGACACACCTGAGGGAAAATGTTGTAATATTTTAAGAGGAGATGTTGTAAGTTATATGTAATCATTGACGAGAATATTTGAATGTCACGATTACAATATATGGGAAAGGTGGCCTCTGCATTACGTACATAAATTGTCCCATGTCGGAAATATTTGAAATCGCCGGACTCCACATTTTGTTTGAAGCTTTGAGCTTCTACTTAACTCCATACCAAACACTGCGTGGGAGGAGAAGGGAATATAACCTGGCGCTTCTGTCAGTCAAAGACACTGTGAAGATCGCTTTCCAAGACAACCAGACCTTGCCAGACCAGGCCTAGAATTAAAAAATCCATTTTATCAGACTGGACACGTTTTATCGGAGAATCTTTATGGGCTGAAAAAAAAAACAGCCCATAAAATCTCTAACATTTTAAACAAGAAAAACCAGAATATCTGAGGAAACTGTCACAGAGGGAATTACAGTTAAAATTAACGACACCCCAGACGCGTGTTAGAAGAGGCCGATTGAAGTCGCTTTTATCCATCTGAGCAAAACGTCTGTGAGCCAGGATTTTCGTAAGTTGTCATTTACATTCTATATTTCCATTACTAACATGTGAACTAACATGTATATATTACCATGTGAATATTAATATGTGAAAATCGCTAGTGGATGTCCCAGTCATTTAAGGCTGGCAACCTCAGCGCAAAGAATGATGATGTCATGAATCACCACTGCACGAGCTAGTATTTGCTTTACAGCAAGTTTCTTAAAGAGAACTAAAAGCAAAAGGTAATCCCAAGTTCCATATTGAACAAGGAGAGAAAGATGGAAGAAATTATGTACATGCTAAGTATATTACTTACAGTTTCAAACCAGTGTAAATGCCGATTTTAACATAATGGAAGTTCCAAACTTAAAATCAGTGTAAACATAAATAAAAACATATTCAATTTATATATTGAACACTTTTCAATCAGTGGAAATGTAAATGTGAACATATTATATCTGTACTATTAACCTTTTCATTGAAATGTAGAGTAACGATAAAAGCTATTCTATTTTAATTGTAAAGAATGTTTTATCCCAAGGGATTAAATTTAATTCTCATAGAGGGTAAATTCTGAGTTAAATGGGATCGTGGAATAAGAACAGGGACACATAAGTATGTGTCGGGAAACGCAATACTCAGGAGAGCATTTCGTTTCTGACATTTCTAGGAAACGAGCTACACCCGACAACATTGACGAGCGCGAGCTGTGTAAAAAGAACAAACCAATAGAAGGAGCAGAACAGTCATTGGCAGCTAGGTTCAAGATATATATGCTGCCTCTTGAACCTCTTGTAACATTTTACATCCTATCACGACCGTGATGATAACTTTGTCTTGATCCGTAACTATTCAAATTATTTTCAAATTGTTAAAACATAAGGGATTATTCAATTTTGTTATTTGTAATTATACAAATTTAACTTCGACTTAATCATTATAAATGTACTGCATGTTTGTCTCTATCAATTTACTACACAGACTCTAAACACCATAATAATAATAATTGCACTGAGTAGATTAGAGGTGGGGGCTTAAATGAACTAAGATTAATCAGTGCTTAATTCTTCACAAAAGTTGTAGGCAGATTCTAGATATAAGGTGCGCAGCCAAAGAAACACTGTTTTCTCTTATCTCAATATCTCGTGTACACTCAATTTAGATAGAAGCGTCATTACCCTTCTATTTACAGATCTGCCAAGAGTAATCTTGTGCGAAGGTAGACACCTTTGAATCCCATATTAGATACTCTTGAGTTTTGGCCACTGTTTGGCCACTACTGTAAAGCAGTGGAGGCAATACCGTCACAAGCAGTTATTATACTGAAAATATTGCGAGTCCTTGGCCATCGGAGGGATATAAAATAGCAAAGACCTCGATAAGAGTTACAAATGGTGCAGGACAAATTTGTACCTAAAGAATGAAAACAAGAGCACAAAGTTAGTGAGGGTCAAACATCAAAGTTTTTGTTTCGTGCCAACTTGTGAACCAGGTCTGCATGCAAATTTTGAGATTTAATAGAAGTGTTTTAGGTGTCATTATGTAAGCAACAAATATTGTAAATATTAGTTAGTATGTCTGTCCTTGGGCTTGTTTTTGTTGTAATTGGATACACTGCACGGTAGTCACCTACAGAAAGGCATTAACTGTCTTAGCAACAAACAACATGTTCGTAAGTTGTTTGTCTTTCAATCAATTAATATTATTAATAATATTTACTATACCTGTAACCATACCTTTTTCAGCTTATAGTAATAGTACATTCATTTATTTTTAAAATGAAGTGTAATTCATAAATATCTGTAACCAATTACGAAAACTACAGCTTCCTTTGTTCAAACACCTACAGGGTGAAAATGGGAACACAATTTTAATACGCCACAGAGTATTTTGCAACTCTGTAGTTAATGTGTTAAGTATAATGTAGATAAGTGATGTTTAAAAATAAAAAAACAAATAAAAATGTATTAGATCAGTTTTACAAATTAATGGTACACAAGAAACATGGTATGTTTCGGGTTTGACCCATCGTCAGCCACAGTTACAAATAAACAAGGACAAGAAATATAGACAGGTTAAAGAAATATACTATAGACACTACACAACACGTAATGTGTATATAATAATATATATGAAATATAACAACACAGGTGAAGAGCAATAACAAAGTAAGGAATATACAAAAACCGAAAACAGAAAATATAATGACAATTAATTCAACAATCAACGAAAATCAAAAACAGAAAATAGAATTACAAAATTTCAAGCCTGATATGGCACTATCGACATAAGATACGGACAAGCGGTAAATACAATGGCGACAGGAATCACAAATGTTTAGTACTTTATTACTACTCATATACAACAATCTTGTAAGCTAAATAGCTTTTAACTAACTTTCTTTATTCACTACACAACCAGCGACTGACGTTGTAAACTCTTTACAATTTTCCATACAGCATCCCATCACTTTTTCCCTCAATACTAAAATATTAAGATACAGTTGTTATAATTCTGGGGAATGTTATTTTTATTACCAAGGGACGTAATGAGTCTGAGAATAATAATCGTACTATTTAAAGCATTACTTTTTTACTGTTTAAATTATTTCAAAATGTTTTTTGTAAAATTAAGAGAAAAAAAAAGGAAGTCTTTTGAACTTTGCAAGGTTTCTTCTGGTTTTTCTTTCTTTTAATATTAATATGCATTTATATTTGTAAAGCGATAAATAAACATATACAAGGCTCAAATACAGGTTACTAACTACGTATATCACGAGTTTCGCTTAAATGCATATATCCTTTCAAGCATACATATAGATATTTTTGACCGGCACCTAGTACTGCCTAAACTAACGTTCAGATGGACGAAGATGACAAGTGCCCTTGTGAGCCCAATAATGACCAAAGGTCCTCATCCCAATCCACAAAACTGTATTGCATGAGATGACAAGAGAAGCTTTCATTACATTGTGATTTGTATGGAAAGTAAAAGACATTGAGTCGAACACACAAAAAATCCTAATCTGACATATTAAGTCACATTGTATGGCTCTCAAACATGGAGAACAGCGAAAACGTGAAATGAGCAGTAGGTTGCACTCTTGTTACAATTCTCGTGATTGGTAAGTCGCCCCAATTCATTTTTCTTGCGTCGCGTTATAGACTAACCATAAAACTTAAAGCTGAATCGCCAACCATTAGATGGTTAAGTTGTTCTGTAATAATAATAATAATAATAAATTCTTTAAGCACCAAACACGGCGCATAAGGCAGAAACCAGTGCTCTCCAGGTTGTTCGTTGTGACGCCACTCCTCTTAGCTCTTGCACATTATTTAGGCCCAACGTTCTTCCTTCTCTTATTATTGTTCTTCTGAGTGTTTCTTTTGGTCTTCCTTTTTTCCTCTTACCCTCAGGAACCCAAGTGAGCGCCTGTAGTGGTATTCTGTTGTTTTGCATTCGTAGGACATGACCGATATATGACCATCGTCTTTTCCTTATATAGTCGGAGACATATTTCTGCCTAGAGTCTTCTCTTATTTGTCGATTAGTCTTGAATTCTTTCCAACTGATGTTCATGAGTTTTCTAAGACATTTGTTCTCGAATGTATTCAGCTTGTTCTCCAATGATTTTGTTATTTTCCAACTCTCACAGCCGTATGTTAACACTGAGATAACATTTGAATTAAACAGACGAAGCTTGGTAAGGTTGGTTAAATAATTTCAGTTCTATCAAAACGCTTTAGCTCCCTAGAAGCATAGCCCGACAGAAAACACACACCATGTCTTCCACGTGTCACATGTCATCAGCTCCCTCTGGGGATTCTAGAACAAAGTCTCACCGCTAAGAATGTCAACAGGTTTAACCAATGTCTGTCGAATACCTCGCCACCGTCTTCTTCCAATACCTTGTTCCGCTGGTACTTGTCTGGTTCTTGTCATCAGTTCCACACTGGTGTCGTACCATTTTAATTCTACAACTCTACACGAGTACCCAGTTATCGTAGTCCTTTACAACTAATTTGGTGACGTTTAATAGATATTTTTTGTTAAAATCCCAGGTTTCTGAGTAGCATGATTGTTGTACCAATATTGAACTACGGTAGGTACTGAGACATTGCAGATGGACACTCCTGATTCTGAAACTGATCTGGCAAGTAAATGGGATCTTTAAGATCTTCAGAAACCTTCGAGCCAAACGCCAAAATACATGAACAAACTAAACACAAGAAAAATAGACATGCTAAAGAAATGGTATTCCTTTGAGTATTACCGTCATTTCTTACATCGGCTATGGTGTGAAAATATTTGTTTGTTTGTTGTTTTTTTTTTAAATAATGTAAATCCTGTCTTTGATTTTAACACAGCGCCAACATTAACGTTAACATGAAAAACTCTTGTATTATAAAACTGAATTATTAAAATTCTCTGTAATTTGTTGATGTGTTACGCGCAAGAGATCTGTGAAATCTAAATGACACAAAGATTATTGGCCTCTACTTGACGATTCCCAAAATAACTTTCACTGAAATCACATTGCAATGCACGCTTTTTCCGTATTTTCCCGAAAAGTGGTGCGGTTGGTTCTTCCATTCCGCTACTAAGCTTCACATCAAGACAGTTCTCATCGTTAAGATTGAAGAAAAAAGTTGCAGAATACGACAAAGAGAGAACGTACTGTACAGTTTGACATCATGACGTGGCAAGAAAGTCAACAACAAAACTCATAAATAGCACTGGAGTTTAGAAGATGTGGAGATACATGATCGCAGTAGCCACCAGGCAGGACACTAGTAGAATGAGGAAGAAAAGAAAGAGGTATGTCTTCAATTCCTTTGTTCATATTCGTCTAACTCTTATTCGCTTACTCTGAAGATTTCAGAAAAGAGACTTTCTCAATTTGCCCTACCCAACTAAACATCTACTCCTCAAATCTCCAATCTTTCTGTTTTCTTTATGCGCAATCCCTCAGTTATGAAATTGTGTATCTTTCTTGTTGTCGTTGTCTTGTCCTCCATGTTTTAAGATCATACAAGAAGTAATGCCTGTTATACGAGTTGAAGATTGCTAATTTTTATGTTGGACTGGATTTAATTTTATTTCCGTATTTTTCTCAGTGCAATAAAGGATCCTCTATGCTGTTGCATTCTTATTTTTAGATCATTGTCTGCAGCTCCAACTTTGTCTTCATGGCTGCTAAGATGCAAGCATGATTCCACTTGTTCTCTTCTTCTTTGATCCTTAGCCGCCGACCGCCAAAGCAGTCAGTGGCCATCACGCCCAGTGGCGTCCTGTAGGGCAACAACAAATCGATTCCACTTTGCTCGGTCGGCGGCCATCCTTCGTACAGTGCCCCAACTCTGGTTCATTCCCTGCACCCCAGCCTCCACAGTCCTCTGCCAGGTTGTTTCCGGCCGGCCCCCCCCCCCCTTCGCCTTCCCTCAGGGGTCCAAAGCATAGCTGTTCCTGTGATGGCATCGGGGTCTCCCCCGAGGACATGACCAACCCAACCCCAGCGCCCGCCAGCCACGATGGTGCGCATGTTCCCCCCGCCCGCCACGAGCAAGCAGACTCCGGCCAGCGATGGCACTCGGCCAAAAGACCCGGTGAATCTCTCCTAGGCATGCTGTGCGAAAAGAGGACAATCTCGACATCTCCCTCTCCGCAACTCTCCAGCACTCCGCACCACAGAGAAGCACGGAAAGCACACAGCTCCGACACAATCTTAATCCTGTGCTCGTGCTGTACTGGGAGGACTTCCAGGTGTTGTTTAGGCTAAAGAAGGCTGCTCTTGCCTTACTCATTCTGATGTTGATGTCCCTGCCTGCCCCGCCGTCTGGTGCCACTATGCTTCCTAGGTATGTGAAGGTATCTGTCTGTACCAATTGCTTACTCCCTACTGACATGGGCCCAGGGCTGCTCACACCGAGCGCCATGACCCCAGACTTCCTTAAATTGATGTTCAAGCCCACCCGCTGGCTAAACCCATTAAGTCCATCCGTCCTTTCCCGGACGTGCCGACGCGAATGCGCCAGCAGTGCAATGCCATCTGCACACTCCAGATCCTCCAATGTAGAAAACGTTGTCCATCTTATTCCTCCTGGACTGCCCTCTGCCGCCCGGCGCACCATCCAGTCCACGACCGTCAAAAATAGAGTGGTCGACAAGGGGCATCCCCGTCACACTCCCACCCTCACCCCAAAGGTCAGGCCGCCCCGCCCAACACTGCACGCAAAGTTTGCATAGAGGTCCTTCATGATTGACACCACGCAGCCCGGAATTCCACAAGCCCTCAGTATTTTCCATAAACTGCCCCTGTGCACGCCGTCAAAAGTTCCTTCAAAATATACGAAATTAATGCAAAGCTGTCCCCGCCACACCGAGCACTGCTCCACAATGTTCCCGAGAGTGAATACACGATCCACACATCTCCCGCTCTTTCCAAACCCTGCCCGCTCCCTCCTCAGTCCGTGATCCACTGCCTCTGAAACTCTCTGTATAACTAACCTGCCTAGTATTCCGCCGGGAACCGAGAGAAGAGCGACCCCTTTCCAACCATTGCAGTCCGCAAGATCCCCCCCCCCCCCCCGGGCAATCCGACAACTACTCACCCGTTCCACTCCGATGGTGCCGCCCACGCCCTCCAGATCCGCGCAAACAGTGGCTCTAACAGTTCTGCCGCTAGCTCAGGGCCCGTCCCAAATAGCTCTGCACCCAAGTTATCATGGCCCAGAGCTCTGCCGCTCCCCAACCCCCCCGACTGCCGTGATGACGCCCTCCCTTCGTGGAACGTCTGCATTCACATCCAGATCGCCCTCAGCCCCAGGAACATTCAACTGTGTCCCTGGCGGCCCCCCGTTCAGAGCCCCTCCCCACCCCCCCCCCCGAAGCGCTCTGCCCATCCCGTCTCCCGTCCCTCTGCTGTCGCGATGGGACCACTCTGCCCATCTCCCACTAATGTAATATTGCTTGCACCTCGCCTTCCACCGATGAACCCAGCCATTTTGCATACTGTGCTCCGCCCATCTCCCAGCGCTGCCCCCTCCCCCGCCCGTCCTGCAAGACCGTCCAGGAAATTCCCCCCGTTGGCCCGGGCTTTGCGCCCCCCCCCCCCCCCCGTCCAGCCGACTGCACCGTTCGCCACATAGCTGCTCCAACCCGGGGGACCTCGCTTCTGTTTTCTTTCCACTTGTTAGAAGGATATATTTGTGCTGTTTTTGAAGTTTTTATGTTTGTTTTAGTTTTTTTTTTTTAAGGATCGTGTAGCTGGTCTAATGAACACTCTTCCTCAGTGGTATTCTGCGACATATTCGGCAGGTTACATTGTTACTATTCCATCGGGTTCCAGTAACACAAAACAGCGTATGGGATACAATGGTTTTATAAACTGGAGCGAAAAGGGAATTATATTTTCATAACCCGGGGCGTGTGTAGTACGATGATTCTATAACCCGAAGTTCATATAATACATTTTCAAAATCTTTATGGTATGGGATACAATGTTTCTATAATTCTGAGTGTATGGGCTACAATAATTCTATACCCGGAGAGTATGTGGTATAGTATTTATATAATATGAATTTTTTTGAGACTGTTCATTTTGTTTTATAATCTGGATATTGTAACGTTTGTTTAACTTGGTTTATGTAGTCAATGCTATCCTCAAAACATTATCTATACGTTTATTTATGAGAGAATTGATTCACCTATCTCTCTTACAAACTTGGGAGTCCATCTCAGATTCCTTTAACTGTATGGAGAAAGCTGTGCTGTAACTCTGTTTCTCTTATGGAGCTAATAACATTGAAGGATACACTTAATTGCTTTTTTTGTCCTCACCACATAGGCACGTCTGACTGTCCGGATTTCAGTTTGTAGATCAGATGATGTTTGCGTCTTGCAATTATCGCTTCTCAGTCTGAAAATACTCACTTCAACTCTTCTTGCAAGAAATTGTATGATTCAGCTGTATGAGACTCTGACGATCCTTCTGTCATTTTTATTTAAACGTATTATGTATTATTGGTTTTATCTCCTTGTTACGTGCAGTTTTCATAACTGGTAATGTAGTCTGTCTGTATACTTGTTATGTTTGGAAATATTTTGAATAAGATTTTGGGTCTAATGTATTTTGCGTTAGAACCCTAATCTAAGGGCGAATACTCATTTTTTGCTTTGAGGGAAAGTAAATATGTAGTTACTCCTCTTAAAAGGTTATACCAGCTGACTGCAGAGGTCAGAGGTGATGCGAACAGCACATGTCCAAACTAGAGAGTTTGAAGAAGATTTCCTGTGCGGGAGGCCGTTTTGTTGAACTGGGTCTGTCAGACGAAAGGTCTGATTACTTCTCTGCATTGCTTTGGGGATGGAAACTCTTCCACTGTTATTTAAAGTCCCCTGTGTTATTTCTGTTCGTCAGGAAGACGACAGTTGCTATGAAGTTGTGTTAGGAATTCGAAGCAAGGTAAAAGACGAGACTTTCACACTTCCTTTGTTCACAGTTTAAGCTGAACATATTTTGGGTCAACCGGTGACGATAGCTCACGAATGGTTGAAAGGCAGAGTATTCTACTTGTTTCTCTCGTTGGGGCCATCTAAGACTGTTAGGTTTAGATTTACGCACAGAAACCCAGGAGTATCGATAGTATTCTACAACCCGCATGATTAGCGGTATATTTTGAACTTAGACACTTATGTCTACAGATGAGGAATCCACAGTGTTTACTGTCTGATAGAGGCCTAATATATATAACTAGCTGGAGTGGAAGAACAGATGGGTTATCAGTTATTGCTATTATAACTTTGAAAATGAAAACTCGCCTGATGTACGAGGGAGTTATATAAAACTATCTTCGAAAGGACAGCCGATCTTCGATACGTCCGATTAGAGGGATGGACTATGCTAATTTCGTCGCCCGCCATGTTTGGGGGGTCGACTTAAGAAGAATGATTTAAGAAGAGTCAGAATGAAACTGTTGGATATTTATACAGTTATTTACCCGTTCTGTAATACGGGTTTTTTTCTGCTAGTTGTGGAATGAGAGATAAATTGGAGTCAGCAACACTTTGATAATCATATATTTATTGGAACTTATGTACATGCAATTGTAGTGAACTGTCTTCATATCCGCCATGTTCCTGTGTCATGCTTACATGGATTTGTCTACGTCTTGTTGCTGTGACTATAATAAATGGTGAAAACGTAGAACGTCTGTCATTACTGTTATTTTGAAGAACAGAAATCCGATTCTACCATCGCCACAGTTCCTGAAGCAGAATCAGTTGTATTTCTTCATCGTTGGAACAACATTGCTGATAATGCTGACTGTTATAACTGTTCTTGACTATTGAACAATATAATTATTCAAAAAGTGGCACATTTCATGTTGTAAACTATACTTTATATGTTATAACTAAGCCTGTTTGCAACATTCTTCATACTTATGTATATGTATTTATGTTTACATGTTACATGTCTATTGTTTATATATTATATTAGTATATATTTCAGCGGGAGGTTGGGTGTGTGGCTAATATAAGATATACCACGTGATAGAGGTCTTATATTAGTGTTCTGTAGATGCGGTTTTCTTGATTGAAAATCTGCTAGCGACAAATTGTTGCTATTGGTGTTAGTTGTGACGAGGTGTGTTTTTCTTCGTTGTCTTTGTAACATTTTTCTATTCTTTACTTTTGATTAAATTTGTTCGTATTTGTAGGTCTACTCTTTCTTGTCATTCAGTTCTTTACATCTTTATGTTTATACACTGTGACGTCATTTGTTTTGTTTACCTTTTCGCAGTTATCATCACATCCTTTGTGAGATTTCATTCAGTTTAATTTTTTAGTTTAGTTCCTTCTGCGAATGTTATCGTAGTGTTTTGAATATTTGTCTTCGTATTATTGTTATTGTTTTCTTTTCTATTGGTACACATACTTAGACATACACTATTAACATTTTGATTGAACTTGTGATATAAATGTCTGATGATATTGTTATCATAGAATAACCATACAAGTTCTTACAAAAGACTTGTCTTCAAAAGAGATTGAGATTAACGGAGCTGATTATACAAGTTTTTGTTAAAAACTTGCTCCTGTTTGGTTGAAATAAATTTGTTATTTCAGGGATAATAGCCACATATTATTAAATATTATGGCAACTTTAGACTACTTTATTGAGCAAGGGAGAGCCCTTGGGATGACTCCTGAGGAGTTAAAAGAGTTTGCACTTTCTCATTATGCCAAAGCACAGAAGGAGGAAGAGAAAAAACAAAAAGCTGAGGAGAAAAGATTGGAATTAGAAGCTGAACAAAAGAAATTGCAGATGCAGGTGGATGAAAGAAGATTCCAGATGGAAATAGAAAAACAAAAAAGAGAAGCTGAGGTTGAACAAAAACGATTAGAAAGAGAAGCTGAGGTTGAACAAAAAAGATTAGAAAGAGAAGCTGAGGCTGAACAAAAAAGATTAGAAAGAGAAGCTGAGCAAAAGAGATTAGACAGAGAAGCTGAACAAAAGAGACTAGAAATAGAGACTGAAAGTAAAAGACTAGAGGCTGAGAACAAAAGACTAGAAATAGAGGCTGAAAAAAAAAATTACAAAGAGAAGCTGAGGCTGAAAATAAAAGATTAGAAGATGAGGAGAGGAAAACAAAGATGGAACATGAACATCAGGAAAAACTTTTAGCTTTTGAGATAGAAAAATTGAAATTGTCAAATTTGAGTAAAGTTAATCAGTCACCTGGTAATGATGGTAAACCTTCTACTTTTAAGGTTAAGCTACCACCGTTCAATCCTTCCAGTGACGATATTACATTCTGGCTGGATAGATTTGAACGTTCTTGTCGAACTCATAATGTGCATAGATCACAATATGCAAATCAGTTACACTGACAAACAACATTTTTCTTTCTTATATAAGAATAGGTGTTCTTAGGTCAGTTTCTTGCGCTGATTTCAAATCTGAAATCCGTTTATCTCTACCACGTCAGGTTCTTAAGATATTTGGGAATAACTATATTTTTGGGAAACTGTTATTTGCTCCGTTTCATTTTTACTATATAACTTATTAAAAATTAATAAAATGCAAAATAATTCTACTTTTTATACTGCTAAAAGATGCATGACATATGTTACGCTATTTTTCAAATAGTTACTGTATTTTGAAATAATTCTGAGCGAAATATGGCTTCTAGAAGTTGTAGAAATTCGGCTGATCTGTTCTGTTACGTGTGCAGATATTTTACCGATCGTGTTCACCAGAAAAACTTTACACCATTACTAAAGAAAGCATATGAACGTTATTTCGATTCGAAAGTTGATGATGCAAATAAATCTTGGAAGCCAAATGCAGTTTGTTCGACTTGTGCAAATACATTGGCAGTTTGGTTACGAAAATCGCCGAAGCATAAGTCGATGCCTTTTGGAGTGCCAGTAATATGGCGTGAACCGACAAATCCCGCTACTGATTGTTACTTCTGCTTGAAAAATATCCATGGTTTCACTTTTAAAACTAGAAAGTCTGTGGTTTATCCAAATATTGAATTGGTTTCGAAACCAGTGCCTCATGATCCAATCACATGTCCAATCCCATTTCCACCAGAACAATATCCGTTGGACGTGAATGAACCATCAGAAAGTGATAGTTTATCTGCTTTAGAAACTAATTCTGACTCGGATTATATACCGGTGAATGATGGTGTTCACTTAATTAACCATTCAGAACTGTCAGATCTAATACGTGATCTCGCTCTTACCAAAGGACAAGCGGAATTACTCGGTTCGCGACTCAAAGAATGGAATCTTTTAGCGCCCAATACTCAGATATCTAAATTTTGTCGTAGACACAGAGAACTTGTTCAATACTTTGAGATGGATGATGGCATTTGCTATCGCAAAGATGTAAACGGTCTAATGGTGCACCTCGGTCATGAGCACATAGTCAACGAATGGCGACTTTTCATCGACTCTTCCAAGACTATTCTAAAAGCCGTGTTATTGCATAACGGAAATTTATTTTCATCAATTCCAGTCGCCTACTCTGTTCATATGAAAGAAACTTATGACAATATGGCTATACTTTTGGCAAAAATAAAGTACAATGACTACCAATGGCGGATTTGTGGAGACCTAAAGGTCATTGCAATGCTCACGGGCATGCAGACTGGGTATACTAAATTTTGTTGCTTCCTATGTGAATGGGACAGCCGCAACAGACAGGAACATTATGCAAGAAAGGTGTGGCCTATCAGGGATCGTATGCAGCTCGGGCAAAAAAAATGTAATACATGAGCCATTAGTTAACAAAGAAAGAGACTGTATCGCCCGCAATGGAGAACGTGGAGAACATCATCAAGGACGCTATCAAGGACGGTGTAGTGTGACCATGCTTGCCGATTATTGTTGGATGCTTCATCGCGATGTACCACATGTCATTCACCGACGAAAGTCGACTGCAAAGAAATTCAAGCCTACATAACTGTTACACTTCTTGTATGAATGATGTTGTAATACTGTATGCGTTGTTAAAAAACTTGAATTGCGTATTTCTAGAGATCCCGACCTGATAGAGAAAAACGGTTTGCAGATTTAAAAACAGCGCATTAAAATTGACCAGAAAAACATAGAAATGTTAGAGAAAGAAAAAATAATTTTTTTTTTGTTAGTCAGTGTTATCAGAGAATTTGAGAGGTGATTATCTGACTAGTTTAAGTCTGGTAGAAGAAGCTGATAAAGATAATTATGATGTTATTAGAGCAGCCTTGATAAAAAAAAATATCAATTAACAGAAGAAGGTTATCGTCTTTTGTTTAAGACGATGGTGCCTGAGGCAGGAGTATAATTCTCAGAATTCATTGCAAAGGCACGTCTTACATTTACACGATGGATTGAGCTATCCAAAACAGAAAAAAACATATGAAGCACTTCTGGATTTGTTGCTCAGAGATAAGATTATGTCATGTGTGAATAAACCATTCCTTGAATTTATACATGAGCGTAAACCCAAAACCCTAAAACAAATGGAATAATATTGTT
>JAMPIV010022562.1:0-365000 GCA_024509875.1 Oreohelix idahoensis
TTTTTCATGTCTTCCTATTTCAAGGTTTTTCCATGTCTTCCTAGTATCAACGTTTTTTCCATGTCTTCCTCGTCTATTTTTATTTCAGTCTACATGTGTTTTTCGGGTTCTAGAATAAAGATCTGCCTTGTAATGCTATCAACAGGTCTCCTCAATGTGTATCCTGTCCATCGCCAGCTCCTTCTTCTCATCTCATGTTCCACTGGCACTTCATTGGTTCTTGTCATCAGTTCCACATTGGTGGTCTTGTCATCAGTTCCACATTGGTGGTCTTGTCATCAGTTCCACATTGGTGGTCTTGTCATCAGTTCCACATCGGTGATCTTGTCATCAGTTCCACATTGGTGGTCTTGTCATCAGTTCCACATTGGTGATCTTGTCATCAGTTCCACATTGGTGATCTTGTCATCAGTTCCACATTGGTGATCTTGTCATCAGTTCCACATTGGTGATCTTGTCATCAGTTCCACATTGGTGATCTTGTCATCAGTTCCACATTGGTGATCTTGTCATCAGTTCCACATTGGTGATCTTGTCATCAGTTCCACATTGGTGATCTTGTCATCAGTTCCACATTGGTGATCTTGTCATCAGTTCCACATTGGTGATCTTGTCATCAGTTCCACATTGGTGATCTTGTCATCAGTTCTACATTGGTGATCTTGTCATCAGTTCCACATTGGTGATCGTGTCATACCATCTTCTATTCTAAGCAGGCACTCATTTTTAAAAGTATGTAACTTCTTGGTAATCCCACATTTATATTCTATTTACTTTTTTTAAACGTAATACCACTGTTACTATGGTGTTTTGTAGTTATTCCCTTTTATGGCGGTATTTGCAACATTATGATTTGCGTTTATGATAAAGCCAACACATGTTTATAAATATTTTGTGCACAAAGTGTTTAACTGAAATCGCCTGTTAATGTGGAGTTGTCGTAGGTAAAGCTGTTACATTTAATGACATACAAAGCTGTTTCCTTTACAAACGTGTAATATTTTACTCTATCTCTCTCTCTAAATAGTTTTAAAACAGTTCGGCGAGACTCAAGTAGAAAGCTAGAAACAGGTATTGTAGTATATATTTCCACTTCTATTAGTTATCGCCGCAGAAGCGATTTAGAGACAGCAGAGACCGAGTGCATATGGTTAGAAATAAAACTACCGACTCAGGGACAATTTCTAGTCGGGTATCTTTATAGAAATCCCAGTGCAGGAGCCATCTGGTATGAAGATTTCACCACTATGATGGATAAAGTATTTACCACTGCCAAAGAAATTATTCTTCTAGGCGATTTCAACATCGACATGCGCAACATAAACCAAACATGGGAAAACATCATCCTATCTTACAACCTAAAACAAATAGTCAACCAGCCTACCAGGGTAACAAATGCATCATCCACAATAATTGACCACATCTACGTCACCTGTGCAGACAATATTATAGAATGCTCTGTTCCTACTGTCGCGATGAGTGACCACTACCCTATATGTTGCACGTGGTCAAAGAATAAATATAAAGCTCCAAGAAATAAACATATCAGTATTAAATTTAGAAGTTTTAAACATTTCAACCGTGAACTATTTTTACATGATTTGCGAACTGCACCTCTTGCCAGTGTTTACCAGCTTTCTGATCCCGATGACGCCATTGCCCATTGGACACGTATCTTTCTTTGTGTGTTTGATAACCACGCACCAACTAAAGAAGTTCGTGTGAAACGACAGGTCAAATCTCCTTGGATCACACAAGCAGTGCTAGACGCCATGAGGCAGAGAGATCAAGCTCACAAAAACAAGGACTTTAACATATACAGAGAACAGAGGAACAACGTGCAATATTTAATTCGTAGAGAAAAAAAGAATTACTTTAAAAATTTGGTTCAGAACAAAACAAACAGTAAAGATATATGGAAAGCAATCAATACCTTAGCGAACAAGCGAAATCTGTCAGTCTCGTCAACCCCTAATACTTCATTTACTCCCACAGACTTCAGCAATTACCTTCAGGCAGAAATAAACAGTCTTAAATCTACAATACCAAATTCACCTTGTGACTTAGGCAGGCTGTCAGTATTTTGTGAGAACAAATGTACCAACACAATCCCATCCAACATTCCGTTTATGACAGTTAATGAAGTGTATAACTATCTTCTAGGACTTAAAGATAATAACTCATCAGGACTTGACGGAGTCAGTAATCGAATACTGCGTTATGCGGCTCCAGCTATTAGTGATTCGCTTACATACATATACAATCAATGTATCGCACGGAGCTACTTTCCGTGGCACTTTAAAGTCGCTAAGGTATATCCTCTCTTAAAACCTGGCTCTTCCGACAATAATAACCTTGGTAACTATAGGCCAATCTCCTTAATATCATCGCTATCCAAACCACTAGAAAAACACATACATAAAATAACACTACAACACCTAGTTAACAACGGCTTGCTAATTGATAGTCAGTCGGGGTTTAGACCTAAACATTCATGTCACACAGCTCTAACTAAGATGATTGACAACTGGCACTTAAATATTAATAACGATAACATATGTGGGGCAGTTTTTGTAGACTTTAAAAAAGCATTTGATATGATAGATCACGCTATTTTAATTAGAAAACTAGAAACATCAAAAGTAAACCTTCAACTAGTGACGATAATTAAATCATTCCTGTCAGACAGAAAACATGTAGTTTCTTACAATAACTCTTGCTCATACCCAACCATAATAAATACCGGCGTTCCTCAGGGCTCTATTCTTGGGCCTCTACTTTTTGCCATATACATTAATGACCTTCCATTACACGTCGAACACGCATCCTGTGACCTATTTGCTGATGACTGTACTATCTACACGAGTGATACGAGTTGCAACACACTCGAACTATCGTTACAAAAAGATACAGACAATCTGATTAAGTGGAGCATCGGAAATCGCATGCTAATTAATATAATTAAAACAAAGTGCATGTTAATATCAACTAGACAAAAATTACAAAATTCTGAGAAAACAACACTTCAGATCTATATTGGTACCTCACCAATTGAAAACGTTAATGAACATAAAACTCTAGGAATAGTCGTTGACCAGCATCTTAATTGGAACTCACATGTTCATGCACTGACCAAGCAAACGGCACAGAAAGTTTACCAGTTAGCTAAAATCAAACATTTCCTAGATGAAGATGCACGAAAATTGTTCTATATATCTCACATACAAACAAACCTTGACTATTGCTCCACAATCTGGGATGGTTGTTCTATGTCCAACACAAAAAGACTCCATTCACTACAAAAGCGTGCAGTGCGTCTAGTTTCTGACAACTGCCAAACACAGTGTGTAGATCTATATAAATATCTCAAAATACTGCCTCTAAGAAAGCGCTTTCTGTTCAACAAAGCTAAATTTGTTCACAAAATCCTGTCACAGAATGCTCCAACATATCTGTGGCCAATGTTCAAATACAGTGAAAGACGCAGTCAACGCCTTAACAAAATACAAGTGCCCAAGCCTAGGCTTGACTTATTCAAGAAAAGCTTAGCTTACTCTGCTGCTCATCTTTGGAACTATCTTCCACATTATCTAAAACATAACAACCTCAGTCCCTATTCATACAATCGTAAACTTTTCGAATACTTTATGAGTTCTGATTATCTGCCCCCCTAATATGATTATTTTTCCGAACAAATGGTATAATATCGAGTGTAGGTTTAATGATGATGTTAGTGCTTTTCAACATATTTTGTTTCATGGTAATACTTAGTTTGTACTTTTCAACATATTTTATTTCATGTTTATAATTAGATACTGTGAATGTGAGTATGCTATTATTTTACCTGTACAACGTTGAATTCCTTGAATTGATGGGTAAATTGTATGTGAGAATAAATGAAATCAGTATAAAAGACGGGAGAAAGGAAGGGCAGAATGTCAGACGGGCCTGCGTGCCCAATTCTCAACCCTTTGAAAATAAAGTTCGTTCGTTCGTTCGTTCGTTCGTTCTCTCTTTCTATCTCTCTCTATCTCTCTCTCTATCTCAATCTCTCTCTTTCTCAATCTATCTCAATCTCTCTCTATATCTATATTTCTCTCTATCTCTATCCATCTCTTTCTCTCTCTATCCCTCTCTATCTCTATCTCTCCCTCTATCTCTATATCTATCTCTCTCTCTCTATCTATATCTTTCTCTCTCTCTATCTCAATCTCTCTCGCACTCTATCTCTCTCTATCTCAGTCTCTCTCTGTACCTATATCTCTCTAACTCTATCTCTCTATTTCTATCTCTCTCTGTCTCTCTATCACTCTCTATCTCTATCACTCTGTATCTCTCTGTATCGCTCTCTATCTCTATCTATCTAACTCTCTCTATCACTCTCTATCTCTCTCTCTATCTTTCACTATCTCTATCTTTCTGTCTTTCTCTCTCTCTATATCTCTCTGTCTCTATCTCTATCTATATCTCTCTCTCTATCTCTATCTCTCTCTATCTCTATCTATCTCTCTCTCTATATCTCTCTCTATCTCTCTCTCTTTCTCTATCTCTCTTTCTCCATCTCTCTGCCTCTCTCTCTATCTCTATCTCTCTGTCTATCTATATCTCTATGTCAATCTCTCTCTATCTCTCTCTCTATCCCTCTATCTCTCTCTTTAATTCTCTCTCTCTCTCTATCTGTCTAGTCCTCTGACCTTCAGGAGTTTGTCTAATGTCGTCCTCCCAGCGAACTCTGGATCGTCCTGGAGGTCTGGATCTCTGGCTCTTGGTTTGACATATTTGTCGGAGTAGCCGATCTTCTCCCATTCTGCAGACATGACCAACCCATCGTAGCCGATCTTCTCCCATTCTGCAGACATGACCAACCCATCGTAGCCGATCTTCTCCCATTCTGCAGACATGACCAACCCATCGTAGCCGATCTTCTCCCATTCTGCAGACATGACCAACCCATCGTAGCCGATCTTCTCCCATTCTGCAGACATGACCAACCCATCGTAGCCGATCTTCTCCCATTCTGCAGACATGACCAACCCATCGTAGCCGATCTTCTCCCATTCTGCAGACATGACCAACCCATCGTAGCCGATCTTCTCCCATTCTGCAGACATGACCAACCCATCGTAATTAGGACTGTTTCACTTGTACAAAGTTATTCATTACCTAGCTATAACCCGTCAACATTGACAGGTTATTAATTATAGTGTGTTGTTTCTGTTACATTTATTACAGACGGTACTATCACTACTGTGGTCATTTCATTACAGACGACCGTCATTAGATATTTATAGTGAAAATTATATGGACGTATTAAATATGAAGACATGGAGTAAACTTGCCTAAATGACATGTGGAGCCATGATAATGATCTAAGGACCGTAAATTGACTAAATAACTAACATTTCTTTTATGACAACATGTCTCATAATTGTTCGTGTATCTTTTAAAATCTTGCCCTGGTCGACTTACTGCCTCTGAGAAGCCATGGTCGACTTACTGCCTCTGAGAAGCCTTGGTCGACTTACTGCCCCTGAGAAGCCTTGGTCGACTTACTGCCTCTGAGAACAACGTTTGAAGCTTGACGAAACTCCAGTTCATGTACTGTTTATCAATTGAGTTGTTGGCTTCTTTCCATAATCAAACTGTTCATGCACACCTTCATTAGCGCACTTTTTCTATTTTCGGGAGAGTACATATAAGGAGAAACAATACAATTATTGTAAATTAATATGAAACAAACATAAAGGTATGTTTTCAGGCACTCGCAAGAAACAAAGAAGTAGAACACTAGACAACAGAAAAAGAACAGGCATGAGTGGCTTACCTAGGATTCGAACCCTGGACCTTCCGTGCGACAACCCCGCCCAGCTATGCAAGCAAATCACACTATCCTCCCTGCCATCTACGCATCTTTTTTTTTTTTTTACTAGTTGGCTTTACTTTTTAGCTTTTTTGGTGACGGTGTTTGGCTTTTTTTCACAGTTTTCATCTGGCAACCCTGGTGACACCATGAGTTACCGCACTGGGTGACACCAACCCTAGTGATGCCACGAGCTCGCAGGTCATTTGATTTGACCTCCGTCTTCAGTTCCACCTGTTAGAATATTTTTCATCAAGAAAATTTCTGACAATTAGCGAATTAGCCTGCAAGAGAAAAAAAAAAAGGATTAGGAGAGGTAGATATAGGGTACTTGAAATTTTAGGATATCCTGTCAGGAAAAGGAAAAAAAAAGCAAATTATGAACCTACATACATAATATGTTTCTTCTTCTGCTTCGTACACTCTCAGACGTCACTTGAATATGTTCAAAGAAAGCAGTGGTAAGTTTGAGGCTGTTTATATCTGCATACAGTATTTCCAGGAATGGTGCTGGTGACAGTCATATGTGCTCTCTCTGTTGCTCATATGTTGGGCAACCGTGAAGCAGATGGTCTTCTAAACGTCCTATTGGCTAAGCTATTAGAACGCTTTACTCTCGTGGTACAGTTACAGAGCTCCAGGATTGAAGCCTGGTTGCTTCTACTTAGCTGTAAATGGATACCCGACTCTGCTCGGGAGTTAGGGAAAGCGAAAGCAGCGATGAAGGAAACCGATCACCCTCACCTCATTGAAAAGCTGGACCTACGGAAGGTTCTGCTGTGGAACAACATTAACCTTTTAAGGGACTTATAGCACACACTGAATTTTTTCTACCTTCAGTGTTCTAGTTTTCAATCTGTAATCTACAAGGAGATAGAAATGTCGCTTCTTGTTTGTTAAATTGTTATATCTTCACTTTCTGTCCTAATAATTTATATGATTTTTATTTAAAAAAAATAGGAGTCTTGCCTCATTTTTGCGTAGCACGCTCCATTCCACCTAGATACAAGGTTATATTAGGGCGCAAATATAGGTCACCAATGTGGAACTCTCCCGGCACGTGGAGGTAGTGACGACAAATAACAATACGGGACTCTTTCGAGGCCCTGTTATTGCAATGAGTACACTTTAAACCCTTTCTTCTTCTTCTTTCTCATTCGCCTTCAGACTTCCACATTTATGATTCTAATAAAGGCAGTAGTCAACTCAAGGTTCCTGACATCTCCAAACCCTTCAACGAGGATCTATTGGAGGACAAGTCTCGTGCCAACAGCCGCGGTAATTCCAGCTCCAATCGGGGGCATTCGTATTGCGGCGTTAGAGGTTAAATTCTTGGATCGCCGCAAGACGAGCTACTGCGAAAGCATGTCAAGAATGTTTTCATTAATCAAGAACGAAAGTCAGAGACGCGAAGACGATGAGATACCGTCGTAGTTCTGACCATAAACGATGCCGACTAGTGATCCGCAAGAAGCGCCGCCCCGGCCGGCTGGGCGCTCCCCCCTTTCGGGGTACCTAGTCGTAATTGGAATGAGAACACTTTAAACCCTTTAACGAGGATCTATTGGAGGGCAAGTCTGGTGCCAGCAGCCGCGGTAATTCCACTTCCAGTAGCGTATTTTACAGTTGTTGCAGTTAAAAAGCGATCCACAGGAGTTGCTTCGATGACTCTGCTGGCAGCTTCCTGTAGCGAAAGGTTTTTCTGGTGTGATGATAGTGGTAGAGAAGAAGTATAATCTCTCCAGAAAGTATGAAGTCCCAGTGCCAGAGAAGTGCACTGGTATCACAATTGAGTTACGGCTGTGAATACTCTGAGCTGGACAATAGATTTATCTTCAGAAGTATACTGTGCCACTTTCGCTATAGTAACCCTATGTGATAATATAATTAAATTAGAAAAAGTAACTCAAATTTTAACAGTTAAAAATTTACCAAGTCAAATGAGTACAATTTTATAATTTATTATATACATCTATATATTCTTGTAATGAGAAATGGGTGTTGGAAGATGGTAAAATGTATGATTATTTATAGTTACAAATTAAAATAAATAATAGAAAAAAATCTTGGATGTATCTTCCAATAACATTCTAAAGTCTGTGACGTAATTTGAATCTGTATAAACAACACGGTCATATTTTCCGCGCTCAATCTAGGATAAAAGGTCCAAATGTAATGGCCAATCAGAACGTTCCTTTTTTAGTGTCTATAAAGGAACCTTTTAGATTAAGCAGAAAGGGCCTATTCTGTGTTTTTGGTGGGAAGGAGTTATTTTATTTCTTAAAGAATAGCGATAAATAAAAATAAATACGTAGTTATTATAACACCTGATATATCACTTAAGAAATGGGTACCAAGCCGGCCTCATAAAAGTAAGTTATTTAAAGAGAAAAATTGGTTTTAGTGATATTTTCACATCAGGGTAGTACCCGATTTAATTACTTAAAAATTACCTAGATTGAAATGCAAGGAAATAGCTAACGAATATACATATAGAACGATAGAGATCAATTGGCCGTTTAATTATCACTTTAAATAATTAAAATCGGTCCAATAATAACTGTAATATAAAATATTTAAACTTAATCACTTTATACGAGCAGGCTGAAATACGCCTAAGTTTTAATTCTTAAAGATACTTTTGGACTGTGCTTCCGATTGGCCGGACACAGCGCTATATATAGAAAGGGAGAATCAGGAAAGCCGCCACTATTTTGAAATTCAAACCAAGCTGTAGGAAAATCTAGCGGACTGTGCATACCAAGTCTTTTGCCATTCTGACCTGACAGCAGAGTTAGATGCCGTTTGACGGCCTGTCAGCTTGTGTTTTGTGTGCCTGATGGTAAGAAAGATATATATATATATATATATATATATATATATATATATATATATATATATATATATATATATATATATATATATATATATATATATATATATATATATATATATATATATATATATATATTTGTATATATATTATTAATCAATTGACTGTGTACACGCTTATGTGTTCAGTGCTGTGTAGAAAAGTGAAACTACTGGAACGAGTGTACTGGACTTGCCTACAAAACACGTGTAGTGTTAAAGACGAAAGCCAGCTTTTAAAAAAATGTGTAGCATATTTGTACGGAGGGAAAAAAAAAAGTACGACTGTAAGTTTTAGTAGGATAATCAAATGAATATTTTCTTCTGGAGTTACACACTGTTCAAGAACATGAGATAGGCGTACGGGAATTGTTGACATGAAGTAATCAAGTCGTCATTTACTATTGTGTACTTAACCAAATCATTGTATGGAAGCCAATCATGGGCTAAGGACTCTATCATAGAATAAGTAAAAAAAAAAAAGAATAATCACAGGGAACTGGCTGTAGGAAAAGAAGTTATATGTCCTGTGCAACCTGTTAGCACAATACCTGAGGGAGGGTAAGTTGTGGTGTTGTGTGTGTGTGTGTGGACTGAAGCAGATACCTACATGGAGTGTGGTTATCCCTTTATTCCAGGTTCTGTCTCACTATTGCGAAGTAAGCACCTGTCATTGTTGAGGAAGTCTGTGGGTGACTAGAGTTCTACAGAAACCCAGAACTACGCCCAGCTTCCAAGCCTTGAGCTGCAGAGTGTGTGGTCAAGGCAGGTGGACATAAGATCATCATTTACAAGGATCAAAGTTAAGTGGACTGTAGGTCCACTGCACAGCTAATCCAGATACTCACCAAATTTTCACACTTATAACTACTATACCCCTTTATGATGAATCCAAGGACGATAATTAATAGTGCGACTTCTACAAGCCAGGGACATTGAATAAAATATTAAGATAATCACCAAAGTTAAAACATACAACAACTAATAACCCTTTTGTGATGATATATAAAGGACATTGGTTATATTAAGTAAAAACTACAGTACAGTGATATTGGAAATTAACATCAAGAAGAACAGAAAGTGCAATTAGTTTATTCCTTTGAACAATATTCATTATGGAAGAGATTTTCCAGTTTATTTATTTTGAGCTGTAAATATCATTTCATTTCTTTTGAGTATTCCTGCCCGGAAAAAATATTACGGTGCAGGACAAATAAATTGTACATAATTTCATACAGTCTTGCTTGATAATTTTATTAAAGTTTAAGTTCTGTATTGGAATTTACTACCTATTATAATTTAAAATTACCCCTAGATAATTAGCCAAGTAAAACAAAACATTTAATCAATATCTTTGTGGGATCATGAGAGGTAGCAGTTAGGGACTCAGAGTACTACATCATCATCATCTTCTCTGGGAACTTACATAGCTTGACCCCACTTTGATGTCTATACACCCTTGCTCTTTTCAGAGAAGGGGGTATTGCTTATAAGACCAGTCTCTTATCTGGCACTATCCTGGTATCATCTGATACACCTATTTGTCCAGGATACCTTTAATTCATGACATCCTAACCTCTCGCGACAGTCTGTCACAGTAGTTTGATATCTCTTGTTATCTAGTCTCTAGCTTTTATCATCATGGACAGGTACTATTGAAACCGCTCACAGTGTTTGTAGGATGGATACACATAAAACTCATCTGGTATTAGCCACGTCTGCTCGAGGTTCCTGAGACACACTGATAGACTTTCCTTCAGCCCGCCCTATAACTACGGGGGACTAAGGTGTTGAAGATTGGGTGGCCTCTAGGCTTCCGTTAGCAAGATCAACGGTCCTCAAGTCTTTAGTTTATACTGGATCACGAACTCGATCATGAGCTCGATCAGGCACGATCATAAACTTGATCAGGAACGATCATAAACTCAATCAGGAACGATCATAAAACTCGATCATAAAACCTGGATCGAAAGGTAATAGGTGGCCTTTGTGTTCCAACAATCTCACCACCCACTGCTGTTCATGAGGCGACCATGTCTTCAGTGTTTGTATATAAATGAATGATTCATGGTATTATGTTACAGAGATAGCATGATAAAATACTGTCTACTGTGCAGAAATCCCAAAATACATGAATAAATCACATGTTATGATACATGGGTAAGATATAACCTTTGCCTTCCACTTATGGATGCCAAGTCACTTATATACTTGCTGGTATGTCGTAAGCTTCCAGGCAAGAACTAGCCATGATATATTTGGCTAACCAATTAATGGTTATGCTTCCTGACAATGCCGGTTGAGGTTATTTCTGGTTAGCGTCATTGGCTTCCTGTATATCCTTTTTATTATGTCTGATACAATCAAATCGTAAATAAAATCTGAAATAAAATGATATTAGTCACTGTGGTGAAGTGGGATGTTATAAATACTTATAGGGAACTTAGTGTACTGACTGAGATCAGCTGTGAAGGTATCTATATCTATTAAGAGTAGTGTATTATAGATAACCTTACTTGCTACCACATATCTATATATCTCAGTCAGAATTATTCTGGAATAGTGCGATGCTACGTTATGTGTCTAGGGTATGAGTATGGTGAAGTGTAAGTCACAACAACAGACAGATAAACAATTTAATTTAATCCACTACTCTTGACAACACTGTGACACTCACATACATATAACACTCTACAAAGATATCTTAAAAGAGTCACTGATAAACTTTCAAATAACAATATGTATTCATTACTGGCATGAATGAATATGTGTCCTGATTCAACTACAAGGGAACCAGGAATCACAATCAATTTAAATTACAAGTTATGTACAGAATGTATTTAATATGAATATTGTAGTGACATATATTATTACAAATGTTCTATGTGTGTCAGTTGTGTAGTAGTAAAATGAGGTAATACTGGTTTTGTTTTGTTCAAGCTCTGTTGGTATTTGTCATCATGACTTCAATAGTTTGTCTTTAGGGACTAGTATTGGAGATGTTCACAGTTCCTGATTTTAAGACAAGTAAATTCCCCTCTTAATGTTAATTTTAAAAAATCAGTTCAAGATGAGGGGACATAATGTTGAGCTCAGCTGGCCAATTCGCTTATCTGGCGTGATGGCGGCAGGAAAGGACTCCTCTGCTCGAATTCTCCTCTGGGCTCAGGAGACACCTCACTGATAGCTAAAAAGACCAAGGAGTATGCTGTCCGACTCTGGATTCAGCAAAGCTCTGACCAGGTGCTGCTCAGTACCATCAAGACCACTGTCCCACAATTCATACGAATAACACAGATACGTTGATTAGCAATGAATTCTGGCACAAACTGGCACAAATTTCCATCTGCTTATCTTCCAGGCTTTTATTGAGCAAAATTTTAGCTGGCTTCAACGCACTGATGCTTTATCAAGATCATTTAAACAAGTGGTCTCGAACTAACGCTCCCAAGTGTGTATATCAGCGAGTCTAATTAATGAGCCACGTTTCGACAAGTGTTTGAAAAAATGTTACCTTTCCCCGTTTCCCCTAACAACCAAGATAGTATTTATAGCCCGACCAATCGTGGTTAGGCTTTCATTTGTTGCGCTCCAATCAATTTGGAGTTTACATGGTAGGCTATTTCTGTAACGTAAATTTTTTTCAAACACGTTAAAAAAAAATCTTATGAGCAGAAATGATTTTATGCTGTCAGGCACCCCTAATATTTTATTTTGGGTATAATTTATTAATTCCTGGACTATTTGCGTAACGTTTTACATATTATTTGTCAGCAAGCCCTAAGGAACCCAAAAATACTAATTTAAAGGAGCTACGTGGCTGCGTTCAAAATATGCAATTTCTTTTACCTCCTGTTTCGAAGATGTTCTGTCTGGGTACTGTTATGTTCTCAACCGTAAACCCATCTAATGTTATCTTTTCTAATAAGAGTTTTTTATGATTTATAAACCTAACTCTGGGAAAGGGTAGTGTATTTTATCACTGTCCGTCTGAAAAAAAATTAGCGCATGTAGACTTACACGCGTGATGGCAGCATTTGCGTATCGCGCGAAGCGTGTTTAGTGTTCGGCTTTCTGCCTCTCCCTTCTCGCTATCCTTTTGTCCATCTGTTCGTTCGTTTTGGTAACGTAATGTAGAAAAAGACATGAATGGAATTTAAAATTTAGGTCATTACGCAGTCTGCCTCTTAATGTTTTTCCAAGAAATACAGCACACGTTTCATTGAAGAAAGCGGGTAATAATACAGTAAGCTTTTATATCAACGTGAAAGCGTTACAATTTGCAGACGAAGCAGAAAACAAGGGGGATTTCGAGTACATTCCTTGTGACAGCACTGTCATTTTACCATTGCTCTTCTCTTTATTAATTTTATTTGTTAGGCTTCATATTTACCTAATAATTTATATATGTGGATTAGAATATTTCATGACATTCAACGAGCCACTCAGTCCTTATATTTGGGCGACTCTCCCGTACGAGAAAGCACCCTCTGAAGTCCCATAAAATTTTCGTTTTATCTCCTGGTTTGAGGCAATCTGTGTTTTTTCTGTACTTGTTTTCTCTTCTTTTCACTACACACTTATCTCTTTCCTTCCTTCCTATGTATCCTTTCATTTTCCCCATATGAGGCTTTCATTCTATCCAAGTTTTATCGAAATCCGTTTAGGTATGTAGTTATAATAAATTTATAAAGATTATGAGCTAACTTTTAGCAGATGTGATGACGTTGAAAATTATCAATTATTTTTAAAACCATTTACAGTTGAATAATATCCTTTTGGATATTATTCAAATTCTATCTCCTCTTGTGAATTAATATAGTTGTAATAAATTTCAGCCAGGCTTGCTCTTGTAGCTTTAAATTTTCTTTCAAGCTAATGCAAACTCTTAAAGTTGGCCATATTTCCAATATTCGCTGTTTCCTCGTTCTTCAATACCGTTCGGCTAGACGTAATGCACATTTTTCCGCCACCTTCAAACTTCAAAGCAAGATCCACCGCGTTATCCCTGCGCTGTGTGTGTGGGTGTGTGTCGCGTTACACATTTTTCTCACAAACAAAGCAAGTGGTACCAAATCTCGCTACACTTCCGGGAAACCAAAGTGTTTGGGTTCCGGGGGAAGTATGGTTGACACTTATGACAGGTCGTTGCTACGGTGGTTCTGCTGATGACAAGTCGTTGCTACTGGTGTCAGAATGTAACGGCCAGTCCGTTCCTCTGACTATTTTAGCAGGGGTATGCTGCATGGGCAACAGCTTGATCTCTTTATCCAAGTGCCCAACCTCGTGCCACCGAAGCTTGTTTCGGGGGTGCGCTCCTATAGTCAGAAATGACTGACAGGAAGGTAGATAGATAGATAGATAGATAGATAGATAGATAGATAGATAGATAGATAGATAGATAGATAGATAGATAGATAGATATATGATGGGGCCGGAAAGACGCCCCCTTCATGTTCAAGGCATTTTTATCGCCCACATATTTTAGAAGTGCGCGCAGCACGCTAGTATGTAAAAATTCTGACGAGATAAAGAAGAAGATTGATGACTAGGCCATAATAATGCCTAAAAATTAAGTTGTGGTGTAGAATTGTGTTTTTGCTCTAGAAATAGTTGTGTATATTTCTGTTTTCGGGCCTTCTAAAGCAATATCGCGAGTGTTATGTATGCGGCCAAATCAATACGCCTAGCGCGCAGTAAATTGAGTGATTCGACCTGGGCTTATAAAAGAGATAGCGGCCGGCGTGCGGGCCGATTTTGCAAGAACCGCCCAGAGAGAAGAAACGAAGTTAGGCTAGCCCTGTGTCGGTAGAAGAGGAACGAAGACATGACACGATTATTAGGAACTGAGCACTAGCTGGGTGTTTTGTTTGTTTAGTGTTTGGTTTGTTTATTTGTTTAATGTTGCTTAGTCACTGAATGGGTTGTAAAAAATAAATACAGCCCCTGCCTCAGAATCAAGAGTTTTATTGTTGTTCGGGTTTGTGCGAGTGTGAAAAGAGAGTGATCAAACATCACAACATCAATATTATCATCATCATCTCGCCCACCCTAACACAATTGGCGTCGTCGGCAGGATCAGGCAGACAGTGACACTGAGCAGACAGCAAACGAACAAATATTGTAAACACCCAGCAGTGCAGTCTTGCATCAAGATGGCTTCGACCAATGCGCCTGTGAAGGTAGTGTACGTGAAGGGGCCAGAGATAAGGTTATTTAGTGGAGAGGGGAGTCCCACTTGGCAAGAGTTTGTGGAAGATGTAGAAGCCGCGTGGAAGGTGGCGCCTTTTTGGGCAGAAGACAAGTTAGACATGATCTGGAACAACGTTACACCATGGGTATCTAGAGAATTACGGATACATGGCGGAGCCAAGGCCAGCCCTGAGCAGTTACTCAAGATAATAGAAAGAGCCTACAGCGAGCAACCACCAGTCAGTGAGATGACCAGGAATTTCCAGGCCGGGAGTCAGGGGTCTAGGGAATGTTCTGTTTTCTTGGGAGGAAAAAAGCCAGAGACACTGGTGCAGATAGCAAGTCCAGAAGCCCACAGTGAAGAGGAAGCACTCAAGGCAGAATTATCTCTCCTAAAGGCCCAGCTAGCACAGATGTCACAAGCCAGTTCGCCAGCACAAGAGGAGGTGCAGAGAAAGAAAGCACCATGCCAACCGCGGGAACAGGCAGCGCAAGACGAGGAGGTGTGTCCGCAGGAACCGCAACTAGCCCTTCTTGTATGTGAGAGTCAGGCTGTTGTCAAGGAAAGCTGTGAGCTGACAGCACCAACAAACGCAGCTGCACCGACAAGGCGAAAAGGGGTTTGCAAGTGGTATAGTGTCCACAGGGGATGGGGGTTCATCACGCCAGATGATGGAGGTATTGATGTATTCGTACATCAAACCAAGATCTTCAGAAAGGGATTCCGGAGTCTGGCGAGGAATGAACGAGTAGAGTTTGACAGCAAACCATCGGTCCAGGGCATGGAAGCAATTTATGTATGCGGCATTGGCGGTCAAGAGTGTAAGGGCAGCAGGGGGCGACCCATGGCACAGAGGAAGCCCAGAAAGATAAGATGCTACAATTGTGGAGACCTGTCAGACCACATGGCAGCCAAGTGCCCTCAAGGCCCTCTTCCCAAACGATGTTTTAGATGCAAGTCAACTGAACATTTGATAGCCGCCTGTCCCACAAGGAGCTCTTTCCCTAGACGGACTGTCACAACCAGGTTGCCTTTAGGGCGCAAGCCAAGAGATGGCCACGACAACTGTCACACTAAGGGCGCCGAGAGAATTGGCCGTTGTCTAGGGGAGGAAACCCGTCCTAAGCAGATAGGAGGGAGTGCAAATCAAGGTTCAGCAGAGGAGACTCATCAAAGGCAGATTGTGGGGAACGTAAGCCACCGTCCACACAAAATGAGTGGAAAACACGTCAAGAGTGATCTCCCTTCAAAGTCGACAGCTGCAAGCACTGACAGGCAGATGTCACGGGCAGACAGCGACGCGGCACAGGTGAGCGAGTCTTCTAGACCTGAGCAACTGCCAGTCCGACAACGTAGGAACGTGACGACCAAGAGGGTCCCCAGCCGGGCTGTACCTATTACAAAAGCTCAGCCCAAAGCATCACCGCTCAGAAAGAGTCCTGCGCAGCATCAACGATCTGAGAGATTTCGACTGAAGCGCCAGAGGTAGTGATGTTGTTGGGACGACAACAAAATTAGGAGGGAGATATGTGATGGGGCAGGAAAGACGCCCCCTTCATGTTCAAGGCATTTTTATCGCCCACATATTTTAGAAGTGCGCGCAGCACGCTAGTATGTAAAAATTCTGACGAGATAAAGAAGAAGATTGATGACTAGGCCATAATAATGCCTAAAAATTAAGTTGTGGTGTAGAATTGTGTTTTTGCTCTAGAAATAGTTGTGTATATTTCTGTTTCGGGCCTTCTAAAGCAATATCGCGAGTGTTATGTATGCGGCCAAATCAATACGGCTAGCGCGCAGTAAATTGAGTGATTCGACCTGGGCTTATGAAAGAGATAGCGGCCGGCGGACGGAGCTATTTTGCAAGAACCGCCCAGAGAGAAGAAACGAAGTTAGGCTAGCCCTGTGTCGGTAGAAGAGGAACGAAGACATGACACATTAGCAACTGAGCACTAGCTGGGTGTTTTATTATGTTAAGACACGTGCCAGTGAAACAAGAAATGAGAAGAAGAAGCTGGCAATGGATAGGGCACACACTGAGGAAACCTGCTGATTGCATTACAAGGCGGTCCTTGTACTGGAATTCCCAAGTTAAGAGAGGCATAGAATGACCGAAAAGACGCGGAGAAGAAAATTGGAGACAGAAGTGAACATGATGAGGACAAAGTGGAGAGAACTTGAACTAATGGCACGTGACAGGTGGACTTGGCATGTGTTTGTTGAAAGCCTATGCCCCTTGAGGTGCTACAGGTTATTAATTGATCGATTGAAGTTCAAATATAAAAGACCTTGTGGTATGGAATGAATGAATTTCATTTATATGAAGCCAACACCAAAATAAAGGGAATTAACTGTTATTTTATTAATCAAAATGCTATGTCACGTTAACATTAACACTCCGATGAGATCACGCCTGTTCAACAAATGATTTCATCACCATCATCAGGTGCCATCTTCACAACGAAGGTTGGCTACAATGGATCTCCAACGTCTTCTGTCTCTTGTCTTGATGGTGCACTCTGATAGACTCTTTCCTGTCCATCTCTTGATGTTATCTTCCTACTTATAGCACTGTCTTCCTCTTGCACGTTTGCCTTCAACTCTGCCTTCTATTATGGTCTTCTGCAAGGTGTTATGTCTTTTTACAAAATATTTTAGCTGTCTAATTTTGATCTCCTTCCGATATTCTCTTTTCATACCTAGGTTTTCTAGAACCTCTTTATTTGTTTTATTCCCTTTCCATGAGACGTGCCCCATTTTTCTATATATCCACATCTCAAGGGCCTCGATTCTTTCTTATAATTGCTTGTTCATTGTCCATGTTTCTACACGATATAGTAGTGAAGAATATATATTGCATTTGATGGTTCTCAGTTTGGATTTATGAGTTAGTTGTTTATATATTAGTAGGCCTATCTGTCTAATGTTGTTGAATTCTCTTCTTGATTTCACAGCGGGCAGCATTTTTTGCTGTTCTTTGTAACATCAGTTTTTTATTTGGTGCGATTTTAGATTTTATCTATTTTAAGTGAGGGGAAAAAACAAAACTACTAGTTACATGACAGTTATATATCCTTGTTTTGTCATTTGTTTCGTGCATATCCAATATAAACACGCAGAGATATAAACTTCTAAAAGTTGGGAGTGACTACTCAAGCACCAGGTATTGTAGAGGTGGTTTCACTGTTATACCTGCCAGACGATTATGTGTCGAATTGTTTCATAATATATAAGATTAAGCTACCAGTTCAGATCACGTGAGGAGCAAGTACATTAAAAATTCGCAGTTTTCTAATCATCCGACACAAAATATTCACTCTTCGCCACTGGAAACCGGTTAAAGTTCATGAAGATATGGATGGATTAGATACCGCTGCATTGAAGTTTTGCATCGCTTGACTAGTCACTTGAAACAGTCGATTCATTTCAGAGCTATATTATTCCATTATTCTTTTTATTTTCTTCACAGGTCTTATTTATTATTCAACGCCACTTTGGTGAATTTGGCTGCATACTGCATTTTATACATGATGTTTGTTGTGGGTCTTGTTGCTACAGCCATAGTGATGACTTCTTTCTTTTTCTTGTGCATTGGAAACCCCATCACGTAAAACGAATTATCACAGACACCACTACGTGTGTTGTTCGTCTGCGTGTTTTATCATTATTTTCCTAGCTCTCCCTACGGGGCATGAATCAACCACTGCCGATGCCCCCTCCTCGTTTTGCAGTAAGCTCGCACCAAGCACCCACACGCTCTTGCATAAGCGACCTCCGAGGCAACCTGTCTACTGTTTACATCCGGAAATGGCAGCCATTTCATTTTCTCGTGGCGCGCTCTCCTTTCGGCGGGCGTGCTAAGTCTTAGCCGCCTTCAGGGAAGTGCCCCGTTTTTATATTTATTTTTATCTAGATTCTTATGTGTCCAACTTAGTCCTCACTTTCTTTTTCCTGACGAAGGCTTTGTGGACGCAACGTTGGCTATTTTCTTTGTCTTTTGTCCTCGTAAGACGAATCACCTTTTTTTCGATTTTGTTCAATACCCATCTACCGTACTCCATGTCTTACTACAGCTTCTCTCATCTTCCACTGTAAGATGTGCACATAAAAATGATGATGATGATGCTGATTGATGATCTGAAGGGCATTGAATGAAAGCATAGAGTGTGAGTCACAAGAAAATTATGTCTTTTCCTAGTTCTTTACAACATTATACTCCACTTTAATCTCATTCTGACCCAACAGGGTCTCCGTTTTTCCCATGGCGGCTAAATCCGACATCTTAACTCGTCGTCTCAATAGAACACAATAGCAAAAGATTTGATACAATGTCAACTTTCTTGCGCACAATTGTAGATACGCTGTTGAGTGTAAGTAAGTAATTAGCTCCATCAGCCCTAGGTCTGGATCTTCTGCCATCAGTTTATCATCGCTTGATTGGGTTTCAAATTTGGCGTCGTTTCTATGACCTCCGGGGGCAGAACTGTGCGGACGCCTAGTCGGGGAATTGTCGCGTGTAATGATGCAGACGATTCGGCGTCCATCCAGTCAAAGTTGACACGGGATTTTTTTAGCTGTCGAGATTAAATTCACTTCCTGACCAGCCGGCGGAACATGATTCGCCTTATCTAAATATCGGCTCTCTGTGCTCCGCAGGGGTCTATGAAGAGGTAAAAAAAAGGTAAAGATAGTCCCACGGCAGATATCGCCGTAGGAGAGTGAAGTGTTAGAGACTTCGATATACTAGGTCCAGCTTCGGCTTAGCCTTACCTAAATCACGATCGCTGTCTTTGCTTGTCCTAACTCAAGAGAAGATTCAGGTACCTATTTACAGCTGGGTAAATTGGAAATTGTAACCACCGTGTTTAGAAACCAGTACCTTTACGGCGAGAGGACAACACATTAACTCTTCTGCCAATCGAACGATCTCTATGAAGCGTGAGAGATAATAATCACATTGTAATAGCTAATATCTGACTAAGAGGAGACTGGTAACCTCGTTATGTTAACCAACTGGCTGTAGAAACTACCACAGTAAGAGTACATGAGATATATGGAAATCGAACGAAATCAAATCCCACACAAAATTTGAATCTATAATTCAGCCATCATGGCCGTCCTAGTGTATGTCTTTGGAAGGCAGAGAACAACAATAAACAACAACTACGAAGTTACAAACCTAAACAATGTTAGCTCGCGCAGAAAAGAGCTGTTGACATTGTATGTCAAGGTCACTGATATGGAACTGATGAAAAAAACACTTATTAATTACATATTGAACACAAACGAAATATTATGTCTGTACTGTACTTTAAACATAAAAATTATGACGTTAATCGCTGCTACTTCCGTGGCTTGTGGCTACAGTTGTCATGGCAGAGCTGTCTTCATCGTCAGACAACTGGTTAGCAGAATGTTTTGTAGGTGTTGAAAAAGTTTTTCTGGCTCCAGCTGTAGAAAGTATGCTTGTTTGGTCAATGAGGGCAGAAGATATTCAGACTTGAAAACAAAATAAATAAAGAACAGAACCGAGCTTGCTTTGATACCTTCTTTTTTTCTTTTCAAGAAACACCTTGTAGCAATTACGATTTTGTTCTGTGCTACGGGTGAGCATAGAGCTGCATTCCATTGTGGGGCCATGCTTCATTATCCTAAAAATGATAATGCTTCTTGGTCATCCCACCACCCTGAATGAACTTGATGAACACGTGATCCCACCACCCTGAATGAACTTGATGAACATGTGAAAGGTATATTCCTGCCTCCCATGGAGTTTTGCGCTCAGCGAAAAATCGAATTTTTAAAGCGTATAACAGAAATATGACACAAAATACAATCAGCGTTATATCGAAAAAGCGCTAATCGACCATCGTAAAAGCGGGGAATTGGTAGTAGTATACAATGCGCAACTTAGGTCGCATTCAGGCGGCGGCGTGTGACTTTTATATAGCAAAATACTCCGATCGATTTCAGGCGGTGGCGTTTCAGGCGGAGGCACATGACTTTTATATAGCGATATATTTTAGCGGCGGGGCTTCCTCTGACGATCAGACGTATGACTTTTTATATAAGAAAATACTCATTGCGCAGGTGGAGCAGCAAGCGGGATGACTTTTTATATAAGAAAATACTCATTGCGCAGGTGGAGCAGCAAGCGGGATGACTTTTTATATAAGAAAATACTCATTGCGCAGGTGGAGCATCAGGCGGGGTGACTTTTTATATAAGGAAATGTGCAGGTGGAGCAGCAGGTGGGGTGACTTTTTATATAAGGAAATACTCATTGCGCAGGTGGAGCAGCAGGTGTTGGTGCATGACTTTTTATATAAGGAAATACTCAGCGGGCAGGTGGAGCATCAGGTGGGATGACTTTTTATATAAGAAAATACGCAGGTGGCGCAGCAGGTGGGGTGACTTTTTATATAAGAAAATACGCAGGTGGCGCAGCAGGTGGGGTGACTTTTTATATAAGAAAATACTCAATGTGCAGGTGGAGCATCAGGCGGGGTGACTTTTATATAAGGAAATACTCATTGCGTAGGTGGAGCAGCAGGTGGGGTGACTTTTTATATAAGGAAATACTCAGTGGGCAGGTGGAGCATCAGGCGGGATGACTTTTATATAAGGAAATACTCAGTGTGCAGGTGGAGCATCAGGCGGGATGACTTTTTATATAAGGAAATACGCAGGTGGCACAGCAGGGGGTGACTTTTTATATAAGAAAATACTCAGGTGGAGCATCAGGCGGGGTGACTTGTTATATAAGGAAATACTCAGTGTGCAGGTGGAGCATCAGGTGGGATGCCTTTTTATATAAGGAAATACGCAGTGTGGAGGTGGAGCAGCAGGAGAAGTGGATGACTTTTTTTATATAGTAATATGTGTTTATTGAGATAACAGGAAGACGATAATAGGAAGAGGATAATAGGTAGACTTTGTGATTTTTTAGATAACAAGAAGACGTTATTTATAGATATATATTAATTCTGCAGGAGTGATGCAGGGGTAAGATGGCGGGTTGCCTTTTTATATAAGGAATATATGCAGTGTGGAGGTGGAGCAGCAGGAGAAGTGGATGACTTTTTTTTATATAGTAATATGTGTTTTATTGAGATAACAGAAAGACGATAATAGAAAAAGAATAATAGTTAGACTTTGTGATTTTTAGATAACAAGAAGACGTTATTTATAGATATATATTAATTCTGCAGGAGTGATGCAGGGGTAAGATGGCGGGATGCCTTTTTATATAAGGAAATACGCAGTGTGGAGGTGGAGCAGCAGGAGAAGTGGATGACTTTTTAATATAGTAATATGTGTTTATTGAGATAACAAGAAGACGATAATAGCAAGAGGATAATAGGTAGACCGACTTTGTGATTTTTAGATAACAAGAAGACGTTATTTATAGATATATATTAATTCTGCAGGAGTGATGCAGGGGTAAGATGGCGGGGTGACTTTTTATATAAGGAGAAAAATGGCGGCGCGCTGCAGGCGCAAGATGGCGGGATGACTTTTTATATAGGGAAAATGTACAAGGGCAAGATGGTGGACTTGAGAGAGCAAGCAGGTGGTATATGGCGCAAGATGGCGGGGTGATTTTTTATATAAGGAATTGAGGAGGAGGGGAGGTGGAGGACCATGACTTTTTATATAGAGAAATGTATAGATAACAAGAAGACGGTATTTATAGACAAATAATAATTCTGTAGGAGTGATGCAGGGGCAGGGATGATATTTTTGTGTGATGTGGTATGGTTTTGGAGGTGGAAGAGAGATATTTTAGAGGTTGAGGGGAGATGTGGTGACGTTGTCAGGATGCCTCTGTGTACATTTTTGGGGGTGTAGCAGGCGAGTTGACCAGCATTGAGAGGTGGGAGTGAAGAGGCGTCGGTAACGAGGTACGGGTGTAATGTAGCAGGTGGGGTTAGGTTAGGGGGGATATTTTTGTGTGATGTGGTATGGTTTTGGAGGTGGAAGAGAGATATTTTAGAGGTTGAGGGGAGATGTGGTGACGTTGTCAGGATGCCTCTGTGTACATTTTTGGGGGTGTAGCAGGCGAGTGGACCATCATTGAGAGGTGGGAGTGAAGAGGCGTCGGTGACGAGGTACGGGTGTAATGTAGCAGGTGGGGTTAGGCTAGGGGGGATATTTTTGTGTGATGTGGTATGGTTTTGGAGGTGGAAGAGAGATATTTTAATCTGTAATGTAGCAGGTGGGGTTAGGTTAGGGCGGAGTAGTAGGGTGTGTGTTGTGGAATTGTTTTGTTATGTGTGTTGGTGTGTGTGTGTTTATATGTCTAACATCCGCGTGACTTTTATATAACGAATAAATGTGTTGGAGGAACGTGGAGGAGGAGAGGTCTTGGAATATAGTAATATATAAGTTCATTAATGGGGGGCGTTTTGTGTGATGATTATTTTACAAACAGTTATACGTACATATTACAGATAAGGTAGCCGATATTTACAACAGTTAGATGCTATTTAGTTATACATATATAGAAATTTAAAAGAGAAAAACACTAGATACATTTTATATATTTATTGACAAAGTTAGTTGATCTATGGGTGACATATAACCGCACTTCTTTTCGTATACCCCTTGGAGCTCTCAGAACACAGGTGGTTCGGTTTTACTTGGCGAGTCTGTCAATGCACGTTTTTCTCTTGTTCGTTCAACGAGGGGGTCAAATGGGAAGATTTCCCTTTTAGTCTTCTAAGTTTGTCACTGCTGGGTTGACTTTTGTCAAACTTTTTTTGGCGCAACGTATGGTGCAAATCTGCCTCCCGCTCGCAGCATAACGAAAAAGAGACGTTGGATGGGCGGGTTTTTTGCAGAGGTGTTTTAACGTGACACCAGGTACGGAAATCACATCTTTGAACATATCTACCCCTAGGTCCGCGTAAAAACTAACGTGTTGTTCTAACGCTGTGTGTGGCTAGTGATGAGAATATAAGACGCTGAGAGGTGAAGTTTGGTCGTAGACAACTACTCACTAGGAAATGCCCGTGAGGTGGCAGAAATACGACCCCTCGACACGATAGAAATATGCCCTCGAGATGATATAAATATACCCTCGACACGACAGAAATATGCCCTCCACACGACAGAAATATGTATGGGGAATGATAGAAAATATGCCCTCGAAACGACAGAAATATGCCCTCGACACGGCAGAACTATGTATGTGTAATGATAGAACATACGCCCTCGACACGACAGAAATATACCCTGGACACAACAGAAATAGGTATGTGTCATGATGTAAATATGTCCTCGGCACAACGGAAATATGCCCTCGACACGACAGAAATATGTATGTGTAATGATAGAAAATATGACCTCGAGACAACAGAAATACACCCCCGAGATGATAGAAATGTGACCACCGGTTTTGGGGGAAAACTTTAGATATCACCCACCAAAGGATTTTCGCACGTGTAATAAAGGGGGGTCTCGATAAAATTTACTCTCTCGACCTTCACTCAGCTCTCCAAAGGTTTAAGTATTGCATCACTGCTTGGCATGTTCACCTAGTGAGTGGGAGCCGTCACCTACAAAGAGGTATGACCCCACATGCAAGGGGTGGTCCTGGAAACAGTCTCTAGCAGTGCAGTCTGGCTGATCGAGTGAGGTTCGCAATGGGAAGGCAAAAGCGGTCCCTAAACAATGTCGGGTTGTAGTCGGTTGTGTCGATCGAGAGGTGGAGATATCACAGCTTAGAAGGGAGTTTTGAAGCGAGTTGAGGTTTTGTGTTTTCTTTTGTAGTGGTGTGGGTGAGGTCGGGGGGGTTTTTTGTGTGATGTATTGTACCGGTAGTGTGTTTGGTTGTAGGTATCTTAATTGTGTGGTGTAGTTTGTGGGGCTGTCGAATCGTGGGGTGTGCTGGGGTATGGGTTTTTTGTGTGTCGGTATTTTAATTGTTGTATCTACAATATGTATAGATCAGAGTGAAGTTTTAGAAACCAGTACTAGTTCTACCATCGAACTTGCGTCCTGGTAGTGTGTGTGTTGTTTATTTTACATATAGACAGGTATACATATACAAGATGTTACAGCAGTTATACGCTAAATAGTCAAGCTAAAACACTAGTCTCAAACGCGTTGTAGGTCGCTTGACACCTGCCCAGCCTTATTTGCTCGCTAACAGCAACTTGCTTAATGAAAAAAATTAATCGATTGTGTTATAGCGGCTTTAAGCTAGGTTGTGAAACGGTTTGAGACACGATTCGTGGTGACAGATGGTTACATACTCAGAAACCTAAGCGATACTCAACGTGCTGTTGAACAAATATTCAGTGTTAGCTTTCTTGGTTTGATAGAGGCTTTAACTATAAATTATCTGTAATGTTTTAAATAGTTTTGTTAAGGCATTATTTGTACACTACGCAAAAGTGATCTCAACAGAACTTTGTTATCTATGTAGATGTGTCGTAGTCTTGTTACAAACAGCAAGCTGGTGTAGAAGTAACTTTATCATTTTTATTGGCAGGAGTTATGTTATTATCGTTTACATGTTTTGTAACAAATTTTGATTGCTCCAAAACTTTCACACAATTAGGTTACTACTTGACTTGAGAAGAAGGTCTTTTTATAAACACTCTTGAGTGAATTCCCATTTTTTCCTATCCGCTATAGAATAAAGAGGAAAATATATTTTTTAAAAGTATTACCTGTTATAGAGGCAGATGCGTACGGTTCGGTATGATGGGGGCGGTTTTGGTTTTGTGTTGTGTTGTGTGTGTAGTGGGTCACGGGGTAGTTTTCTTTATTATTTATATTATATCATGAGTAATAAAATCTACTTACCCCAATGTTCAGTTAATGTTATGTAAATGACCCGTAAACACTCGCAGTCTCCAACATTAAAAAAATATTGGGAAAGACCACGCTGAACAAAAACAAATAGACAATTTATTGAACACACCCGTAGAGATATACCTTGCAGGTAGACTAAAGTATGTCAGCAACTAAACACGTACTTAGCGTTACAAGCTGTAACTGATTCATGGTCGAGACCAGTTTCATACATTTTAAGAAAACCCAACAAACACGTGTTTGTACCCTCACTAGAAAGAAGTCGGATCGATGACCCGCGCAAATCAGCGATCGTGAATTTCTGTTCACGTCACTCATACACACTTATTATATTGTATGTTTCAAACAACAAATATGCTAAAAACGTGAGAATCACTGTTTCAAGAACGTAAGATTCGTGCTAAAAACGTGAGAACCAACCAACATGTATTGAGAAGCAAGAATTTAAGAACCTTTGGTGTAAAACATTGTGAGAATAAAAAAAACGTGAAAATCAAGCATTGTGGGAATAAAAAACAATGTGAGAAGTACTGTTCAAGAACTTGAGAACCACTGTGTTTAAAAAACATTTACAACAAATATAAGTGTCTGTTTGGTACATTCTTTTTGAGTTGAACGACACACGCCTCGAAAGATAGAAAGAGAGAGAGAGAGAGAGAGAGAGAAAGAGAGATAGAGAGAGAGAGAGAACGAACGAACGAACGAGCTTTATTTTCAAAGGGTTGAGAATTGGTCACGCAGACCCATCTAACATTCTGCCCTTCCTTTCGCTCACCTTTCATGCAGTATCCTTTCAATAGCACATGTATTTTTAGCAATATTTAAGCATACAACATTATCGAGGTAAAATAATAACATACATTTGTAACATGTAGACATAATCAAATTTAAGGGGGGAAAAAATTATTAATTAAAATACAGTAACAAAAATTAATACCTTAAAAGAGAAAGCGAGAAAAGAGAGAGAGAGAGGAGAGGGAGAGAGAGAGATAGAAAGAAAGGGAAAGAAAGAGAGAAAGATAGGAAGAGAGAAGAGAGAGAGCGAGAGAATAAAACACAGTCTTATTTTTAGGGTGTTATGAAAGGAAAGAGGTGTTAACAGACCTGCCCGCGCAGGCTGTGACAGAAAAGATATTGATTTACAACCACGCGCGTTCGAAACAGGTGACAATTTTCCCTTTCAGTTAAAATAACGGAGATTTAAGTACTAACGTGTTTGGTAGTTTGCACCATAGCAAGGCGTTTTCTTTGTGTAGCTAATGGTATGTTCTAAATATTCTTTTTAATGTGATAAAAGTGTTTATTAATTTTTTGCGTTATCAGATTCTGTCTTTTTTATATTTGTTATGTTAACACAAATAAGGCTCACAAAAATACTTGTTTAACAGTAGGTGAGAAAATAAGGAAAATCTTTTTTCCTAGCACATAACCGGTTAGTCTTATCAACCACTCTTTAAAAATGTTATGTCAAGATAAAAAATAAAACAATTTAGTATCTGAGTTAACATAAAACACACAGTTATTAAGCTGAGTTAACAGCTTAACGGATAGACTATTTTGAAACAGATTTTTTAGCAACACGGGTTAGCGAAAAATTCGAATGCACAGACATACCTTTTAAATAAAAAACAGATATTTAATACGACACACGCATAAACGAGCAACTAAAACTTTTATATTTTTAAAGATATACAACCTAACACAGAGTACCGAATACACATACACACACATACACACACACACACACATTTAGACCTTTGTGTAGGTTATGTCTTCACAGTGTCTGTTAAGAAAAAATATGCCTAGCGAACAACAACGGTCAGATATTTAAACAGAGAAATAACAGCTATATATTTAACATTCTAACGTGTTTCTCACTTTTTTTGTTAAGTTTTTATTTCAAAAATACTTTGTTTGATACTCTATTTTATTTTATTTTTGTAAAACTTTTGTTTAAAATGGTTGGTCGCAAAGAAAAAAGTTATCTCTAACGGCTTTCTTTCCTCGTCAATAAACCATCTGCCCACATTACAAATAAACGATAATTGGATTTATGCTGGAACATAACGAAACAGACATCGAATTAGAAACATCTGTCACTAGGTAAATAACGGCTCTCGATTTTTTCGAAGGGCTCAAGTAGTAGTAGGGTATGCGCAACTTAGGTAGTATTCTACCCCTCCATCTTGCCCCGCCTCTTCCTATTATCTCCCCCTTGTTAGCTCAAATCCGCCATCTTGACCCAAATAACCTCCCCTTGTTAGCTCAAATCCGCCATCTTGACCCAAATAACCTCCCCTTGTTAGCTCAAATCCGCCATCTTGTTATCTCCCCCTTGTTAGCTCAAGTCCGCCATCTTGACCCAAATAACCTCCCCTTGTTAGCTCAAGTCCGCCATCTTGACCCAAATAACCTCCCCTTGTTAGCTCAAATCCGCCATCTTGACCCAAATAACCTCCCCTTGTTAGCTCAAATCCGCCATCTTGCGCCGCGCGCCTGCAGATTGCGCTTATATAAAAGTCACGCGCCTGCAGAATTTTTGCTATATAAAAGTCACGCGCCTGCAGCGCGCCTGCAGCGCGCCTGCAGAATGCGACCTAAGTTGCGCATACCCTACTACTACTTGAGCCCTTCGAAAAAATCGAGAGCCGTTATTTACCTAGTGACAGAGATGTTTCTAATTCGATGTCTGTTTCGTTATGTTCCAGCATAAATCCAATTATCGTTTATTTGTAATGTGGGCAGATGGTTTATTGACGAGGAAAGAAAGCCGTTAGAGATAACTTTTTTCTTTGCGACCAACCATTTTAAACAAAAGTTTTACAAAAATAAAATAAAATAGAGTATCAAACAAAGTATTTTTGAAATAAAAACTTAACAAAAAAAGTGAGAAACACGTTAGAATGTTAAATATATAGCTGTTATTTCTCTGTTTAAATATCTGACCGTTGTTGTTCGCTAGGCATATTTTTTCTTAACAGACACTGTGAAGACATAACCTACACAAAGGTCTAAATGTGTGTGGTGTGTGTGTGTATGTGTGTGTGTGTGTGTGTGTGTGTGTGTGTGTGTGTGTTGGGTACTCTGTGGTGGGTTGTATATCTTTAAAAATATAAAAGTTTTAGTTGCTCGTTTATGCGTGTGTCGTGTTATATATCTGTTTTTTTTTTTATTTAAAAGGTATGTCTGTGCATTCGAATTTTTCGCTAACCCGTGTTGCTAAAAAATCTGTTTCAAAATAGTCTATCCGTTAAGCTGTTAACTCAGCTTAATAACTGTGTGTTTTATGTTAACTCAGATACTAAATTGTTTTATTTTTTATCTTGACATAACATTTTTAAAGAGTGGTTGATAAGACTAACCGGTTATGTGCTAGGAAAAAAGATTTTCCTTATTTTCTCACCTACTGTTAAACAAGTATTTTTGTGAGCCTTATTTGTGTTAACATAACAAATATAAAAAAGACAGAATCTGATAACGCAAAAAATTAATAAACACTTTTATCACATTAAAAAGAATATTTAGAACATACCATTAGCTACACAAAGAAAACGCCTTGCTATGGTGCAAACTACCAAACACGTTAGTACTTAAATCTCCGTTATTTTAACTGAAAGGGAAAATTGTCACCTGTTTCGAACGCGCGTGGTTGTAAATCAATATCTTTTCTGTCACAGCCTGCGCGGGCAGGTCTGTTAACACCTCTTTCCTTTCATAACACCCTAAAAATAAGACTGTGTTTTATTCTCTCGCTCTCTCTCTTCTCTCTTCCTATCTTTCTCTCTTTCTTTCCCTTTCTTTCTATCTCTCTCTCTCCCTCTCCTCTCTCTCTCTCTTTTCTCGCTTTCTCTTTTAAGGTATTAATTTTTGTTACTGTATTTTAATTAATAATTTTTTCCCCCCTTAAATTTGATTATGTCTACATGTTACAAATGTATGTTATTATTTTACCTCGATAATGTTGTATGCTTAAATATTGCTAAAAATACATGTGCTATTGAAAGGATACTGCATGAAAGGTGAGCGAAAGGAAGGGCAGAATGTTAGATGGGTCTGCGTGACCAATTCTCAACCCTTTGAAAATAAAGCTCGTTCGTTCGTTCGTTCTCTCTCTCTCTCTATCTCTCTTTCTCTCTCTCTCTCTCTCTCTTTCTATCTTTCGAGGCGTGTGTCGTTCAACTCAAAAAGAATGTACCAAACAGACACTTATATTTGTTGTAAATGTTTTTTAAACACAGTGGTTCTCAAGTTCTTGAACAGTACTTCTCACATTGTTTGATATTCCCACAATGCTTGATTTTAACGTTTTTGTGATTCTCACAATGTTTTACACCAAAGGTTCTTAAATTCTTGCTTCTCAATACATGTTGGTTGGTTCTCACGTTTTTAGCACGAATCTTACGTTCTTGAAACAGTGATTCTCACGTTTTTAGCATATTTGTTGTTTGAAACATACAATATAATAAGTGTGTATGAGTGACGTGAACAGAAATTCACGATCGCTGATTTGCGCGGGTCATCGATCCGACTTCTTTCTAGTGAGGGTACAAACACGTGTTTGTTGGGTTTTCTTAAAATGTATGAAACTGGTCTCGACCATGAATCAGTTACAGCTTGTAACGCTAAGTACGTGTTTAGTTGCTGACATACTTTAGTCTACCTGCAAGGTATATCTCTACGGGTGTGTTCAATAAATTGTCTATTTGTTTTTGTTCAGCGTGGTCTTTCCCAATATTTTTTTAATGTTGGAGACTGCGAGTGTTTACGGGTCATTTACATAACATTAACTGAACATTGGGGTAAGTAGATTTTATTACTCATGATATAATATAAATAATAAAGAAAACTACCCCGTGACCCACTACACACACAACACAACACAAAACCAAAACCGCCCCCATCATACCGAACCGTACGCATCTGCCTCTATAACAGGTAATACTTTTAAAAATATATTTTCCTCTTTATTCTATAGCGGATAGGAAAAAATGGGAATTCACTCAAGAGTGTTTATAAAAAGACCTTCTTCTCAAGTCAAGTAGTAACCTAATTGTGTGAAAGTTTTGGAGCAATCAAATTTGTTACAAAACATGTAAACGATAATAACATAACTCCTGCCAATAAAAATGATAAAGTTACTTCTAAACCAGCTTGCTGTTTGTAACAAGACTACGACACATCTACATAGATAACAAAGTTCTGTTGAGATCACTTTTGCGTAGTGTACAAATAATGCCTTAACAAAACTATTTAAAACATTACAGATAATTTATAGTTAAAGCCTCTATCAAACCAAGAAAGCTAACACTGAATATTTGTTCAACAGCACGTTGAGTATCGCTTAGGTTTCTGAGTATGTAACCATCTGTCACCACGAATCGTGTCTCAAACCGTTTCACAACCTAGCTTAAAGCCGCTATAACACAATCGATTAATTTTTCATTAAGCAAGTTGCTGTTAGCGAGCAAATAAGGCTGGGCAGGTGTCAAGCGACCTACAACGCGTTTGAGACTAGTGTTTTAGCTTGACTATTTAGCGTATAACTGCTGTAACATCTTGTATATGTATACCTGTCTATATGTAAAATAAACAACACACACACTACCAGGACGCAAGTTCGATGGTAGAACTAGTACTGGTTTCTAAAACTTCACTCTGATCTATACATATTGTAGATACAACAATTAAAATACCGACACACAAAAAAACCCATACCCCAGCACACCCCACGATTCGACAGCCCCACAAACTACCCCACACAATTAAGATACCTACAACCAAACACACTACCGGTACAATACATCACACAAAAAACCCCCCGACCTCACCCACACCACTACAAAAGAAAACACAAAACCTCAACTCGCTTCAAAACTCCCTTCTAAGCTGTGATATCTCCACCTCTCGATCGACACAACCGACTACAACCCGACATTGTTTAGGGACCGCTTTTGCCTTCCCATTGCGAACCTCACTCGATCAGCCAGACTGCACTGCTAGAGACTGTTTCCAGGACCACCCCTTGCATGTGGGGTCATACCTCTTTGTAGGTGACGGCTCCCACTAACTAGGTGAACATGCCAAGAAGTGATGCAATACTTAAACCTTTGGAGAGCTGAGTGAAGGTCGAGAGAGTAAATTTTATCGAGACCCCCCTTTATTACACGTGCGAAAATCCTTTGGTGGGTGATATCTAAAGTTTTCCCCCAAAACCGGTGGTCACATTTCTATCATCTCGGGGGTATATTTCTGTCGTCTCGAGGTCATATTTTCTATCATTACACATACATATTTCTGTCGTGTCGAGGGCATATTTCTGTCGTGTCGAGGACATATTTATATCATTACACATACATATTTCTGTTGTGTCGAGGGTATATTTCTGTCGTGTCGAGGGCATATTTTCTATCATTACACATACATATTTCTGTCGTGTCGAGGGCATATTTCTGTCGTATCGAGGTCATATTTTCTATCATTACACATACATATTTCTGTCGTGTTGAGGGTATATTTCTGTCGTGTCGAGGGTATATTTATATCATCTCGAGGGCATATTTCTATCGTGTCGAGGTCGTATTTCTACCACCTCACGGGCATTTCCTAGTGAGTAGTTGTCTACGACCAAACTTCACCTCTCAGCGTCTTATATTCTCATCACTAGCCACACACAGCGTTAGAACAACACGTTAGTTTTTACGCGGACCTAGGGGTAGATATGTTCAAAGATGTGATTTCCGTACCTGGTGTCACGTTAAAACACCTCTGCAAAAAACCCGCCCATCCAACGTCTCTTTTTCGTTATGCTGCGAGCGGGAGGCAGATTTGCACCATACGTTGCGCCAAAAAAAGTTTGACAAAAGTCAACCCAGCAGTGACAAACTTAGAAGACTAAAAGGGAAATCTTCCCATTTGACCCCCTCGTTGAACGAACAAGACAAAACGTGCATTGACAGACTCGCCAAGTAAACCGAACCACCTGTGTTCTGAGAGCTCCAAGGGGTATACGAAAAGAAGTGCGGTTATATGTCACCCATAGATCAACTAACTTTGTCAATAAATATATAAAATGTATCTAGTGTTTTCTCTTTTATATTTCTATATATGTATAACTAAATAGCATCTAACTGTTGTAATATCGGCTACCTATCTGTAATATGTACGTATAACTGTTTGTAAAATAATCATCACACAAAACGCCCGCCATTAATGAACTTATATATTACTATATTCCAAGACCTCTCCTCCTCCACGTTCCTCCAACACATTTTCGTTATATAAAAGTCACGCGGATGTAGACATATAAACACACACACACCAACACACATAACAAAACAATTCCACAACACACACCCTACTACTCCGCCCTAACCTAACCCCACCTGCTACATTACAGATTAAAATATCTCTCTTCCACCTCCAAAACCATACCACATCACACAAAAATATCCCCCCTAGCCTAACCCCACCTGCTACATTACACCCGTACCTCGTCACCGACGCCTCTTCACTCCCACCTCTCAATGATGGTCCACTCGCCTGCTACACCCCCAAAAATGTACACAGAGGCATCCTGACAACGTCACCACATCTCCCCTCAACCTCTAAAATATCTCTCTTCCACCTCCAAAACCATACCACATCACACAAAAATATCCCCCCTAACCTAACCCCACCTGCTACATTACACCCGTACCTCGTTACCGACGCCTCTTCACTCCCACCTCTCAATGCTGGTCAACTCGCCTGCTACACCCCCAAAAATGTACACAGATGCATCCTGACAACGTCACCACATCTCACCTCAACATCTCAAAAATCTCTCTTCCACCTCCAAAACCATACCACATCACACAAAAATATCATCCCTGCCCCTGCATCACTCCTACAGAATTATTATATGTCTATAAATAACGTCTTCTTGTTATCTAAACATATCTCTATATAAAAAGTCATGGACCTCCTCCTCTCCTCCTCCTCAATTCCTTATATAAAAAATCACCCCGCCATCTTGCGCCATATACCACCTGCTTGCTATCTCAAGTCCACCATCTTGCCCTTGTACATTTTCCCTATATAAAAAAGTCATCCCGCCATCTTGCGCCTGCAGCGCGCCGCCATTTTTTCTCCTTATATAAAAAGTCACCCCGCCATCTTACCCCTGCATCACTCCTGCAGAATTAATATATATCTATAAATAACGTCTTCTTGTTATCTAAAAATCACAAAGTCTACCTATTATCCTCTTCCTATTATCGTCTTCTTGTTATCTCAATAAACACATATTACTATATTAAAAAGTCATCCACTTCTCCTGCTGCTCCACCTCCACACTGCGTATTTCCTTATATAAAAAGGCATCCCGCCATCTTACCCCTGCATCACTCCTGCAGAATTAATATATATCTATAAATAACGTCTTCTTGTTATCTAAAAATCACAAAGTCTACCTATTATCCTCTTCCTATTATCGTCTTCCTGTTATCTCAATAAACACATATTACTATATAAAAAAAGTCATCCACTTCTCCTGCTGCTCCACCTCCACACTGCGTATTTCCTTATATAAAAAGGCATCCCGCCATCTTACCCCTGCATCACTCCTGCAGAATTAATATATATCTATAAATAACGTCTTCTTGTTATCTAAAAATCACAAAGTCTACCTATTATCCTCTTCCTATTATCGTCTTCCTGTTATCTCAATAAACACATATTACTATATAAAAAAAGTCATCCACTTCTCCTGCTGCTCCACCTCCACACTGCGTATTTCCTTATATAAAAAGGCATCCCACCTGATGCTCCACCTGCACACTGAGTATTTCCTTATATAACAAGTCACCCCGCCTGATGCTCCACCTGAGTATTTTCTTATATAAAAAAGTCACCCCCTGCTGTGCCACCTGCGTATTTCCTTATATAAAAAGTCATCCCGCCTGATGCTCCACCTGCACACTGAGTATTTCCTTATATAAAAAGTCATCCCGCCTGATGCTCCACCTGCCCACTGAGTATTTCCTTATATAAAAAGTCACCCCACCTGCTGCTCCACCTACGCAATGAGTATTTCCTTATATAAAAAGTCACCCCGCCTGATGCTCCACCTGCACATTGAGTATTTTCTTATATAAAAAGTCACCCCACCTGCTGCGCCACCTGCGTATTTTCTTATATAAAAAGTCACCCCACCTGCTGCGCCACCTGCGTATTTTCTTATATAAAAAGTCATCCCACCTGATGCTCCACCTGCCCGCTGAGTATTTCCTTATATAAAAAGTCATGCACCAACACCTGCTGCTCCACCTGCGCAATGAGTATTTCCTTATATAAAAAGTCACCCCACCTGCTGCTCCACCTGCACATTTCCTTATATAAAAAGTCACCCCGCCTGATGCTCCACCTGCGCAATGAGTATTTTCTTATATAAAAAGTCATCCCGCTTGCTGCTCCACCTGCGCAATGAGTATTTTCTTATATAAAAAGTCATCCCGCTTGCTGCTCCACCTGCGCAATGAGTATTTTCTTATATAAAAAGTCATACGTCTGATCGTCAGAGGAAGCCCCGCCGCTAAAATATATCGCTATATAAAAGTCATGTGCCTCCGCCTGAAACGCCACCGCCTGAAATCGATCGGAGTATTTTGCTATATAAAAGTCACACGCCGCCGCCTGAATGCGACCTAAGTTGCGCATTGTTTACTACTAGTGGTGTAGATACTGTAATTGTGAGTATACTGATAGATACAGTTACAATGTTGTATTGGTTACATTAATATTTAAAATGCATGTGGGAATATATGGATTCAGTAAAGAAGATGAGAGAAAGAAAGGCCTGCGTGCCCAATTCTATACCCTTTGAAAATAAAGTTTGTTCGTTCATAATACTTCTTAGTAGTCTGTTATAACATGCTCGGTAGGACTCAGTGGTCCTTCAAACACACACACACAAACACGAGAAAAACTACAAAAGACTAGTGTAAGTGCTTATTCATTCATTCATGCATGTCGCTCCCAGTGGAGCACGAAGCCACCAGAGTAGCTGATCCATAGAAAGCCTGTAACAAAGCTGGCATGTGCTGTCGCAGCTGTGGTTTCTGTAACCATTTGTGTTACATGCACCACCTCATGTTATCGCCATGTACGACATGCTTGAGGTGGCAAACGTCTATAATATATGTGGTGAAGTGGGATGTTATAAATATTTATAGGGGACTTAGTGTACTGACTGAGATCAGCTGTGAAGGTATCTATATCTATTAAGAGTAGTGTATTATAGATAACCTTACTTGCTACCACATATATATATATCTCAGTCAGAATTATTCTGGAATAGTGTGATGACTACGTTATGTGTCTAGGGTATGTGTATGATGAAGTGTAAGTCACAACAACAGACAGATAAACAATTTAATTTAATCCACTACTCTTGACAACACTGTGACACTCACATACATATAACACTCTATGAGAATATCTTAAGGAGTCACTGATAACTTTTCAAATAACAATATGTATTCATGGTTATCATAAAGGTATATGTGTCCTGATTCAAATACAAAGGAACCAGGAATCACAATCAATTTTAATTACAAGTATATGTACAGACTTTATCAATATGAATATTGTAGTGACATATATTATTAAAATATCCTATGTGTGTCAGTTGTGTAGTGGTAATATGAGGTAATACTGGTTTTGTTTTGTTCAAGCTCTGTTGGTATTTGTCATCATGACTTCAATAGTTTGTCTTTTGGGACTAGTATTGGAGATGTTCTCAGTTCCTGATATTAAGACAATTAAATTCCCCTCTGAATGTTATTTTTATAAAGTCATTTCAAGATGAGGGGACATAATGTTGAGCTCAGCTGGCCAAATCAGCTTATCTTGCGTGATGGCGGCAGGGAAGGACTCCTCTGCTCGAATTCTCCTCTGGGCTCTGGAGACACCTCACTGATAGCTAAATGGACCAAGGAGTATGCTGTCCGACTCTGGATTCAGCAAAGCTCTGACCAGGTGCTGCTCAATACCATCAAGACCACGGTCCCTGAAAACAAGAAGGATGTACCTTCTACTTCATAACTAATTGATACTCTAGTTCTACACTGAGCACAATACAACACAAACATTGAGTTCAGAGCGTTAGGCCAACTGTCAGCTTCATCTGAAATACTTTATACCAGCATTACCCTCCTTAATGGTCACTACGCCTCTGCACTTCCAGCATTATTTCTGTCTAATCAATCATCCAGGTGTCAGTGTACTATTTGGCCATTCCATGCCGTTTTACTTCCCTCCGACACCCTCTGTTCAGGCTGGAGCATTATAGGCTTTATCTCCTGTTTGCCACTGAACTACACATATATATATACAGGCATAAATTAACAATTTACATTCAATTTTCATTAAAAGATACTGAATGGTTCAAGCTTACCACAATTTCATGGAAATAAACACAGATACGTTGATTAGCAATGAATTCTGGCACAATTACTGGCACAAATTCCCATCTGCTTATGTTCCAGGCTTTTATTTAACACAAATATGAGCTGGCTTCAACGCACTGTTGCTTTATCAAGATTATTTGCACTAGTGGTCTCGAACTAACGCTCCTAAGTGAGTATATCAGCGAGTCTAGCCAATGAGGCCACGTTCGACAAGTGTTTGAAAAAATGTTACCTTTTCACGTCTCCCCTAACAACGAAAGATAGTATTTATAGCCCGACCAATCGTGGTTAGTCTTTCATTTGTTGCGCTCCAATCAATTTGGAGTTTACATGGTAGGCTAATTCTGTAACGTAAGATTTTTTTCAAACACGTTATAAAAAAAATTTTATGAGCAGAAATGATTCCATGCTGTCAGGCATCCCCACTATTTTATTTTGGGTATAATTTATTAATTCCTGGACTATTTGCGTAACGTTTTACATATTCTTTGTCAGCAAGCCCTAAGGAACCCAAATATACAAATTTAAAAGAGCTACGTGGCTGCGTTCAAAATATGTATTTTCTACCTCCTGTTTCGAAGATGTGCTGTCTGGGTACTGTTATGTTTTCAACCGTAAAACCCATCTATTGTTATCTTTCCTAATAAGCGTTTTTTATGATTTTAAAACCTAACTCTGGGAAGGGTAGTGAATTTATCACTGTCCGTCTGAAAAAAAGTTAGTGCTTGTAGTCTTACACGCGTGATGGCAGCATTTGTGTATCGCGCGAAGCGTGTTTAGTGTTCGGCTTTCTGCCTCTCCCTTCTCGCTATCCTTTTGTCCATCTGTCTTTTGATCTTGGTAACATAGTGTAGAAAAAGACATGAATGGAATTTAAAATTTAGGTCAACTTGCATATTTCAAGGTTTTTCTTAGAAAGGCAGCACATTTTATTGTGTGTTTGGGAAACGCGTGTATGTTGCAGAAGGCCTTTAATATCAACGTGAAACGTTACAATTTGCATACGCAGTAGAAAACAAGGGGATTTCGAGTACAGTCATTGTGACAGCACTGTTCTTTACCATTCTTCTTCCTTTATTTATTATATGTATTTATTAGGCTTTATATTTACTTGATAATTTATATATGTGGATTAGAATATTCCACGACACCTCCCCTCTTAAAACAGACATTATATGTCAGTCCTTTATTCTATATTCACATAGAGAAATTTATTATTATTTCTGGGGTTTACGGTGATTCTCATCACACGGATGGCGGCTTAAAAAATCCGCTCCCAAATTGGTTTTTCCAGATATATACTCAATGCTAAAATTATATGGAGCCAGAAGTAAAGACCATCGGAGTAACCTAGAGTTCTCATGCTTAGCCTGTGCTAGAAACGATAAAGGTTTGTGGTCTGTTTGCAACTTAAATGCCTTCCCATACAGATAAATATTGAATTTCTTTATTGCCCATATTACTGCAAGACATTCCTTTTCGCTAGTTGAGTAATTGATTTCGGCTTTATTCAATTTTCTGCTAGCATATGCCACTGGGCTTAATTCCCCATCCAATGCATCTGATTTCTGTAGTAGAGTTGCACCTAACCCAATATTACTTGCATCCGTCCTTACTATGAATTCTTGACTTAAGTCAGGTAATTTTAAAATGGGTTTACTTGTGAGCTTTTCCTTCAATTCTTGGTAAGTCATTTCACATTGTGGTGTCCATGTAATGCGATCTGGATGTCCTTTACGTGTCAATTCAGTTAACGGTGCACATATGGAATTAAAGTCCTTGATATACTTCTGGTAGAAACCACATAATGAGACAAAGGATCTCACGTCCTTCTTGGTTTGTGGTCTCGGGGCTTTCTGTAGTTTCTCTAAATTCTTTGGGTCAGGGGTCATGTTTCCCTGATAAACTGTGTGTCCCAAAAATTCCAATTCTTTACATCCAACGCAACATTTGGTTGGTCGGGCTGTTAAATTTGCCTCCCTAAGTCGATCAAACAGCATGTTCAGAGAGTCAATGTGTTCCTCAAATGTTTCTGTTGCTATAAGGATATCATCCATAAAATTTGTTATACAGGGATTATTCAGAGGATCCAATAATTTTCTCATCATTCTAGAGAAGACACTAGGCGCATTCTTCAATCCAAATGGCAATCTATTAAACTCATAGTGTCCTTCTGAGGTACTAAAAGCTAGGTATGGTCTAACCTCAGGCTTTACTGGAATCTGATAGTATCCTTTACTCAGATCCACTTTTGAGAAATATTTAGCTTTATTTAGCCTGGCAAACAGCTGATTTGTATCCGGCAATGGATCCACCTGTCCTTCTGTAATAGCATTCAGTCTCCTGTAATCTATACAGAGTCTATGTTCTCCAGAGGGCTTCCTTAAGAGTACAACACCGGAACTGTACGAAGACTCACTGTGCGAAATAATTCCTTCCTTCAACAGATAGTCTATCTCTTCCTTCAAAGCTTTCTCCTTAGCAAACGGAATCGAATATGGTTTCATACAGACAGGTGTGGAGTCTATTAGTTTCATATCATATTCCAATAGGTTTGTATGCCCTGGTCGGTCTGTTAACACCTCTGCATGATTATTTAGAACCTGTTGCACTCTCTCTTTCTGAGTTTTCGTTAAATGTGTACTGATTTTCACCTGTGCTGCTGTCTCACAGGGGTGTAATGGATATTCAAATGATGAAAGTGGTTCCTTTTTCATCTCCATGGCGATGGACAAGGTCAACAAGTGTGTCTCTTCCTGATGTTCTCTTTCCAAATATTTCTTCAGGAGATTCACATGATAGATTTTTTCTTTCCCCTTCTTATCTATCTTATAATTTGTTCTAGACACCTTCTCTAGAACTGTATATGGACCCTGCCATCCAATTTGTAACTTATTCTGACTCCCGGGCAAAAGAAGCAGTACCTTCTCTCCCACAGCCAAATCTCTGTCTTTCGCTTTCCTGTTATAATAGGCAGCATGTTTCTTCCTGGCTTGTTTCAAATTTTCATTGGCAAGTTTCCAGCCAGTTTTTAACCGAGTGGTCAGCTCATTCACATATTGGTATGAAGATGTAATGTTTTCCTCTGCCTTTTCATCAGTCCACGTTCTTAACATAGCTTCGAGTGGACCTTTTATTGGCCTTCCAAACAATAATGTTGCCGGGGCCATACCGGTTGAACTATGGGGTACCTCCCGATAAGCAAAGAGGGCGGCGTGCAGGTACTGGTCCCATGTATCTGGTTTTTCGTGTGCCAACTTTCTCAGGATCGACATCAATGTGCCGTTAAATCTTTCCACTTGGCCGTTCCCTTGGGGATGATACACACTACAATGGAAGTGTTTGGCCTGGAAGATCCTGAAAACTTCTTCAGTTAGTTTCCCCTTGAACTGAGAGCCATTATCAGTCAAGATTTGATTGGGAAAGCCTAACCTTGTGAAAATTGTGAGCAATGATCTGCCACATGTTTTGAATCAATCGATGACAGGGCTACTGCCTCTCCCCACATAGAACAAGTGTCCACCAGAGTCAGAATGTAGCTGTTCCTTCTCTTGGTTCGGGTGAGAGGTCCCACAAGATCCACGGCAACTCTCTCAAAGGGTGTTCCCACTATGGGCATTTCCCCCAGAGTTGCTGGTGCAGTCCAATGTTTAGGTGCTACTCGTTGGCACTCTGGACAGGATTTTACATATCGTTTGATATCTTCAGTTATTCCTGGCCAGAAATAGTGACAAGCTATTCGCTGTCCTGTTGCGCTGATTCCCATATGACCACTGAAGGGAATCGCATGCCCTAGTTCCAACACTTTAGTCCTATATGAAGTGGGAAGGACCAGCTGTCCGTGACCATTGGATTCAGATCCAGCCTTCCTATATATCAGTTTGTTCTTCATATAAAACTCTCCCTTGCCTGGAGGTGTATGAGATTTGGGCAACTTCTTGAAACATGGCTTGAGTGTTTTGTCCTCAGCCTGTGCCTTCCTCATCTCATCTGGGTGAGTATTTATGGGATTATCCTCCTCCTTCTTTGTCTGTGATCTGGTCTGCACTGTTGCCAATATCACAGGTCTCTTGGGATTCCCCAAGAAGACATATCTACACCCCAATATTAGAGGGTAGATTGGCTCATTTATCACTGCTGCTTTTATGATTCCTTCCACATATCGCGTTTTCACTTTTATTCGGGCGACGGGAAGTGTCATGGTAGCTACATCCTTGGTTGCAGTTTGAATCTCCACTGTTTCCGTGGTGTATTGATCGGCCTGCACCAGGTGAGAACTCACAACGGAATCGTAATCTAAACCGGTATCATATAAACATCTTATAGTGACACCATTACAGATGACATCTTCACACACTGGGGGGTGGTATGGTTCCTGTAATTCTTCAGGTTTGCCCTTCTTTTCCTTTTTCCCCGATGTCATAGCAGCAAAATGAGGAGGTTTCCTTCTACAATGGTCAGTGTCATGATTGTTCATCTTACAATTTTTACACCACCTTTTTCCTTGGTTGAAAGATTTTCTTTCATCATATTTCCTTTCATCGAATTGTGGGAATTTATTTTTATTTTCATACCGTGGCCTATCAGACTGGTGCTTACCTTTGTGTTGATCCCTAGGATCAAATTTATTAAAGTTCTGTGGTGCCCTAAAGTTATCCACTTGTTTCTTTTTATTACCTGTTACCTCTGCTTGAGCTGCTTGATACCTTTCAGCAACATTTAGCAACTCACCCAGCCTCTCTGCACCTTGTTCCATGAGAAACTTTCTCAGGTCTGGAGCCATGGACTCTCTTAATTGCTCTATAAGGACCATTTCCTTAAGATCTTGGGTTTTCCCCAGAGAAGTCCATTTCTCCAAGTATGTCTCTATTCGTGCAGAGAACTGGTGATAGGTTTCACCTGACAGTAGTTTAGCATTCCTAAATTTTTTCCTATAAAATTCAGCATTCTTTTCATATCTTAACAAAAGAGCCTGCTTTAGCATATCATAATTTTCCTGATCACCTCTGCTCATTTTTGCAAAAACTTCATAAGCTGCCCCACGAAGTCCCTGAGATAACTTTAAGCTCCACCTTTCTCTCTCTAACCCATATGTGGTAGCTAATAGTTCATATCTATTTATATAGCTCTCAATATCATCGTCTTTCTCAACAAAATGATCTAAATGAAAGTTCATAGCTGAGGTTGAGGCTCCCTGAGTAACCGTAGCATCAGAGGCAAAGGGACTGGCACCATTTTCAGGAGCATGGCCTTGAAACTCAAACTCCCTTAGTCGTAACTCATGTTCCCTTTGTAATCTTTTATCTTCTGCTTCCCTTTCTGCAGCTAATTTCCTCTCTTCCCTTTCTGCAGCTAATTTCTTCTCTTCCCTTTCTGCAGCTAATTTCTTCTCTTCCCTTTCTGCAGCCTGTCTCCTTTCCTCGGCTTCCAATGCTTTAGCCTCTTTGTCAGCCTCAATCTGCAACCTCTTAGTCTCAGCCTCAGCTTGCAACCTCTTAGTCTCAGCCTCTAACTTTCTTTCGGCCTCTTTTTCTAATCTTCTTTCTTCGCGTTCAATAAATTTGTCACATTCCGTAGTGACATAGGCAACCATAACTTGCCCATCTAATCCTAACTCTTTTGCAGTCTGTACAGCAGCAGATCGAAACTTGGCCAGGTCCGCCATTGTCTATCAGGTAAATTTCTACAATGTCTAACCAACAATTTAATCTCTAAATATATCTAATGGACAACACAGGCACCGTGAGCTCAACCTTATTTAATTCCACCCAAGGATACCTTTTAATTCTTATATTCCCTGAAGTGAATTACCCCCAATATTTTTAATAGGTAAAGATTCAAAATCCCAAGAGCGAGACCCCAATATATGTGGTGAAGTGGGATGTTATAAATATTTATAGGGGACTTAGTGTACTGACTGAGATCAGCTGTGAAGGTATCTATATCTATTAAGAGTAGTGTATTATAGATAACCTTACTTGCTGCCACATATATATATATCTCAGTCAGAATTATTCTGGAATAGTGTGATGACTACGTTATGTGTCTAGGGTATGTGTATGATGAAGTGTAAGTCACAACAACAGACAGATAAACAATTTAATTTAATCCACTACTCTTGACAACACTGTGACACTCACATACATATAACACTCTATGAGAATATCTTAAGGAGTCACTGATAACTTTTCAAATAACAATATGTATTCATGGTTATCATAAAGGTATATGTGTCCTGATTCAAATACAAAGGAACCAGGAATCACAATCAATTTTAATTACAAGTATATGTACAGACTTTATCAATATGAATATTGTAGTGACATATATTATTAAAATATCCTATGTGTGTCAGTTGTGTAGTGGTAATATGAGGTAATACTGGTTTTGTTTTGTTCAAGCTCTGTTGGTATTTGTCATCATGACTTCAATAGTTTGTCTTTTGGGACTAGTATTGGAGATGTTCTCAGTTCCTGATATTAAGACAATTAAATTCCCCTCTGAATGTTATTTTTATAAAGTCAGTTTCAAGATGAGGGGACATAATGTTGAGCTCAGCTGGCCAAATCAGCTTATCTTGCGTGATGGCGGCAGGGAAGGACTCCTCTGCTCGAATTCTCCTCTGGGCTCTGGAGACACCTCACTGATAGCTAAATGGACCAAGGAGTATGCTGTCCGACTCTGGATTCAGCAAAGCTCTGACCAGGTGCTGCTCAATACCATCAAGACCACGGTCCCTGAAAACAAGAAGGATGTACCTTCTACTTCATAACTAATTGATACTCTAGTTCTACACTGAGCACAATACAACACAAACATTGAGTTCAGAGCGTTAGGCCAACTGTCAGCTTCATCTGAAATACTTTATACCAGCATTACCCTCCTTAATGGTCACTACGCCTCTGCACTTCCAGCATTATTTCTGTCTAATCAATCATCCAGGTGTCAGTGTACTATTTGGCCATTCCATGCCGTTTTACTTCCCTCCGACACCCTCTGTTCAGGCTGGAGCATTATAGGCTTTATCTCCTGTTTGCCACTGAACTACACATATATATACAGGCATAAATTAACAATTTACATTCAATTTTCATTAAAAGATACTGAATGGTTCAAGCTTACCACAATTTCATGGAAATAAACACAGATACGTTGATTAGCAATGAATTCTGGCACAATTACTGGCACAAATTCCCATCTGCTTATGTTCCAGGCTTTTATTTAACACAAATATGAGCTGGCTTCAACGCACTGTTGCTTTATCAAGATTATTTGCACTAGTGGTCTCGAACTAACGCTCCTAAGTGAGTATATCAGCGAGTCTAGCCAATGAGGCCACGTTTCGACAAGTGTTTGAAAAAATGTTACCTTTTCACGTCTCCCCTAACAACGAAAGATAGTATTTATAGCCCGACCAATCGTGGTTAGTCTTTCATTTGTTGCGCTCCAATCAATTTGGAGTTTACATGGTAGGCTAATTCGGTAACGTAAGATTTTTTTCAAACACGTTATAAAAAAATTTTATGAGCAGAAATGATTCCATGCTGTCAGGCATCCCCACTATTTTATTTTGGGTATAATTTATTAATTCCTGGACTATTTGCGTAACGTTTTACATATTCTTTGTCAGCAAGCCCTAAGGAACCCAAATATACAAATTTAAAAGAGCTACGTGGCTGCGTTCAAAATATGTATTTTCTACCTCCTGTTTCGAAGATGTGCTGTCTGGGTACTCTTATGTTTTCAACCGTAAACCCATCTATTGTTATCTTTCCTAATAAGCGTTTTTTATGATTTTAAAACCTAACTCTGGGAAGGGTAGTGAATTTATCACTGTCCGTCCGAAAAAGTTAGTGCTTGTAGTCTTACACGCGTGATGGCAGCATTTGTGTATCGCGCGAAGCGTGTTTAGTGTTCGGCTTTCTGCCTCTCCCTTCTCGCTATCCTTTTGTCCATCTGTCTTTTGATCTTGGTAACATAGTGTAGAAAAAGACATGAATGGAATTTAAAATTTAGGTCAACTTGCATATTTCAAGGTTTTTCTTAGAAAGGCAGCACATTTTATTGTGTGTTTGGGAAACGCGTGTATGTTGCAGAAGGCCTTTAATATCAACGTGAAACGTTACAATTTGCATACGCAGTAGAAAACAAGGGGATTTCGAGTACAGTCATTGTGACAGCACTGTTCTTTACCATTCTTCTTCCTTTATTTATTATATGTATTTATTAGGCTTTATATTTACTTGATAATTTATATATGTGGATTAGAATATTCCACGACAAAATAACTGAAGACAAAGACAAGGGTTTCTATGTTGAACTTTTTAATATTATCCATTTCTACCAACGTGTTTACAGGGGTAGTTTTCATGCCTTCAACAAGCCAACGCCATTTTCTTATCAGTACATACAATTTGATTCCTAAAATGTTCCAACCTGAACTAAGAGGCGACTTTTTAAGACTTAGTCAACGACCATTTTCCGTACAACTAAGACAAACCCGTAAAAGAAAATATGGTCTATCGACACCGATATAAATGAAATTTTTGGCCACCCTTCATTACGGCGTAGTTAAAAACTGTTGAAGCAAAGAAAGCCCCATTTAAAAGCCTTCGACCATGGATTACTCGGATGTACGGATGGGAGACCCAGATGCTTCCATTTCCACCGCTTCAAGTTCGGGTTTTATAGAGTGACTTCTGAAGGACTTTAACGTACAGAAATACTCGTGTCTGATTCTATGAGATGTATGCAAAGAGCAAACTCTTGCTAGCTGTAATCTCACTGTAATTTCAATAATCCAGCCACCAAAGAGGCATGTAAGTCTTGAGATCCTCAGAAACAACGTCCGCGAAGTCAGTATTCTCTCCATCAGATAAACCCAACCCGGTCGGGTCCGTGAGCTCACATCCGGTTTAACGTTAGTTGTTAATAGCACTTCCATCAATGATGAATGAATTCAGTCGGGCGATAACTCAACAACGGAATTAAAGAATTACTTATAAGTATCGACCAGAACATCAAAGGCAGAGCAACGCAGTTTTTTTTTTCACGGTAGTTTCTAGTCTGATCACACGATGGCGCGGATATGGGTCCAGAAGGGACCTGCAATTAAAACATACATTGGAGCACATCAAACCCTGAAGGCATGAAATTCGTCAGCCATGTTAGCAGCTTTTGAGAACCCCCTGAACACAATCGCACACAACTCACTTGCGTACACATAACGCTTTTTCTTTTTTTATGTTCCCCAAAACTCAGAGTATTCCCCCAGATATATACACATCCCGATAGTTACTTACTCCCCATTCATATTCCCTAGTGGTCACACAAGGCCGATAAAAGTGAACGTACGGGATGTGGGAATTCCGGTGAAAAGCCGAGTCACAAAGGAGATAGAGAGAGCTCTGTGCCGGCCTACCAGGACCGCGTTCAGAGTCAAGACGCAAAGAGAGATAGCCATCAGCCCGATCTGGCGGGAAGAGCGGTTTCCCGACGGCAAAAAGCTAGAGAGGCCAGGGCTGGGGTAGGTGGGAACGATTAAATGAGTTTATTTTGAATGGGTGGGTGATTCGATAAAAGTCAGACGCCGTCCAAACACATTAGGAAATAGCTTTGCGAATTAGTCCCGCTGATGAGAATACATCGGACTGGGATCTCCATTGGACGGTTGCTGATCGAAGAGATAGCCTCCTTTGAAAAATAAATAAGAATTAAAAAAAAAAAAACTCTACGTGGATGTTTGATCTCTGTGAAGCGATAGGATATTGAGGATGTCGATATGCTGTGTTGTTGATGATGGCAGTCCTGATGGGTGTTGGTTGATGCTGCAGTGTTTGCTAGAAACATTTTTTTAATTATATTTTATGTCCTGTTTATGATTGTGATGGAAATTACTTGTTAATCCACAATGATGTTCGTTGAATAACTCGGCAGGCGGACTCCGTTCACGAAATAATTCCGGCTAATTGTTCATGATTTAGCTAAGCGTCTACCCATTTACTGGGCATCATAGAACTTTACAACAATGGACGAGAATTTGTCTGATATCTATCTTCATATCTCCCCTCCACATCTCTTTCATTGCATCGCTATTTGTAGATTTTTAAAAAATATTTTATATCTCATTGTCGATTTTTGCTGACACGATTTGGGTTTTTTTGTTTATGTTAGAGTGATTAAAGCGTCATTTTGTTGATATTATCATAAACAATAGTTTGTTTTTGGGCTAGCAGGATGTGTGGGCGATTGTATAAGGGAGGGCTTTTTGGGATATCTTTATTTAATCGTTCTGAATTTGATTGTGACAATTGTTCGTATATTTGTTTATTGCAGACAACAATTCGGCAATAAAAAGATTAGAGCCTTCCCAGATGTTGAAGAAATATCATTTATTACTTGTGTTTTATTTTGTTTGTTGTTGTTTAATAATTTTATTGATGCATTTTTGAGTCCGTTTTGTCTTCATGAAGGTATGCTGTCGCCATGTTTGCTGGTTTATTGTTGTCTATGAATAATACTTGTGTTTTACGTTGGTTTGAGATGTTTTACTGTTTCGTTTATTAGTAGTTGTTTTTGTTTTTTCAGAAGTCAGTTACCATGCCTTTGTGATTTAAAAGTTCAAAATAATCCAGCGCCATCTACTAAGTTACGTGAAATCAGCAACACATTGTTTTGCTCTCGTTTCGGTTTTAGATATACCCTAGCTTTATTTCTGTTTTTCTTTTTCTTTTTTTTTTTTCCTGCTGCCCCTTCTTACATTTCTTCGCTGTTTTATTCCTTTGTGTTTCTTCTTCTTCTTCTTCTACTTTCTTTTAACATTTTCTTCGTTAGCTTTGTTGTCTCTGTTTTTTTTTTTTTTCATTTTCTTTCATCTTCTTTTGTTTCTTCTTCTGTATTTTCTCGTTCTTCTCATACTTTGTTCTTCTTTTTCATCGTTTTCTTCATGTCCTTCTTCTTTAGCGTCCGTTTTTAGCTCCTAAAGAAAATTAACCCTCCGATAGTTGTCCGCCGTTCAGGAAGTAGGCACCAAAACTCTTGACTTGCTCTGACAGTGTCAGTTTAGGTAGCAGCAAACTAATTTTACATTCTGAGGTGGCTTTCGCTTAGTTACGAACGTCCGATTGGCAGAGTGGTTAAAGCACACGCCTCTCTCAGCAAAGTTACCGAATTCCAGGTTTAAAACTTGATAGTGAAGCTCCAGACTTCTTTTTTTTTAAACCCTTCAGCTCCCCAAGGAGCATAGGCTGTCACATAATTATAGTGTCAATCTCTTTTCCTCTACGGTAGTATTTAATTACATTTTTGTGTGTACTAAATTACTTGCATTTCCGCTGTCGGCCCTTTTCTTCTCTACTATCAAGTAGATATTTTGTACATTCAAATCATTTTACACTCCTCTCAGTGATAATTCGTCATGAACCCAGATGGGCCGGTCAGCGACCGAGCGTTTGGTTTACCTAAGGCGTGCCGGGCGATAAATTACCCGTCTGTGGACAGATTACAGACACGCACTTATCAGTTGGACACACCTGAGCGGAAATGTTGTAATAGTCCGGGCAGATGTAAGAAGTTATTTGTAAACAATGCTGAGAGAGGATCGGTTGTTTTCATTCCATATTTGGGAGACATGGCCTCTGCAGTAAAGCTCAGAAATTTCTTTGAGGAAATAATTTGAATTACCCCACAACACAAGCATGTTTGAAACGATTGCCAGACACTCGGAATGAAGGCACAACACGCCTTCTTGCTTAACATCATAACAAACAAATGCGGGGCAAGACAGGCAATATAACCTGACACTTCAGCCAGAGTAGAACACTGTGAAAACTCACTCGCGCCAAGAAGACAACAGGCCTTGCCAGAGTAAAGACTAAAATCAGCTTTCATTTATCAGACTGTACTAAGGTTTGAGCATTCTCAGAACTTAAAAGCCCAAGAAAAACTATACCATTTTAACGCTGAAAACCGGAATCTGAGTGTACTGAAACACAAGTCAAAGTGGGAACTTATTGTTAAAGTAACAACACCCCAGATCAAGTGTAAGAGGCCTCTACAAGTGCCTTTATTTCTCTAAGCCAGCAGTCTGTGAGCCTAAAGATTGGCTTGATGGTACCAGTTGAAGGTACTATTTCTGGCGGAAGTGAGGGTATACATGGCCTAAAGTCGACGCTAGACACCATCATCAGACGGGTCTTAGAGACGCGGGACCAGCTTTGCAGTTACTCCCTGATTCTACTTGGAACGTGCTGCAACTCTTAATCTTGACCAGGAACGTGAGCAATCTAGTCACCTATCTTCGAAGAACCAAATCACCAGCGGGAGCAGAAACCTCATTGGCAGCTAAGTAGTCAAATAAAAGCTGACAAGTGAAACTCCCCTTAAATAATTCCCCATTAACATCATATGATGATGACCAATTTTTGTTAAAGAATATTCCATTTTTAATAACTGTTAAAACCTAAGTGATAATTAAATTTGTTACTCATATCCATCCAAATGTAAAGTTGATTTAATCATTTTGAATATGTTGTATCCGAATATCTCAGACAATTTCTTAAATACACTCAATCAGAGCTACTAAATAATAATACGAGGAAATTCGCTGAATTAACTCAGCTGGGGGCTTGAACGAGCTATTATAAGATTACATAATCCTTCACAAAAGTTGTCGGCAGATCGTAGAGTTAACGTGCTCAGCCAATGCAGCATTGTTCTCGCTTTTCTGAATATCCCGTGAAAACTCCCTTGAGGTAGAAGCATCATTATCCTTCTATCTACAACTCTGCCAAGAGTAATCTTGTGCGAAGGTAGACATCTTTGAAGACCCACATCACTTAGTCTTGAGTTTTGGCCACTGTTAGACCACTACTGCAGAGCTAAGGGGAGGGAACCCGTGACATAGGCCCCCAACAAACATATGCTAAGTGCCCCTGTCACGTGCCGTCAGCTCAAGGTCTTTCCATGTCTTCCTCATCATTTTCAATTCCGTCTCCAGTTCTCTTCTCCACGTGTGTTGTCATGGTAACTCTGTTTCTCTTACGTTGGGTATTCTACACAAAGGACTGTCTTGTGATGCTATCAGCAGCTTTCCTCAGTGTGTGTCTTATCCATCACCAACTTCGTCTTTTCATCGGTAACTCTGTAACATCTTACGCACGTCGTAAAAATCGTTTAAGTATGGTTGGGTGTAGAATAGGCTGCCCTACCCTGCAGAAATATCAACGCTCTAGTCTACTCAGCTGTAAATGGGTACCTGGCTCTGCTCTTGAGTCAAGGAAGGCAAAGGTAGAGAGGAAGGGAACTTGTCATCACATCTTATAAAATGAACCTAGTATTGTCAAGTCTCCAGCACTTTACTCCCTTACGGTAGTATATGCTTTAGGACTATCTTTGCTGTTACGTTTTATCATTACACACAACCCTCCTTACTTGCTCTTTTTGACATGCTTAATCGATGAGAGTTATCCGATTCTTTGCTCTCCAGTATCGGACTGTCAAACTGACACGTGCAGACATACCACCGGATAGAGTAAATCTGTGAAAATTATAAACAATTCCGAAAAAGGCTTCCAACAAATTACATAATTACCACTGCCCGTATCATCAGCACTATCATTGCGCATGTGCAATACATGATTTTAAACAGGAAACAAATATCATTAGCCCGAAGAGAAAACTGAAACCGGAAACTATTAATTGTAGCGGCCATTTTGTGCGCTCCTAGTTGCGGGCGTAGAAAAGGGACAACCCCTGTTATTTTATCGTTAGAACGTTGTTACTATTGTTAATTATAATACTATTTAAAAACAGTATGAAGTGTTCATTTCTGTGGAACAATAATTTATTTACTGTTGAATTTAATTTAATGTGGAAATTATCGCTTGAAGACCCAGTTGTGGAATGTTCCATTCTATATGATCTAAACCAGTGTTTCTCAACCCTGATAGTAACGCCCCCTTTTGACAACTAATATTTTAAAACGCCCCCCACCCTTTTAACACACCCTTGCTCTTTATCGTGTATACACAAACACACACACACACACACACACATATACATATATTCCACCATACTTTAAAAAAAAGCAATGCAGTTAATGAGTTATATTTTCTTATAACATAAAGAAGAACAGAAAGCACATTTATAAAAGCAAAGTTACATTAAATATGTGTTTAAGTACAGAATTATATACACCACAAGTTCATTATCCTTGCATTACAAATTGGCGGAGCAAATGATATAAAATTCGTTCTTACAACCCTATAACTATCATAATCATATCATTTTAATAGCGCCTAAATGACTGCATATATATCTTCAAATCTGAATATTTAAGCCTCTCCTTATGTAAGGTTAGCTTCGTTGTGTCGAGAGGCTAACGAATGTTTCGAGTGTTGAAGGGACAAAATCTCCGCCCACTGTCTCCTGACAATGGTAACATCTCAGGTACTAAAATTTTGCGTTTGGAATCCTTGAAACACTCCATGGGACGCAGGGCAAATAAAAACTATCGTGTTACAAGCTATGCGAGGGGGAATATCTTTTGTAATTGTTTCATATTGATTCTTGTAAAAATGTACACAACGCCCCCCTGAATGGAAGTAGCCACCCCAATCGTTGCGACCCATCAGAACGCCCATAGACATCTTGAAAACGCCCCCGTTGAGAAACACTGATCTAAACAGTGTTATTCACACCATTCTTGCGGATTTCAATGCGTAAATCTGCTATCATTTGTACGAGTATAGTGTATTTACGCAAAGGAGCTTATTACCGACATAAGAAAGAAGTAATCCACGTTCATTGGGTATGTTACGAGAAGTAGAAAGTTGGCATATATTGTGACAACAGGTAAGAACGGGAGGAAAAAGAAATAGAAGACAACAAGGAGAGAATGTACTGGACAGTTTAACCACATGGCATGGAAAGAAACCAACCGAGTTGATATATAGTAATGAGGCATGAAGTTGTGGAGAGACATGATCACCCGTGTCACCAGTCATGGCACTTGAAGAAGAAAATAAGAAGGTAAAGGTAGAGTCATGGTACATACTATCGTAGGGAATTAAAGTGTTAGAGACTTCACTAAACTAGGTTTAGCTTGGAGAGGTGGGGTGACTTCTCTGCCTTTGTCTTCCCTAACTAAAAAGCCGAGTGAGGTACCCATTTGCAGCTGGGTAAACTGGAGCCTGACGCCACAGTGTTTCGAACCCAGTACCTTTGCCTTGAGACCAGCGCTCTAACCACTGGGCCTATTTGATGCTCAAAGAAAAAGAAGAGAACGTAATTTTTCTGCATGTTCACAAAGTCCAGCGTCCCAGTGAACACTTGTTTGTTTGTTTGTTTGTTTGTTTAATTAAAATAGTTGATTCTCTAGGTTATTCAGATCACATTCATCATCATCAAGAGATGTTTGTAAACAGAATATAAGATTCCTGTTTTCGTTTATTATTATCATCATTACTATCCTACAGCTTCCCGAGGAGCATAGGCATTCAACAGATCCATGCCCCATTCTCCTTGTCCTCTCCCATTCGCTCAAAATCTATTCATGTCTTCTTTGTCCATTTCATGTCTGATATCGTTTTTCTTCTCCGTGTGTTCTTTTGGTCTCCCTGTAACTCTATATTACTCCGCTGATTCCAGAACTACAACTGCCGCGTAACTGTCATAACTGCTCCATATAATAACACTGAAAGAGCAGACGCAAGGCATTGGCGCGAATTCCCTGTTGGAGATATTCTGATGCTGTTATTTTGATCGAAAAACTCGCAATTTCAGATAATCTTAAGCTCGTATTCTTATAGAAAAAAAAAAACCCACATAATTTCATATTAATTAGAGTTTGTATTTTTTATAGAAAAAACCCACAATTTCAAATAATCTTAAGCTCGTATTTTTATAGAAAAAAAAAACCCACACAATTTTAAATAATCTTAAGCTCGTATTTTTTTAGAAAAAAAAAAACCACACACACAATTTCAGATAATCTTAAGCTCGTATTTTTATAGAAAAAAAACACATAATATTAAATTATATGAAGCTCGTATTTTTATAGAAAATAAAACACACACAATTTCAAATAATCTTAAGCTCGTATTTTTATAGAAAAAAAAACCACACACACAAATTCAAATAATCGCAAAAATAAGAAGTTGCTAATATGAGGATTGCGGTGTCCCCGTCAAAAATGATCATTATACTTTATTTTTAGAACAGCGATATGATTGCGTTAAACGAAATTTTTAAAAAAATGATTAATTAAAATAAGTGCTTTCCTGAAGGCTTGACTTTGTGAACTCGTTATGTATATGTGGTTTTTCGGTAAAGAAATGTACAGTCGAATTTTGCAAGTCACTAAAGCACTCCTGTGCCACTGGTAGTTCCTGAGAGTCTCTGATGAGACCAAGAAAGAACAGGGCTATTGCACCCTCAAGCATGTCGTGCATGGCAACTAATATGAGCTTATGCATGAGGCTGGCAACCTTATGATGTAAAAATAAATTGACACAGAAAACACCCCTGCAAGAGTATGTGAATGCCTTGTGCAGGCTTCCTGCAAATAGGACCAGCTGCAATGGTGGCGCTGTGCTCCATAAGAGTGAAAAGGAAAACGATTATGGGGATGAAAATGATGATGATGATGATAATGATGATAATGATAATGATGATGAAAACACCTATTTCCTTTTCAGTCTGATATTTTTCTTTTCTTTCTTTTTTTATTTAACTACGTTAATGAAGCTGTAGCTGACGAAGGGTGAACCCCGAAACGCCTGGTGTTTCTATTGGACCGTCCATTTGTAAAAGTGACTCCACGTCGTTAAAAAAAAAATTATTTATTACTTCATTTATTAACTACATTGACACGCTTTGTATCATTGTATCGTTTCAGGTTTGGTTCAAAAACAGACGAGCCAAGTGGAGAAAGCAGAAAAGGGAACAGGAAGCAGCAGAGAAACGCACCGTAGAAGCAGGGCCCTCTACTAAAAGCAAAACGTGCGCGCATGCTCCGGAACCTGGCAAGAATACAGCTTCCGGTGACGAAGGCGACAGAGAAGACTCCATTTGCGTCGATGGTGAAGATCGGGAGATTTCTCCTGAAGATGAAAGAGAGCAAGAAAACTTATCCTCTCCGTCTCATTATCATCCGCCACTGAGATCCACACTACTGGACAATGGCGGTACTCATCTCGACTCACGGAAATGCATCCAGTCGTCAGCAGCGAATTTAGGTCGAATATATGGCGGAGAATCCAGACCTAGATCAGACGACAAAGGGGAGACAAGCGCAAGTCAAGAAGAATACTCTGAAGAAGAGTTGTCTCCCTAACCATCTTATCACTTTTTTTTTACAAACAAGGACATTCTAATGAACAAAACAAAAGTCAAGACAGTCTGTGTTATGCCATTAACTATTCTCTCTTATAAGACGCATTGTTTAAGCGATAATAGTTTACGTAGCTCATTGTCAAATCTATTCCAGGAATTTTTTTTTCCTGCGGAGCCATTCTATAATGGTAGTATCATAGCAGATACTGCCGTAGGAGAGTGAAATGTTAGAGACTTCACCATACTAGGTCCAGCTTTTTATGAGGTGGGGTGACTAGTTCCTTGCTACCTTTGTCTTTCCTAACTCACGAGCAGAGTCAGGTTCCCATTTACAGCTGGGTAGTCTGGATCGTGACGCCACCAGATTTTGATCCTGGAACCCTTTTACTGTGCCGAGAGAGGAGAGAGCTGTAACCGGTTAGATAATCTGACGCTCAATGGTTGGATTCAGTCCAGTAAAATAAAGGTTAGCTTATCTGAGTAATCTACGAAGTACATCTTTCTAAGCCATCTGAGGACATTTTAATGGGTTAGGAGCTAGTTTATCTGGGCCAGGTTAAGGTCATTCAGTTTGGTAAGATATGTATGTATATCTGACCTCAACCCAAGTTCAAGGTTGCGTTAATCGAATCATGAATATTAATTAAGCACGTCTCCCGGCTGCTTCATTGCCATAAACAGAGTTGATGGCGGACATCTGTGAACCTTCCACTGCGGGTCGTCAGGTTATATAGAACGATTTTCACAGAAGTGACTTTGGGGGGAAAAGTGACACAAAACTGATTTACTAACAAACTGTGAGCGAAATACATGACTTTATTTTTGGTCAAGCTTGGTAATAAGTTATGACCTTTTGAGCTTATGTGAAAAGATACGCTGGGCTGCCCCCGATGACGGTCTGAGACTTCAAACGTGGCATGATATGTTCTGGTGACTATTTTGAGCAATAAGTTTTAGCCTTGAGGTGAGCGTGTGATATTAATAACTAATTATTAACTGATCTTCTGCAAGACTAATAATAATACATAAATAAATACATAAATAAATACATAAATACATAAATAAATACATAAATAAATAAGTACATAAATAAATACATAAATAAATAAATAAATACATAGATAAATACATAAATAAATACATAAATAAAATAAGCAGAAGCTATAACTGTTTTGGGAGATAAACTCAGAGACGCCATTAGTAAACATTCACACAGTTTCCATAGTGACGGATAAAAAAGGCAGTCCTAAAGCAAAGACTGCCATAGGGGAGTCACTTGTTCGAGACTTCACTATACTAGGTCCAGCTTCGAGAAGTGTGGTGACCAATCGCCTTCCTCGCTGCCTTTTCCTTGCCTAACTGAAGCGCAGAGTCAGGTATCCATTTACAGCTCTTGTAGACTAGAGGTTGACGCCACCGTGTTTCGAATCCAGTACCTTTGACACGAGAGGCCAGCACTCTAACCACTCTGCCAATCAGACGTTCGTGATATTAATAATGATTATTAACTGATCTTCTGTAATAATAATAATAATAAACATATATATATAAATAAGCAAATAAACATTAAAATATTGCAGGATAAACCCGGAGACGTCATCTGTAGACATCCACACAATCTCCATAGTGACGGATACAATAATCAAGAGAAAGAAACCCGCCACTGACAATTATACACTTTTCGTAGATTTCAATATGCGCTTCGTAGGCGGGGAGAAATTTTAAATACGGAGACGTCCTACGTAGACACGGAAACCTCTCTTAGGCATGGAGACAGCCTGTATAGACATGAAGACAACCTGTATAGACACGAAGACTGCCTGTATAGACATGAAGACACCCTGTGTAGACACGAACACAGCCTGTATAGACATGAAAACAGCTTGTATAGACATGAAGACACCCTGTAAAGACACAAACGCTGCCTGTATATACACGAACACGGCATGTATAGGCAAGAAGATACCATGTATAGACATGAAGACACTCTTTAAAGACATGAAGATATTCCTCATAGTCAAAGAGACACTTTCAATAGACTCAGACACATCTTCCATGGACATACAGACGTCATCACAGACAAGGAGAAATCCTATTAAACAAGAGCTACGTAAACACCCTCCATAAACAAACAGACATATTTTTCACGGAGCAAATCAAGCCAGTGATGGAAAAAAAACATAGTCACATGGACCACAACGGGGCCAAAATTGTTAAAGAACATCTGGTTAACAAATAAAAAGAACAGTCCACTGTGTGCTATCTGTCCCGTGTTGATAATATTTCGCATTGTTTGTCGCCTAGTATTTTCTGTATCTTGCTCTCCTCATATTTTCAGCTGTCATACTAGGCCACAAAGGAGGGTTAGGGCATGGAACCAGTTACAACATCTTGTAGAAACTATAAGCAACTAAACCTGAAGAATTATGTGGAAAACTGAAGGAACTAGTTCAATTCAGCCAACCATGACAATAGAAGTTCCTCTGGTAAAGAGGCTTATGACGCAACTCAGAAAGAAAAAAAAAGGTGAAGTATCCCGTTACACACCCATTGAGGTATATTGGGAATATGGTGTTAGGCCCATTTTTTCCTCCCTCTCCACGTAGCCGGGGGAGGAACGTTCAGAACTGAGATCTATAGTACAAAGTAGTGACATTTTAAAGATAAGACTTTTTCCATGGTCTTCGCAAACAAAACTTTCTTGTCGATACAACAGGAATTTATTTAAAAGGGCTTTTTGTTTTTAAATTAGGAGTTTTGGTGAGGCGTTCCTTTCAACCTAGATTCGAGGTCCGTCGGTATGTTAGGGGGCATAAAAAAGACCTTGTGGTCTGGTTGGTATTATATATTGTTCTAGGGGTCTAGCAAGTTCACGCTTGACAAGGGCCGCGCACAACATAACACCGCCACTGGTACAAAGCGACAAAAGGGAGGGGGGAATTGCACCCAAATTGTGTGACGTCATGTAATGACGGCCACCTTAAACCAATCAAAACGTTTTTGTAAGTAGTAAAAAGTCTAATATTATTATTAACTTTTGCCACTGCCACGTCCAAAAAACGATGTCATGTTGTAATTATAATAAATCTACTATTGTCAATATTATTTGTTATAATTGCCAGAATTATTTTTTGCATTGTTTGTAAGTCACTCTAAGGCTGTCAAAATATTTGCACAATGGAGCTTAAACCAACGTGTTATTTTTTTATGCCTAACGCTAATTTTGTAAAAAAAATTTAAAAAAAAGAAGAAATTATGCATTGAATTATTCGTACTTACGTGAAAACTTTCAACCAAATTAAAAAAAACCAAATTAAAAAAAAAAAATTATTTTCAAAGAACTAAACACCACTTTACCAGAATAAAAATTAAATATTGTTGCCTTATTTAACTATTTCACTGAAATAATTTGCCATTAAGATGATAACAAATGTCAAGTTCGTCCCTATTGTATGGCCCTCAAACATGGAGAATAATACAAGAATAAATAAAAAGCTTGAGACTTTCATAAATGGAAGCTTGTGTAGATTGGAAGGATTGAAGTGGAATGACAAGATCACTAACGTGGAACTAGTGACAAGATCACTAACGTGGAACTAATGACAAGATGACCAACGTGGTACTAATGACAAGATCACTAACGTGGAACTAGTGACAAGATCACTAACGTGGAACTAATGACAAGATCACTAACGTGGAACTAATGACAAGATCACTAACGTGGAACTAATGACAAGATCACTAACGTGGAACTAATGACAAGATCACTAACGTGGAACTAGTCACAAGATCACTAACGTGGAACTAATGACAAGATCACTAACGTGGAACTAATGACAAGATCACTAACGTGGAACTAATGACAAGATCACTAACGTGGAACTAATGACAAGATCACTAACGTGGAACTAATGACAAGATCACTAACGTGGAACTAATGACAAGATCACTAACGTGGAACTAGTCACAAGATCACTGACGTGGAACTAGTGACAAGATCACTAACGTGGAACTAGTGACAAGATCACTAACGTGGAACTAGTGACAAGATCACTAACGTGGAACTAATGACAAGATCACTAACATGGAACTAGTGACAAGATCACTAACGTGGAACTAATGACAAGATCACTAACATAGAACTGATGACAAGATCACTAACGTGGAACTGATGACAAGATCACTAACGTGGAACTAATGACAAGATCACTAACGTGGAACTAATGACAAGATCGCTAACGTGGAACTAATGACAAGATCACAAACGTGGAACTAATGATAAGATCACTAATGTGGAACTAATGACAAGAACCAGACAAGTGCCAGTGGAACAAGAGATGAGAAGAAGATGCTGGAGATGGATAGGACACATACTAAGGAAACTTGCTGAAAGCATTACAAGACAGTCCTTGTTCTGGAATCCCCAGGGTAAGAGAGGTAGAGGAAGACCAAAGAACACATGGAGAAGAGAACTGGAGACAGACATGAAGAGAAATGAAGAAGACATAGAAAGATCTTGAGATGATGGCACGTGACAGGAAGACTTGGCATAATTTTGTTGTAGGCCTATGCTCCTTGGGGAACTGAATGGTAAATTTCGCGGGTTGGCTCACCTGTTCTGCAGTAGTGTTTCAACAATGGCAAATATTCGAGTAAAAGAAATGAGTTTTTGTACAAACGTAGCAATCATCGCATTTTCAAAAAATTTAACATAAAAGATTGTACCATTTTCAAAAAATTTATTCTCGGCCCCCATGACGTGGTACGAGGATGCTTTCTATCACAAAAGTAAGATAATATCTGCAAGTTCTTAAGCATACCTTACAAAGACTAAAAAAAGTGCGCATGCGCGCAGTGGATGTTTCAAGTGAAGCTTTCGCAGTTGAGTTGCAACCGGTAATTGTTACATGTCTCTCAACACACTAGTCAATGTAGCGTAAGGTTTTTCTTGTATGAAGATAGTGTTTAGAGAAGAAATAGAATTCTCTCCAGAATGTATGAAGTCCCAGTGTCAGAGAAGAGCACTGGTATCACAAATGAGCTACGGCTGCGAATACTCTGAGCTAGACAATAGTTTAAGGCTTCAGAAATATACTTTGCCACCTTAGCTGTACTAACCCATGTGATATTATAATAATATTAGAAAAAGTAACTCAACTTAAACAGTTAAAAACTTGAAAAGTCACTTGAGTACAATTTCATAATTTATTATGTACATCTATCTAATTGGGTAATGAAGGGTGAGTGTTGGACGATGGTGATTATGGTTATGTATTTACATCAAGTTGATAATATATTTAGAAGTTTAAAACTTAAACAAAAAATCCCGAAGGGATCTTTAAATTATTTTACACCAAAATTGTTCTCTCACTGTTGTTAATTATATTAGTCTGTCTCATTTAATCTATTCCATAATGTCTCATCATCTGACAGTTGAATGTCTCACATCGGCCACTTGAATGGTCACTATGTAACTCAACTTTGAATCAACACTTGTCCAGATATGGGTTGACACATAACACTGTATTCTCAAAGTCACTCTTCATACCAATCCCAGCAATCAAGGGGAAAAAAGGCTATGGAACACTTCAACCTCTGGGCTCCTGTTATGGTTAGGTAGCAGGATCGACGGTCCACTCGACTTCAGGGTTTTTGAGATTTGACTATAGAACCTGGAACAAGGAGCATCGAGTGGCTAGGCAATGTCATGGAGACCTATTACATCCTATGGGGTGTATGAGATGAGGGTGTCATCAGATGTTTGCATGTATGATAAATGATACATGGTCGTGTATGATTTAGATATAGGGAGACAGACTGGTAAAAAAATGGTTAAGGATCCCGTTACACGCCCATTGAGGCATATTGGGAATATGGTGTTAGGCCCACATTTTCTTGACCGTCGGCACACTAGGGGTGATGTGGTCAGCATCACGCCGGCCGCTTTAACCTTCCCAGAGTTGCTCTGGTACCCATTTGGGGCTGGGTCGACCCAGGAGCCGTTTGCGGCCTAAAAAATCCCACCTCATCTGGGGATCGAACCATAGACCACTGAGCTAGGAAGCCAGTGCACTAACCACTATGCTACCGCGGCTCCCAGACAGACTGGTGTCTACTGCAAAACATTGTCTCAATTATAACAATACATGAATAATCAAAGCAATATGACTATATGGATGTTGCTAGGGTCACTGTTGCGAATGTGGTTAACCCGCTGTAAGTGTGTACAATAGGCCTGGTTATACTGTAGAAGTGTAGGTGGTTGCTTGATGATACCATGCCGTACATACCACACTCAGAAGTCATGAAGCATTGAAAACGACTGTTGACGTTTCAGACATTTATTACGAACAACAGTAACATACGCTGACATCAAACGATTCACTGTCATGTAAGCACATATAATCATGTAGATAGCAATAATTCATAATATTCAACATCATGGAGACTTTGCATGTAAACCTTGGCTGCAACAAATAAGCCGCGCTACTGGCACGCTTCATATGACTACTGTTCTTGGTTCCTCATGACCAAGCAGGTCAGGTAGATCTAGGCTACCACATCAGCCGCACGAATGGCGGACTGCTTCAAAATATCTAGCTCAGTCTCTTCTGTATAATATATAACTCCTCACCCGGAGTAAGCCACCTTAGCAATAAGGTTCTGGGCTCCACATGAGCCGTACAAGCAGCCAATATCAGTCTCTCCTATTTAATATCTCCGCATTAGGAGAAACCAACCTTAATGAAGTACTTGACTCCTCTTGACCAGACAGGTCATGTAGGTCTAACCTACAAGGAATAAGCCGTATAAGCGGCAAGGTTCCTTCAAAGAAATGGCTAACATCTGTCGGCTTTAATCAGTATATCTCCGCATTAGGAGAAAGCCATCTTAATACTGTTTCTTGGCAATAATATAAGATTCAAAAGTCTCTTTACCTGTCTGCCATTTAGAAATAATACACAACACATTTATTCACATCCATGGCTATACAATCACCAGCCAGAATAATCACAGGGGGAAAATTCAACATCATTTAACACCTAACAAAGGCTCCATTCCCCAGAATTATAGACAGAGACGAGCGCTGACCTCTTGTCAGCTCGGAGACTTTTCCACGACTGCCCGGAAAGCCAGTCTTCAATTCCCCGCGCAAGTTTACTGCGCATGTCTAAGCCCAAAGTAGCTAGCCACGGAACAATCTAGACATTTCCGTGAAATCAGAGCTAGACCGCTCCTTATAAGGCCATCTGTATGAATGATATCCTAATATAGCCATACAGAATAATGGACATCGTCCAGACAAGGAAGATAACCGCTAAATCTCATCCTGAACTAAAAATATGCAATTAATGGTTTCCCTTTGACCACAGAATAAACATTACATATATTCCTATCTTAACAGTTTACCGCACCCCCCGGGGGAAAAAATGATATCTTTTTTTTTCAAAATTACAAAGATTGGAAACAAAGGAGGGCGGAAGCATACACATATCTACCTACAAGTATACCCTAAATATAAAGTCATAATCACAGAGGTATAAATAGTAGCGAGACAAAAGCAGAGAAGGACGATGAGTAAACAAAGGCAAGATGAGATATGTAAAGAAGGAGAAAAGGAAAAGACTAGGATTATGACACGGTAATCAGAAACAATAAGCAATGCATGACATCAATGCATATCATAATAATATATAACCGTGTTGTTGGGTTCGTTTGTTGTTGTTTGAAAGTGTGAAAATGGGTTTGTTGAATCTGTCTACTTGACAACGCGAATGGATTCAATTTCTGAACAAGTAGTAAAAAGTCAACTTGAACTTCCAACCATGGGCATATCAACTAATGCCAAGAAGGTGTATAGTTCATTCAATTTATTTGACATGGTACGTTTCACTAGACGAACATATAATGTTGACGACGGAAGGTTGACGTTCACTGGACAGCACACAACGTAAGTTTTCATATTTTAAAATGCAGTTAATTCGTTCCTTAAGATAATCCCTTAGGTAACGTCAGACTATTTATACAGTGTTCACAACATGGCATCCAATTAAACAAATGAGGCAGTTATATAAGATATGTCAATCTTCCACTGTCCTATGACCTTGGCAATGACGGAGAACCTTGTCAGGTCTGTTATATCATATAATGTTCCGATACTACGTATCTCCTTTAGTACTGGCCTCTTATTTTCAATCAAAGAAGAATAACAATAATATACCTTTCTGCCCACGACCTTCGTGGCATCATAGCTCTGATATAGCAAATACTTGAGTCACCTCTGCTTTGCGGGGTACGTATTCGTAACAGCCGAATACTGATTTATATCATAACAATATATCAAGCCAATCCTGGATGATCCTAACGTCGGAATCCGTCGGCTTTGAAATTTATATAATAAGTTTCAAGTAGGACTCCATTTTGAACCAATACGTCATTGGTACAACTAGACGTCTACATGAGAACGAAAATACATTATCCTCAAAAATCATACTTGCTTCTCTTCCCAAGAAATATCATTAGATTACTGTTGACCCGAGTCCTCATCTTATGAACAGACGGACGGTCATACACAATAATAATATACCCGCAACACGGGTTCGAACGCCACGAATCAATGGACTGATTCTTGGGCACTAAACTTCTCAACCCCAGCTATGACGTAAACTGACTGTCTAGATACACGTGCGGTCTACATAACCCCCTATACGCCTTAGTGCACAACCGTGCGCTAATGAAATCAAACTCACCAATAAGACTTACTCTCATGTGAGTCGGTGCGCAAAGTTTCTTACAGAGGTAGGACAACATATTTAATAATATGATACTACCTTCATCTGTAAAGGAGTGTAGAGGTCTACGAAAAGGGCTCTACAGATTCCTTACCAATCCCCCCAAAAAAATTAATTATATTAATTTTTTTCTTTAATACTCGACACTAGAGGTGATTCAAGTTTACATATTACAATTTTACAAATATATCATGATGAAAGTAATCAAATATGAAATTCCAATCAACTCAAATGAACAAAAGGTATGCATAAAAGCATACATCCACAATTGACCCCCTTTGGTACAATGTGGTAAATGAAATACAATAACATATTTATAAATATTCAATTAACACAAATGTAAACGCAAATGAAAAGAAATGATGAGAAACCAATGAATAAACAGAAAAGTGATGAATATGTCTTTAAAATGACAAGTGAAAAAAAATGAATAAAAATGAAAGAATACAATTTAAACACGTATAAGATCAACGCACTTAACCGTGTTTCTAAGTCATTTTGTGGTACTAATTAAATTACCAATGTTAAATTAATGTGCTTAAATACCAATATTAATAAATCTACTTAAATATTGTATAGTTAATTACATTAATCATTATGTTAACTAACTAAGTATCTAAGTTTAATAATCTAATTAATTCGTTTATTTCACTTTAATAGTGTTATTAATTCATTAAATAACGAAAGTTCCATTTTCCTGTTAGTGAATAGTTTATAATATAACAAGTTTAGTTCCACAAAGAAAATCCAAGTGTTAGAAATGTCATTTCTGTGAGAAAATATAATCCTTTTCCAACGTTATTTTCTCTTCAATGTCATAATTAAGTGACTTTTATTTTCACAAAGATAGTCATATAACTTAACGTTCAATGTTATTTTGATACATAAGCATTGTAGATTTCGCTTGATTGAATGTTAATGACTCTTATAATCGAGGTATTACACGTAAAAGTTACAATCGACGAACTGTCAGTGTCGAAGTTTCAGTTGTCTTAATTGCGTAGCTGCTAATTCGATTCATTCGGACATCTCGACAAGATGTCAGCGAGAACATTCTGTGTGCCAGGTATGGATCGAATCGTGAAATTAAATGGTTGTAACGCGATCGCATACCTAGTAGATTTGGCAGATTTTACGTCCTTTGTGTTGAGTGCAGTAAGAGCTTTTTGGTCTGATTCCACAATATAGTGTGATCCAAGCAGGTATATCTGAAGTTTATTTATTGACCATACAAGCCCGAGAAGTTCTTTATCTAAAACTGAATAGTTCTGTTCAGTTGGAGTTAACTTCCGTGACACATAGAGAACTGGATGCAAGGTACCATTATATTCTTGTAATAAGACACTTCCCACGCCATAATTAGAAGCATCGCTGCGTAATACAAATGGCAAATTCTCGTTAGGTAACCTTAAAACAGGATGATTAGAAAAAAATTTCTTTATGATATCCAACGCGATTTGATGTTCGTTAGACCACCGAATCACGTTAGCTGCACCTTTCCTAAGTAATGAAGAGAAAGGAGCAGTAATGGACGAAAGATGTGGTATGAATTTCCCATAGTATTGTACTAGTCCTAATAGAGATCGCACTTGTTTCTTTGTTTTAGGTGTGGAGATGTTAAGGATTTTGGAAACATTACTGTCCTCTGTGTATAACATACCGCGACCAATACGGTGTCCCAAAAAAAGAAATCTCGTGGAAACCCACAAATGCCTTTGATGGCTTAGCAGTTAAATTATGATTTTGTAACGTGGACAGTAATGAGTTTAATCCTTCTAAATGTTCTTCCCATGAGTCACTGAAAAGACAAATGTCGTCTATGTACGCAATGACGTTGGGATGATGAGATAGGATTCGACGCATCATGCGTACGAACGTAGCAGGAGCGTTAACTAACCCGAAAGGCATAAAATTCCATTGGAATAGGCCCCTGGGCGTCGAGAAAGCAGTGAGTGGTTTTGCCCTTTCTGTCAATGGTACTTGCCAATAGCCTTTTGACAGATCAAACTTAGAGAAGAAAGTAGAATGAGATAATTTCACTAATAAATCTTCTAAAAGTGGCAAAGGTTCAGCGTCAAATTGTGTGACTTTATTTAATTTTCTATAGTCTACACATAGACGAATGTTATTATCCTTCTTTCTGATTATCACCATAGATGAAGCATATGGTGACAACGATGGTTCAATTATTTTTAATCGAAGCATCTCATCTAATTCCTTTTCGACCTTATCTCTAAAGTGTAAAGGTATGGGATATGGACGAATACGGATAGGTGTTTCATCAGTTAGGAGAATATCATGCTGAATAGCTGATGTATGACCTGGAATGTCAGTGAGAACCTTATCATACGTTTGAAGTAGTGATGAAACTTGTTTTCGTTGATCAGTCGAAAGAGAAGAAGAAATAGTGACATTCCAGTTTTCCGTGGAATGAAGAGGTACAACTGGTATGGGCAATTGTACATCTTGAAAAGAAGATTCTTCTTCTTGTATAACTGACAAATTAGTATAGTTGTGAATATGAGGAGTAGGATCGTCAGTCGCTTGAAATACTGATTGTAAATAATCAGGACGTGAATAATACTCTTTCAACATGTTAATGTGAAAGGTTTTGTGTTTTCCGTTAATATCTACGATGTAGTCGACATCGGATATTCTTGAGATGATCCTGAATGGACCTCTCCATGTGATAAGTAGACGATTATTATGTGAAGGCAGTAAAACAAAAGCCTCGTCACCAGGAATAAGCTGGCGAAGACGTCTATAACGATTTGCAAATAGACGAGCTTTTTCCTTAGACTCTTCGGATGATGCAGTAGCTAACCTACAGGCATCTATTATTCTCTTTCTTAAAGAGAGGACATATTCATATGAGGATTGAGTTTCCTCAGGTATATTATCTTCGACCAATAAATCATGGATTAAAGACATAGGACCGCGTGGTTGTATGCCAAAAACCAACTGGAAGGGGGAACACCCTGTTGCTTGGTTTTGCACTTCGCGATACGCGAAGAGAGCAGCGGGTAGGACCCTGTCCCACTCCTGAGGGTGATCTTGAGTCATCTTACCCAACAACTGCTTAAGTGTCCTATTCTGTCTCTCAATTAATCCATTCGACATTGCATGGTATATAGAACTGAGAGATCTATCTATACCCAATGTCTTCATAACCTGTGACATGGATTCGGAAATAATCTGGACACCATGATCCGATAGGATCTTACGCGGAAAACCAATGCGTGAAAAGATCAGCATTAAAGCTTCTGCAACACTGGCAGATGAGGTGTTTTTAAGAGGTATGGCCTCAGGCCAACGCGTACACATATCGATACAGGTGAGAATATGTGTATGTCCTCTTGCAGATGGCAATATAGGACCAATGATGTCTATTGCCATTTTATCAAATGGTCTAATAGGTATGTCCGCAGCTTGGATAGGAGCATCATGATACGGACCCCTTACTTTAACTTCCTGACATGTCACGCAGGAACGACAATAGAGATTAACATCCCTATGAACGCCAGGCCAATAGAATGCGGATAGCACTCTAGATTTGGTTCGGGAGAAACCCATGTGACCTGCGCATTGTGAATCATGAGCATGTCGTAATATTCTGGGTCTCATAGTAGACGGGACCAGAATTTGTGAACGCACCAATGAATCTGTTTCTCTTAGTAATCTAACTAAAATACCTTTTTTTAGAGCAAAATGGTGTCTAGACTTTGCAATTGTGTTGTTATTATTACTCTTAGTCGCCAATTGAAAAAAATCTCTGCAAAGAATTGTCATTCTTTTGTAAATTAGCAAACAGCTCCCTTGAAATAGGAGAATCATCATCATTACTATTATGAACCGTAGGTTCAGAAGTTGATTCACGCGACAATTCAGTAGCTTGCGCTCTGGTAACCACTGCATTTGCAGCATGAATGTGTCGCTTTTCCCATTCATTAATTTGCTCTGGTGTACACTCTTTTATACCGTGTATACAACCAAGTATCACATCGCTAATTGGATTCTGCAGAAGATAGGCATGTATCTTCCCTGAAAAGAAAGGTGTATGTAAGTTAATGATTGCTGTAGGGAAGGTTTCCACAGTTCCCCCAAATGTTATGCACTTGACCACGTTGCCTGTGGCCAAGGAGGGGTCGATCAGAGAGTTCCGCACTCCGACAGTACTGCAGCCTGAGTCAAACAAGACAGAGCAAGGAATCGAGTTGACGTATCCTCTGTTAAATTTTAAACACCCTTTCCCATGGTGAATTGATGCAGAAGTAGCTGTACAAACTGCAGGTAGACTTGGTAAAATGTGCCCGCATCGCAGCGTTGTGATCGCCTTGGGCTGGAACAGCGTTGAGCATTCTTGACATGTCTTTACCTGTTCTAGATCGATACAAGACATAGCGTTATGTTGATTAACATTAGTATCATTACCTTTGTTAGTTTGTGATTCAATTGAAGCAACATTTGAATGTTGTCGTGGTCTGCTCGACGATCTATCTCTTCGTCGCGATCGAACCTGATTATTGTCATTAAAATTGCTATAATTACTGTTTCTGCTATCGTTAAAATTTGGTTGAGTCCGCCAATGAAAGTTTTCACTGTTGTGATGTTGGCGAAATGACCTATTCATAAATCTATTTCTATTTTCTGGTTGATATGATTGAGATCTCCAATGTTGTTTATTATTATTACATTGATTATATTTAGGATTGTTGTTACTAAAATCTCGAGATCTGTGAGCTTGACCCCATGATACATTAAATGGAGCAGAATGTGACTATTGTTTCCCCTTTTGGAAATGACCAAAGTTGAAATTATTATTACTTCCCCTTTGAAAATTTCTATCGCTACTTATCGAACGATTTCTAGGGAAATTGTTTTGTTGCATGGCGAAAGCAACGGGTAAATCGTCCTTAAGTTGCGCATTGCTGACATCCATGTTAGGATGAGCAGTGCAGAAATTTTTACAATGTTCTGACATTTCTTTTATATTACCAGGTTTACGTTCATGTAGGAACACAAGAAATGCAGGACTTACTGCTGATAAAACTTTATCGCGAAGTAATAAGTCAAAAATACCATCATACGATTTCTCTACCTTGGATAGTTCTATCCATCGTTCTAAGGTAAGACGTATTTGAGAAAGAAAATCATCAAAATTCTTGCTAGATTGCGGGAGCATAGACTTGAACCTAAGTCTGTATTGTTCCTCTGACATCTGAAATTTGTTTAGAAGAGCGGCCCTGAGAGCATCATAATCATTTTTATCTATAGAGCTAATAGTGTGATAAACAGCCATTGCCTCTCCTGTTAGTAATCTGGATAAGTGGGTGCAATATAATGATTTATCCAAGTTGTACGATCGACATGTAGCCTCAAACCTGTCCAAAAAAAATATGACATCGTCGGATGGTGGAGTAAATTTAGGCAATTTGAGATGAATCTCTCTAAAATTCTCATGTCTAGATGAAGACTGGCCTTCCTGAGTCTTTTGTGTATTACATTCACTTGACAATCTTATTCTATCAAATTCCAGTTCGGCAAGTTTCAAATCATGCTGACGTTTCTTTTCATTCTCTTCTGTCTCAAGCTGAAGTCTTCTTGTATTTTGTTCAGCTATTAATCTCCTTTCTTCCATTTCCTTATGTTTAACTTCCATCTCAATTTTAAGTAGTCTTTCTTTTTCTGCCGCATCTCTTTTAAATTTTTCTTCAGCATCCCATCTTTTCTGTTCTACCTCACGCTGAAATCGTTTATCTTCTAATTCAGCGGCTAATCTCATTTTTTTCTCCTCTTCCTCAGCTATAAATTTCCTCTTCTTTTCATCTTCCTCAGCATCAGTCCGTTTTTGATCTGCCTCAAATTTCAAATTTTCCAAACGTAACTTTTCAGCTTCCAATCTTTGAGATTCCAACCTTTGAGATTCTTTATATTTTGTCATAGCAAATGATCTAATCTCTTCCTGAGGTATATTAAGCGCCTCAGCTTGCTTAATAAAATAGTCTAAGGTAGACATTATTCAATATTATTCTGTAATAATACTACTTAAAAGTGTTACTACAACGAGTGGTCTTCGTTCCTGTCCTAGAACGGTAAAATCAAGTCATATAATAGTCAATTATATTAATAATTAATAAAGTAATTTATAACATGAAATGGTATGAAAGCAATAACGTGACAGACAATAGACCAATACTGACACGACACGATAATCAAGACAAATGACTACAGTCGTAGAAATCAACTAAAATAAAAATGTGGAACTAAAATAGAATGTCGTAAAAAATTACGATGACATCTACGATCCGATAATGCACAAGACAGTTGACAACACAGTGTAAAAACATATGTTTTGTAAAAAACTGAACGATAGTCAGGTTAGAAGGACAATAATCACATACAAAATACATCATAAAACTAAGGTACGAATAAAAATAGCTACGAAAACAACGATTAAAACTTGTCGCTACGGCTAAAACAGTCAGGAGTCACAGACTACCAGACACAGTGGACCAAAGATCCTTCTATGCTCACGCATAGGAACATTCCACTGAGGGAAGTCTGCAAAATAATACCCTACAGAACACTCAAGACGGACCTGTGGCGAAACTGGTATTTTCCCGTCCTAAGTCGCCATTCCCAACCTCCCACAAAAACATAGAACATAGAACATGCAACATGAATAAAGAAACAGTGGACATATTACTAAGTCAAGGCACAGCTAAACGTAAAACGGTGTAACCAAAACACGACGTTTTTACTTATCTCAACCGGCTAACAAAAAAATATCCCTCGCATCCGGGACTGCATGTATGAGACATCTGTTTAAGTCCTGTAATGACCGTTAGAATTGCTGCAAGGTCCAGGATGTTGTCGCCTTGAAAGTTACCATATTTCTTTTCAACCGTGGTTTTGATTGTAGACTGGAGTTCGTTTCCGCTATTGAAAACTGGCTATTTTTTCAAGCCCCACGTTGGGCGCCATACTGTTGGGTTCGTTTGTTGTTGTTTGAAAGTGTGAAAATGGGTTTGTTGAATCTGTCTACTTGACAACGCGAATGGATTCAATTTCTGAACAAGTAGTAAAAAGTCAACTTGAACTTCCAACCATGGGCATATCAACTAATGCCAAGAAGGTGTATAGTTCATTCAATTTATTTGACATGGTACGTTTCACTAGACGAACATATAATGTTGACGACGGATGGTTGACGTTCACTGGACAGCACACAACGTAAGTTTTCATATTTTAAAATGCAGTTAATTCGTTCCTTAAGATAATCCCTTAGGTAACGTCAGACTATTTATACAGTGTTCACAACATGGCATCCAATTAAACAAATGAGGCAGTTATATAAGATATGTCAATCTTCCACTGTCCTATGACCTTGGCAATGACGGAGAACCTTGTCAGGTCTGTTATATCATATAATGTTCCGATACTACGTATCTCCTTTAGTACTGGCCTCTTATTTTCAATCAAAGAAGAATAACAATAATATACCTTTCTGCCCACGACCTTCGTGGCATCATAGCTCTGATATAGCAAATACTTGAGTCACCTCTGCTTTGCGGGGTACGTATTCGTAATAGCCGAATACTGATTTATATCATAACAATATATATCAAGCCAATCCTGGATGATCCTAACGTCGGAATCCGTCGGCTTTAAAATTTATATAATAAGTTTCAAGTAGGACTCCATTTTGAACCAATACGTCATTGGTACAACTAGACGTCTACATGAGAACGAAAATACATTATCATCAAAAATCATACTTGCTTCTCTTCCCAAGAAATATCATTAGATTACTGTTGACCCGAGTCCTCATCTTATGAACAGACGGACGGTCATACACAATAATAATATACCCGCAACACGGGTTCGAACGCCACGAATCAATGGACTGATTCTTGGGCACTAAACTTCTCAACCCCAGCTATGACGTAAACTGACTGTCTAGATACACGTGCGGTCTACATAACCCCCTATACGCCTTAGTGCACAACCGTGCGCTAATGAAATCAAACTCACCAATAAGACTTACTCTCATGTGAGTCGGTGCGCAAAGTTTCTTACAGAGGTAGGACAACATATTTAATAATATGATACTACCTTCATCTGTAAAGGAGTGTAGAGGTCTACGAAAAGGGCTCTACACGTGTACATGATAAACCCTAAAAAACATAAAGACCAAAAAAAAAAAATTTAAAAAAAAGAGCATGATACTCTAGCCAACCAGCCTACCGCGTATAAATGACGCGCAGCTAGACAGCATCAACACATTCATCGACAAAACATAAGGCCAAAATGACGCACAATGTAGCGTCGGTTGAAAACAGAAATTATCTCACAACTTTAGAGAAACTATGTTCTCACAATCGCACTATGAAGTGCTGGGGAAAAAATATACATATTAATTTCATATATCCCCAAAAAAATACAACATGATTTACAAAAAATAGAGGTGTCATTACGATATCATCCTCTTAACATTAATATACTACAAAATAGGGACACGTGTATATATCCTCGAAAGGTTATGATTACAAAGTAACATATATTTAACATAATATCATGTGACAATGTACAACAAATTAAATTAATAAGCATGAATCCTCGATGTAGTCAGGAGTTCCAAAGCATAGTGTACTGTAATGAGAGCCATAGACATCAATACTAGCATCCAACGCTAAATGAAAAGCAAGGACGTCACATTTTAATACAGCTGGCAAGCTGTTGACACTCTCCATATCACAGCTTGATTTGCTATGAGAAAATACAAATGATACACTCTTTTTTATAACCGTAGTATTTTATAATATATAACATTCAATCCTACATTTTTATCTATAAAATGTAGCTATGTAAACGTTTGGCCCATGTATGGATATAATCAAACCTTCCTCTGTTACAGAGAAAGTTGGACATACTATTTTAGAGTCTTAACTTAACAGGATCATAGACATGTACTACCTGAGTGTTAATCTATCACCACAGGTATCTAGTTAACACTGAAATTTATAAAGATAGTCATGAAGAATTATGTGGGCATCGAGAAAGTGTATCTGCCATTACATTATCCGACCCACGGATAGCTCGTACCGAGAAGTGAAAAGGTTGAAGAGCAATAGCATATCTAGTGGCCTTGAGCTCTTCAGATCCTTACTTTGAATAGCTGTTAGAGCCTTTTGGTCAGTTTCTACAATAAAATGCGCACCAAGAAGGAATCTCTGAAGTTTAAGAATCGCCCAGACCATAACTAATAACTCCCGGTCTAGTACAGAGTAATTCCGTTCTGCTGCTTTTAGCTTCTTAGAGACATACATTACCGGATGCAGAGTTTCAGAATACTCTTACATCAATGCGGCTTCGATTCCTATGGATGATGCATCACTGCGAAGAACAAAAGTCTTATCTGCAGTGGGTAGTTTTAGGATAGGGGGAGAAGAAAACAGACCCTTAATCCTGTCTAGAGAGGATTGGCATTCTTGGGACCAGCGTACCATATTAGGTGACCCCTTTTTCAATAGTGTAGAGAGAGGTGCTGTAATAGATGATAGATTACGGATGAACCTACCATAGAATTGTATTAAGCCTAATAGGCTACGGACTTGCTTCTTTGTTTTGGGAGTAGTAATATTGAGAATTTTAGTGGTGTTGTTGTCCTCCGTCCGCAGAAGACCATGACCAACACGATGATCCAAAAAAGAAATCTCGCTAAAGCCCACAAAGGCTTTTGACGGTTTGGCCGTCAAATTATGCGAGCGTAGGATAGACAATAGGTCAACAAGACCTCGATAGTGATCTTCCCAGGAATCACTAAAGAGACAAATATCGTCCAAGTACGCAATGACATCAGGACGATGAGAAAGAAAACTACGCATCATGCATACGAAAGTAGCTGGGGCATTCATAAGACCGAAAGGCATGAAGTTTCACTGGAACAGCCCCCTACTTGTTGAGAAAGCAGTAAGAGGTTTGGCGCGTTCAGTGAGGGGAACTTGCCAATAACACTGGCTAACAAAAAAAAAATTTTTTTTTCTTTCTCTAACATTTCTATGTTTTTCTGGTCAATTTTAATGCGCTGTTTTTAAATCTGCAAACCGTTTTTCTCTATCAGGTCGGGATCTCTAGAAATACGCAATTAAAGTTTTTTTAACAACGCATACAGTATTACAACATCATTCGTACAAGAAGTATAACAGTTATGTAGGCTTGAATTTCTTTGCAGTCGACTTTCGTCGGTGAATGGCATGTGGTATATCGCGATGAAGCATCCAACAATAATCGGAAAGCATGGTCACACTCCATCGTCCTTGATAACGTGACTCCATTACGGCGATATCTTGATGGAATCGTTCTCCATGTTCATCGCTGACTTCGCCAAGGTTGTCAGGGAAAAAGTCAAGATGCGAATCGAGCAAATGGATTTTGAGGGACATGTTACAGCTCATAATTCTGTATGCATCTATGCACTGCTTAACAATATGCACATAATCGACAGATTTGTGATTTCCCAGAAAGTTATCGACGATCGATTTGAATGCCATCCATGCGCGAAGTTCACTACCATGTAACAAGTTCTCGAATTGTTTGTGTGCAATAACTTTCCTAATCTGAGGTCCTACAAAGATACTGATGCGTGATGCCATATGATGATGGATGGTATCCGCATGTCTGGTTTTGTGTAGTGTGTAGATGTGTTCAGTCAAAACAATGTTCATACAACAATGACAGGGCAATCCACATAGGACGTCAGTAAACTCACGACGTATAAAGTCAATGAGTCTTGAAACAGCCGTTGACGTTTTTCTTCATTATTTATTGTGGACTCCACAGTGACAAAATGGTTACGCAAATGTGTAGGCACATCAAACAGTCATTATCACAGCAACATTCAATACAGCAATAGACGGTAGACAGCATTACAATGATGAGTCAGATGCATGTTATATTTCAAAGTGCTGTAAATGTAGTCAGGTGAAAAACTCCATCCTTTTCTATAACAGCCAGAAGATAACCAGATGTATGAGATCAGTTCACTCTCCTTAGTTTGACTTCAGCAAGACAGACACGTCTGCCGAAGTATAAATAATGTCCTCAAGAATATCCTCTAGATAATAAAGGTTTTCTAAACCTAGTTCATTTAACAAAGTAGCAAGTAATGGTCCTTGGTACATGCATCAACCGATGCAGTACAATGCAGCGACATGTGAGCTGGGAAAGAACATCTCGTGTCGACGACTTTCGGAGACAGGCTATGAATCGAAATCGTTCACGACCCAAAATCAATAGAGTTAATGAAAGAGTCAATTTACCTTGCTTTCATGAAATACACAGAAATATCACGCCTCCCGACATGTGGGAAACACTAGAGGTATTATCTCGAATAAACGAAATATCCATTAAGAGGACTACACATCCCTGACAGAACAAAAAATAGCGGAGATCCCCTCTTCAACGAGGCATCTCTTTCGCCATTCCAAATCGCTCACTCCCACTAGTCGTGGGCGGAAACCGATCGACAAACAACAAGACAAGTCATGCGCAGTCCAGCGCAAAAATGACCACAGCTCAAAAGTTAACTGCATTCGATACCAACGCGAGAAGACAAATGCTTACCGAGAAAAGTGACTATAAATTACAAGCAGTTGTTGCCCTTGCGTTATAAAACAGATATTGAAATAAAACGATGTTGCGAGAATTTATCACGCAACATATCACCACCTCCTCCCGATAAAAAAAAAAAATGTGGAACATATTTTTTTTTTAATATCAAAGAGCATGCGATAAGCGGCTCAAAACGCACGAATTATGCGCTGATAATTAATTAAATTGCCAAACAATAGGCTAATTATAGAGTGTCTGGTGAGGATATACCTCAACAGAAAAATAAATATGTCTCAAAAAATATTCACATCGGGGAGGTGTCACCAACACACATCACGTTAGCATGTAAACACAATATACGTATGCAAGTTACTATAATCATCATTAAACAGCATACTCTAATATTGTCTTTAAAAATGGATGTACAAATCTGATATGAAAATTTAAATAGTACATTCTTTGACATGTAATGAAATAAGTACATAGTAAAGTTAAACTACATGACGATCCAGGATATATGCTCTGGTATTCCGAGGGTAAGTACACAATCTAGAACTCGTAAGGTAAGTCCTCAGCTCAACAATGACATTCTGAGAAAGTACAAGCAATATAATGCTAATTAATAACTAATATGCTTCATAAGGTACAATACATTATTAATAATTGTGGCTGTTTAGTAAACTAACGGCCCTTATATTAACTACTCAGTCCTCCTCTATCATCTTAAAAAACGAACAGAAGAAGATGACAACAAAGCACGATAGTGTGTACATATAAAGTAAGTACAGATGTGCTAATCTATTGTAGAAATATAGGTGTGTTATGACTCTGTAATATATAGAAATATAGGACAGAAGTATTAGTTGGAGTCATGTGGGCATCTAGACAAAATGTCAGCCATCACATTATCCGCACCACGGATAGCTCGTACCGTGAAGTGAAAAGGTTGAAGAGCTATAGCATATCGAGTGGATCTCGAACTCTTCAAATTCTTAGTCTGAATAGCTGTAAGAGCTTTCTGATCAGTCTCTAGAATGAAATGTGCGCCCAGGAGGAATCTTTGTAGTTTTAGAATTGACCAAACCATCGCTAACAACTCACGGTCTAAAACCGAGTAGTTCCTCTCTGCCGCATTTAGTTTTCTAGAAATGTACATAACAGGATGCAGAGTATTTGCATATTCTTGCATCAGTGCTGCTCCAATCCCAGTGGATGAAGCATCACTCCGAAGAACACAAGGCCTATCAAGAGTAGGTAATCTTAAGATGGGAGGAGAAGAAAATATATTCTTGATTTGGTCTAGTGAAGATTGGCATTCTTCAGACCAACGGACCAGATTAGGCGAACCTTTCTTCAACAATGTTGATAGAGGTGCCATGATCGAAGATAAATTTGGAATAAATCTCCCATAAAATTGAATTAAACCTAAGAGACTCCTAACTTGTTTCTTCGTTTTAGGAACAGAGATGTTCAGTATTTTGGAAGTATTGTGGTCTTCTGTCTTCAAGAGACCATGACCAACACGATGACCCAGGAAAGAGATTTCACCAAAACCAACAAAAGCTTTAGAAGGTTTTGCTGTCAAATTATTCTCACGTAGAGTGGACAGTAAGTCATATAACCCTAAATAGTGATCTTCCCAGGTATCACTGAAGAGACAGATGTCATCTAAGTATGCGATGACATCCGAACGATGTGACAGAATTCGACGCATCATGCGAACGAAAGTGGCAGGGGCGTTCATGAGACCAAAAGGCATAACATTCCATTGAAATAGACCCCTAGGTGTAGAAAAAAAGCAGTAAGAGGTTTGGCATGCTCTGCTAAAGGCACTTGCCAATAACCTTTAGACAAGTCAAGTTTAGTGAAGAATCTAGAATTAGAAAGTCTAATCAGTAGATCTTCTAACAAAGGCATCGGTTCAGCATCGAACTTTGTGACCTGATTCAATTTGCGATAATCAACGCAAATTCGTATGTTCTTATCCTTCTTCCGGACAATAACCATGGAAGAAGAATATGGTGAAGTCGATGGTTCAATTATATTTAATTGAATCATTTCATCCAATTCCTTTTCCACTTGCGACTGAAAGTGTATAGGAATAGGATACGGCCTAACCCTAATTGGATTATTGTCGGTAAGAATTATGTCATGTTCTATGACATCTGTGTGTCCAGGAATGTCAGTGAGAACATCCTGAAATGTTTGTAACATCGACGAGACTTGTCGATGTTCGTCACCAGAAAGATTAGGAGAACAGAAACGTTTTTCCAAGATTCCGTAGAATGTAATGGAACCACTGGAAGGGGAAGGTTGACATCAGAGAAGGTAGCTTCCTCATCCTGAATGACAGACAGGGATGAATAATGACCGTGAGGTGCAGGAGCATCATCCGTTGCCTGGAAAATAGGCAGCAAATAGTCCGGACGTTCGTGAAATTCCGAAAGCATGTTTATGTGGAAAGTTTTATGCTTTCCATCAATATCGACCACATAGTCAACATCGGAAATCCGAGAGACTATTGCATACGGACCTTTCCATGCAATAAGAAGTCTATTTTCCCTACTGGGGAGTAGGACGAATGCTTTGTCACCTGGACAAAGTTGTCGTAGACATCTATTCTTGTTAGCAAACTGTCTTGCCTTCTCTTTAGCAATTTCTGATGAAGCAGTTGCTAGCTTACATGCCTCAATGATCTTTTGTCTAAGAGCAATGACATACTCATATGAGGATTGAGTTTCATCGCTAATATCATCGGCAGTGATGAGATCGTGTAATAAAGACATAGGGCCGCGTGGACGCGCGCCAAAGACAAGTTCGAAGGGAGAAAATCCTGTGTGTTCATTAGGGACTTCTCTATAGGCAAAGAGAGCCGCGGGTAAAACCCTGTCCCAATCTTGAGGATGATCTTTAGTTATCTTACCAAGCAAAGTCTTGAGCGTTCTATTCAGACGCTCAACTAACCCATTAGACATAGGATGGTAGATACTACTGAGAGATCGTTCAATATGTAAGGTAGACATTACCTGTGACATAGTGTCAGATATGAGTTGAGTGCCATGGTCTGACAATATTTCTCTGGGGAACCCCAAGCGAGAAAATATCAACCAAAGAGCATCTGCGATATCTGTAGTAGATATGCTCTTAAGAGGAATAGCCTATGGCCAACGTGTGCACATATCGACACATGTAAGGATAAACTGATGTCCTCTGGCCGACTTGACCTTAAAAGGGCCAATAATATCTATGGCCATTTTCTGAAACGGCCGAATAGAAATGTCAGCAGCCTGGATAGGCGCAGCATGTCGTGGTCCTCTAGATTTGACCTCCTGACATACCTTGCATGATCGGCAGTAAATACGAATGTCCTTATTGACAAAAGGCCAAAAGAAAGCCGCAAGGACTCTCGACTTCGTACGGGCAAAACCCATATGTCCAGCACATTGCGAGTCATGAGCATGTTGTAATATTTGGACTCTCATGCTCTTGGGAACAAGAATTTGCGAATGTGCCGACGTAGTCGAATCTTGTACCATACGTACAAGTACGCCGTTTCTCATTGCAATCCAAGATTTTCTATTTGTATCCTGATTCGGATCACCTTTCTTCGCAAGAACGAAGAATTTTTTTAAAGAAGGATCTTCTTGCAATTTTATGAAAGAGTCACGAGTGATTACTAAGTGACTATCTTGGCTATCAACTTCATTATCACTATTCAGTGAAGTTTCGGGTGTTTGTAGAGCTTGTGCTCTTGTAACTACTGCATTTGTAGCTTGCATGTTATTATCTTCCCAAGCAGCAATCTGCTGTGGGGTACACTCCCTAACTCCGTGAATACGACCAATAATAAGGTCCGCAATAGGATTAGGTAAGAGACAAGCATGCACATCTCCAGTAAAGAAAGGAGTGGCAATGCGAATTACAGCAGTAGGATATTTTTCTAGAGTGCCGCCAAATGTGACACATTTAATAACCCTTCCTGTAGCACAAGATGGATCTACAAGCGATTGTCTAACACCAATAGTGGTGCATCCGGAATCGAAAAGTAGTGAGACCGGAGTATCATTAACAAGACCCTTATGTAGAATTAAAGAACCCCTCCCGTCATGCGCAACAGCAGCAGGAAGAGCGGGAAGTGGGTGACCACAACTCAAAGTAGTTATGGTACCCGGTTCGAATAAAGTACTGCATTGGGGGCATTTGTTTGCTCTCTCAAAGTCAAAAGCAGAACTAGTGACAGCGTCAAAGTTTTTACTATCAACAACATGATTACAGGCTCCCTCAGTTTCCCGTTGTACAGCATTAGCCTGCTGATATCTCTTTTTTTTGTGTTGAGATCTACCCCGACTATTATTACCTCTGAAGTTATCAGAGTTATTATTATCTCTGCAGTTATTATTGTCTCTATTGTAATTGTTATCCTGGTTCGAATTCCAGTTTCCACGATTACTATCATGTTCACATTGATGCGAACATCTATTTGTTTGGTTTTGAGGTCTTCGGCAGGAATAACCTCTATTACCATATCCTCTTTTGAAATGCTTATAATTATTAGGGTGATAGTAACGAGTACTATCAGGTTGTCTCCAATTCTTCGAAGAAGAATCACCATGAAATTGATTTCCATGATTTTGACAGAAATTACCGCTGCCCTTTCTATCAAAATTTTGTTGGGATCTACGAGCAAAGTTTTGACCATACGGAGCTGCCGAAGCAACTGGTAAACCTTCTTTCACCTTAGAGTTACCCATGGTTATGTGTGGGTGCGCAGTTACGTATTGGCAACAGAAATCTTCCATTTCTTTTATTGTTTTAGGTTTACGTTCATGAAGGAAAGCAAGGAAAGACTCATTGACAGACGACATGACTTTGTCTCTAAGTATTAAGTCCATAAGTCCTTCATAAGTTTTTTCCGTCTTAGATAGTTCAACCCATCGTGAGAAAGTAATGCGTATTCTTGCAATAAACTCGGAGAATTCAACTCCATTTTCAGGTAACATGTTTTTAAATTGTAGACGATAGCCGTCTTCGTTAAGCTGATATTTCTTTAACAAAGCGGCCCTGACAACCTCATAATTGTTCTTGTCAGGTTCATCCACCATATTTAATATACTTAGAGCTTTACCTGTCAGTATCCCTGATAACTGATAAACATATTTTGCTTTGTCTATGTTATGAGCTGTACATGCTTGTTCAAATCTGTCCAGATAGAACATTATGTCATCACTGGAAGGACTAAATGTTGGTAACTTAATCTTAAAAGTATCATTATTAGCCTTCCCAGAAGATGAACCCTTGTTTGAATCATTACCATTACTCATGCTCGTCAATTTCAATTTCTCCAACTCTAAAGCTAATAGTTTTTCTTCATGTTCCATTTTTGCTTTCCTCTCATCAGACTCTCTCTGTAATCTTCTTTCCTCAGCCTGCATTTGAAGTCTTTCATTTTCAGCTTCTTTTTCAAGTCTTTTATTTTCAGCTTCTTTTTCAAGTCTTTTATTCTCAGCTTCTTTTTCAAGTCTTTTATTCTCAGCCTCTAGCTGTAGCTGGAGTTTTCTCTCCTCAGCTTCTGATTCCCTTTTTTGTTTTTCCATTTCCATTTGGAATCTCTTTTCATCCACCTGCATCTGCAGTTTCTTTTGTTCAGCTTCCATTGCTTTATCATATCGAGCAGTTGCAAATTCTTCTAACTTATCACCAGTCTTCCCAAGCAATTTACCCTGCTCAATAAAGTGCTCAAATGTAGACATGTTGTCTAACATATGAGTCCAAAACCTGAAATAATTAACTAATTTATTTCAAACCTAAGTGTAACAAGTCTTAATTAAGCACTTGTATATTCACATCACCTTATATTATCCCAGTCTCTGTGGGAAACAAGTCTCCAATCAAAGAACTTGTATATGAAATATCAGCACTCAATTCTTGATCATAAGTGCACTTCTCATTCAATAGTGCACGACACTATTCATCATTCATTTATCATCAGTGTAGTAGTGACAGTGCATTAGCATAGCCCATTAACTAATTACTATAACTGTAAACAATGACTATGTAAACACATGCAGAATGTAAACATTGAAAATGTAAACAATACAACCAATGTAAACAATAACAATGTAAACAATAACAAAGATCAGCAACAATACAAAAACTTTCGCAGAAATCAACTAAAAATAAAGCAGAAATTAATGAAATATCACAAAAAATGTGACGATATCTGCGATAGAATTAAACAAAATACATGACACCACAGTGTATAAACAAAAATGTTGTATGAAACTAAATTATAGACAAGAGTAGACTAACAAATACAAACAAATCAAAACAAAACTAAAGAATGCGAAATAATAACGAAAACAATATTAAAACATGTCATCACAGCTAACATAAATAGCAACAGAAGTCGCTTAGCAAATTCCAGTATCGGAAATTTGCAAACCCTACAGAAAACGCTCACAATAGACGACCTCTATGACGTGGCATAATCTACAGGAGACACCACCCAACCGAGAACCCGCTGAAATATAAACATATAAATATACGAATAACATATAAACATATAACATATAGAATGAGATGATACACAGAAGACTCAGCAGAAGTACAAGGGCACAGTTTACATACAAACAGGCCACTTAACTTATAGGCTTCCAATCGTAGAACAGCAGAAAAACGGATGTCAATCAACGTCCTAAAGAGCGAAGCTCCAACGATGATGGCACATCTGAACTGCTTCCACTGCTAACACGATGGTACAAGAGCTTCTGAAATACTGTGTGTTGAGTTGTTTCGGCACTTGACCTTCTAATCCAAAAGTAAGTTGATGGAAATCGGTACTTGGCCTTCTTCAGAAAACAACCCGTTTCAACCGGCACTTGACCTTCTCAAAAAACGACAGCACTGGAACCTTGACAGCAGCAACTTGCTTGACTTCCGTAAAAGATAACAGCAGTCCGAGTTATCCGGCAACATGTAACAACGCCGGGTACTGTCAAATTCTTGTTTCCGTCAAAAAATTGAAATTTTGACTTTTACCGGGCAACGCCGAGTACTTTGAAAATTTTGAAGATGTTGACTGTATTGAAGAATGTTAATTTCTTGAAGGATGCTGATGAATTCTTGTTGAAAATGAAGTGGGTAAGGGACCCCGTGTTTGCTAGTACCAGAATCAAACCAGCTTATGGCCACCAAATGATGCGTGATGCCATATGATGATGGATGGTATCCGCATGTCTGGTTTTGTGTAGTGTGTAGATGTGTTCAGTCAAAACAATGTTCATACAACAATGACAGGGCAATCCACATAGGACGTCAGTAAACTCACGACGTATAAAGTCAATGAGTCTTGAAACAGCCGTTGACGTTTTTCTTCATTATTTATTGTGGACGCCACAGTGACAAAATGGTTACGCAAATGTGTAGGCACATCAAACAGTCATTATCACAGCAACATTCAATACAGCAATAGACGGTAGACAGCATTACAATGATGAGTCAGATGCATGTTATATTTCAAAGTGCTGTAAATGTAGTCAGGTGAAAAACTCCATCCTTTTCTATAACAGCCAGAAGATAACCAGATGTATGAGATCAGTTCACTCTCCTTAGTTTGACTTCAGCAAGACAGACACGTCTGCCGAAGTATAAATAATGTCCTCAAGAATATCCTCTAGATAATAAAGGTTTTCTAAACCTAGTTCATTTAACAAAGTAGCAAGTAATGGTCCTTGGTACATGCATCAACCGATGCAGTACAATGCAGCGACATGTGAGCTGGGAAAGAACATCTCGTGACGACGACTTTCGGAGACAGGCTATGAATCGAAATCGTTCACGACCCAAAATCAATAGAGTTAATGAAAGAGTCAATTTACCTTGCTTTCATGAAATACACAGAAATATCACGCCTCCCGACATGTGGGAAACACTAGAGGTATTATCTCGAATAAACGAAATATCCATTAAGAGGACTACACATCCCTGACAGAACAAAAAATAGCGGAGATCCCCTCTTCAACGAGGCATCTCTTTCGCCATTCCAAATCGCTCACTCCCACTAGTCGTGGGCGGAAACCGATCGACAAACAACAAGACAAGTCATGCGCAGTCCAGCGCAAAAATGACCACAGCTCAAAAGTTAACTGCATTCGATACCAACGCGAGAAGACAAATGCTTACCGAGAAAAGTGACTATAAATTACAAGCAGTTGTTGCCCTTGCGTTATAAAACAGATATTGAAATAAAACGATGTTGCGAGAATTTATCACGCAACAGATACCTTCCTTTATCTTTGCATCGCTAACTTGCGGAAACCTTTCTCGAAGATAAGTGAAAGCTTTGCTCGTTTTATCTAACGCTTTTACGAAATTCTTCATGAGCCCCAACTTTATATGTAACGGTGGTAAAATGATGCTGTCTTTGTTAACTAATGGCTCGTGTATTACATTTTTATGCCCGAGCTGCATACGATCCCTGATAGGCCACACCTTTCTTGCATAATGTTCCTGTCTGTTGCGGCTGTCCCATTCACATAGGAAGCAACAAAATTTAGTATACCCAGTCTGCATGCCCGTGAGAATTGCAATGACCTTTAGGTCTCCACAAATCCGCCATTTGTAGTCATTGTACTTTATTTTTGCCAAAAGTATAGCCATATTGTCATAAGTTTCTTTCATATGAACAGAGTAGGCGACTGGAATTGATGAAAATAAATTTCCGTTATGCAACAACACGGCTTTTAGACTAGTCTTGAATGAGTCGATGAACAGTCGCCATTCGTTGACTATGTGCTCATGACCGAGGTGCACCATTAGACCGTTTACATCTTTGCAATAACAAATGTCGTCATCCATCTCAAAGTATTGAACAAGTTCTCTGTGTCTATGACGAAATTTAGATATCGGAGTATTGGGCGCTAAAAGATTCCATTCTTTAAGTCGCGAACCGAGTAATTCCGCTTGTCCTTTGGTAAGAGCGAGATCACGTATTAGATCTGAAAGTTCTGAATGGTTAATTAAGTAAACACCATCATTCACCGGTATATAATCCGAGTCAGAATTAGTTTCTAAAGCAGGTAAACTATCACTTTCTGATGGATCATTCACGTCCAACGGATATTGTTCTGGTGGAACTGGGATCGGACACGTGATTGGATCATGAGGCACTGGTTTTGAAACCGATTCAATATTTGGATAAACCACAGACTTTCTAGTTTTAAAAGTGAAACCATGGATATTTGTCAAGCAGAAGTAACAATCAGTAGCGTGATTTGTCGGTTCACGCCATATTACTGGCACTCCAAAAGGCATCGACTTATGCTTCGGCGATTTTCGTAACCAACCTGCCAATGTATTTGCACAAGTCGAACAAACTGCATTTGACATCCAAGATTTATTTGCATCATCAACTTTCGAATCGAAATAAAGTTCATATGCTTTCTTTAGTAATGGTGTAAAGTTTTTCTGGTGAACACAATCGGTAAAATATCCGCACACTTAACAGAACAGATCAGCCGAATTTCTACAACTTCTAGAAGCCATATTTCGCTCAGAATTATTTCAAAATACAGTAACTATTTGAGAAATAGCGTAACATATGTCATGCATCGTTTAGCAGTATAAAAAGTAGAATTATTTTGCATTTTCATAATTTTTAATAAGTTATATAGTAAAAATGAAATGGAGCAAATAACGTTTTCCCAAAAATATATTTATTCACAAATATCTTAAGAACCCGATGTGATAGAGATAAACGGATTTCAAATTTGAAATCAGCGCAAGAAACTGACCTAAGAACACTTATTCTTATATAAGAAAGAAAATGTTGTTTGTCAGTGTAACCTTTGGACAAGTCGAGTTTGGTAAAGAACTTAGAATTAGAAAGCTTAATGAGTAGCTCCTCTAATAAGGGCATAGGTTCAGCATCGAATTTCGTTACCTGGTTCAATTTACGATAATCGACGCAAAGACGTATGTTATTGTCTTTTTTACTGACAATAACCATAGACGAAGAATATGATGAAGTGGATGGTTCAATTATTTTCATCTGTATCATTTCATTCAATTCTTTCTCGACCTGTGTTTGGAAGTGTAAAGGAATAGGATAAGGTCGGACTCTGATAGGATTATGATCAGTGAGTATTATGTCGTGTTTAACAATTGATGTTCGTACAGGAATGTCAGTGAGAACATCCTGAAAAGTATGTAAAAGAGAAGAAATGTGTTGTTGCTCAACAGATAACTCTGAAGAAACAGTCACATTTTTTCAAGATTCTATAGAATGCAGTGGGATTACGGATAGAGGAAGATTTACGTCTGAGAAAGTAGATTCCTCTTCTTGTATGACTGACAGAGATGTGTAATGACCATGCGGGACTAGCGAATCGTCCGTCGCTTCATAAAGATTTATGTAGGTAATGTGGACGTTCATGAAATTCTGTAAGCATGTTGACATGAAAAGTTTTGTTTTCTGTCCACATCGACGACATAGTCGACATCAGAAATTTTAGAGATTATAGTGTAAGGACCTTTCCATGTAATAAGAAGTCTATTTTCTCTACAAGGCAGTAGTACAAGTACCTTGTCACCAGGAAAGAGTTGACGTAGACATCTTGTTTTCATTTATAAAGTTTCTTGCTTTCTGTTTAGCAGAATCGGATGCAGAGGTAGCTAATCTACATGCTTCGATAATTTTCTGCCTTAAAGCAATTACATATTCGTAAGAGGATTTAGTGTCTTCGCTGATATTCTCAGCAGTTATTAGGTCGTGCAGCAATGACATGGGACCACGCGGTTGCGCACCAAAGACAAGTTGGAATGGAGAAAACCCTGTATGCTCGTTATGGACCTCTCTATACGCAAAAATAGCAGCTGATAAGACTCTGTCCCAATCCTGAGGAAGATCCTCAGTTATCTTTCCTAGCAAACTCTTGAGCGTTCTATTGAAACGTTCAACTAAACCGTTTGACATCGGATGATAGATACTACTTAAAGATCTTTCAATCCTGAGTGTAGACATCACCTTAGACATAGTGTCTGATATTAATTGGGTGCCATGATCCGATAAGATTTCATTGGGAAATCCTAAACGTGAGAACACTAGCCAAAGAGCGTCTGCAATATCGGACTGCTTCAAAATATCTAGCTCAGTCTCTTCTGTATAATATATAACTCCTCACCCGGAGTAAGCCACCTTAGCAATAAAGTTCTGGGCTCCACATGAGCCATACAAGCAGCTTGATTTTCAAAATGGCCAATATCAGTCTCTCCTATTTAATATCTCCGCATTAGGAGAAACCCACCATAATGAAGTACTTGACTCCTCTTGACCAGACAGGTCATGTAGGTCTAACCTACAAGGAATAAGCCGTATAAGCGGCAAGGTTCCTTCAAAGAAATGGCTAACATCTGTCTCCTTTAATCAGTATATCTCCGCATTAGGAGAAAGCCATCTTAATACTGTTTCTTGTCAATAATATAAGATTCAAAAGTCTCTTTACCTGTCTGCCATTTAGAAATAATACACAACACATTTCTTCACATCCATGGCTATACAATCACCAGCCAGAATAATCATAGGGGGAAAATTCAACATCATTTAACACCTAACAAAGGCTCCATTCCCCAGAATTATAGACAGAGACGAGCGCTGACCTCTTGTCAGCTCGGACACTTTTCCACGACTACCCGGAAAGCCAGTCTTCCATTCCCCGCGCAAGTTTACTGCGCATGTCTAAGCCCAAAGTAGCTAACCACGGAACAATCTAGACCTTTCCGTGAAATCAGAGCAAGACCGCTACTTATAAGGCCATCTGTATGAACGATATCCTAATATAGCTATACAGAATAATGGACATCGTCCAGACAAGGGAGATAACCGCTAAATCTCATCCTGAACTAAAAATATACAATTAATGGTTTCCCTTTGACCACAAAATAAACAATACATATATTCCTATCTTAACAATGGACCTGATGCAACCTTTGCCTTCCTCACATACATGCTAAGACAGTACTGGTCTTGCTGGTAGGTTATAGACCCAGACAAAATCAGAATAGATATATTTAGCCCTGACAAGGACTGTGGAGGTTATATTTTAGGTTTTCCAATCTTCAGCAATCATATCCACACAAACAATATGTCCGATACATTCACAACACACTAAAATCTGAAATAAAATTGATATTATGCACATAAATATATATATAGTAAACCTACACACCCTCTAGGATCGATTCCAAGCTCTTATTAAGACTGTATTCTGCGAAGAATGTCTGTCCTTCATGCAGTGGCAACTGACGCAGTATGGACAGCACTCTACATGTATTATGGCTGGGGTTTTAGTTGTGTGTATTTTGAACTGAGCGTTCTCGCCTTATATATTGTGAGCGCGGGCGTCTCGGGGGGCCAGCAGTGTTTGGTCCCTTTCAAGCACTGAAAATTTCTCTCCTTTTGGGTATTATGTGCAACTGTCCCAGCAATCGTTCCAATACACACCCAACTAAGTTTATCCCTCGCGTTGTCTTATATTTACTTTATCTTCTCCTACTGGAAGCTTCCTTTTCATATACTTAAACTACAATCGGGTATGACATGTATTTACTTTAAATTTATAAAATCCATCTCTAGGTTAGACCTGTGATGTGAAAGTCAAATATTTTACTATATACATACGTCTTTCAACTTTCCTTTCGGATTTCCATTCCTGCATATCCTTTCTGTGAAAAGCTATCACCTTTTTAATAATTCACTGCTACATAGTCTCAGTTCACAAGAAATTATGTACCTAACTTTCGACACTTTGCTTCGCCATTGTGAATTTTGCTTACCGGCCTCTCTCTGCTAACATAAACGAATGCGCATGCGTGACCGCTACTATTTTTAGACTGTTGTGCAGTTCAAGGGTCTTGAAGAAATCATCACAATTTATTTTGTCTCTGTTCGCTCTATCAGTCCATTAACTAAGCGTGTTTTTGCACACTTTGCTACAGTCAAGTAGGTGAAAAAAAAGAAATAGGTACATTCTTTTTGTGTCTTTGTAAGGTATGCTTAAAAACTTGCAGAGATTATCTTACTTTTGTGATAGAAAGCATCCTCGAAGCACATCGTGGGGCCGAGAATAAATTTTTTGAAAAGGGTACAATCTTTTATGGACACCCTGCATATGTATTTTTAAAATGAGTCATATGAGTGCAGACATCAAATTCCTTCATTAATTAATAGGCTAAACTCTAGATTTATATTTACATAAATAACTTACTTACTTAGTCGCTCCCCTTCTACCGTGAGGTGTAGAGGTTTGGAAGAGAGAGCGCCAGACTATCCTATCGGCTGTCTTCCTTCTGGTTCCATTCTAGTCCTCGGTCCTTCAAAGATTGTCTAATGTTGTCCTCCCAGCGGACTCTGGGTCGTCCTGGGGGGTCTGGATCCCTGACTCTTTGTTTCCCATGCTTGTCGTGGTAGCCGATCTTCTCCCATTCTGCAGACATGGCCAAACCATCTTAGTTGGGACTGTTCTACTTGGGTCTGCAGGGGGTGGGATTTTAGGCCTTGACGTATCGTCTGGTTGCGGACCATGTCTCTTCTTGTTACTTCAACCACCTTCCTCAGATACCTCATTTCTGAGGTTTGGATCTGACTTTTGTGGGTTGTAGTCATTGCCCATGACTCACATCCATATGTCAAGACTGGGACATAGGTGGAGCGGTATACAGCCATCTTCGTTTTCTTACCAACCTCTCTCTTGCTGAGGAATCCTCGATTTATGGCCTGAAAAAGTCTCCCAGCTGCTGCTTTTCGAGTGGCCAACTCTTCTTTGATGCCTCCCTTTAGATCTATAATAGCTCCGAGGTATTTAAAGTGGTCGACCTGCTCCAGGACCTGTTCTCCCAGCTTAATCTGATGTCTTCTTTCTTCTCGTGATATCACCATGGATTTTGTTTTAGAGCTGCTTATGACCATCCCTCTCTTCTCCAGCTTTTCCTTCCAGACTTGCAGGTTGGATTGGAGATGTGCCTCTGATTTAACAATCAGGGCAACACCATCAGCAAATGCCAGCTCTGAAATACAGACCTGTCTCATCTTCCAGTACCCCACTGAATACTTTCTTGTTCTCTCCTTACATGCTATAATGACATCGACCATAAGAAGTATGAAAAGATAAGGTGACAGGATATCACCTTGTCTTACACCAGTGGTGGTCCTGATCTCTTCTGACTTTGATTTGCTGTCCTCATAAAATTTCTGCAAGACTTGTAGAAGCTCTGTATAACATGAATCAGAGGTGATGGAATGTTCTTCCTTGCCAAACAGTCCCAAAGTTTGCTCCAGGGGACCCTGTCAAACGCCTTTTCCAGATCTATGAAACAAAGATGGATCTCACTCTTATACTCAAGGCCTTTTCATTCAGCTGTCTGAGTGTGAAGATTAGGTCTTTCGGTGGCACTTCGGTTAGCTCGGAATCCGTACTGGACATCATCCAATTGTGGCTCAGCTAGGCGTCGGAGTCTCTGCTCTAAGATTCTGGAGTAGATTTTACCAGGGACACTGAGAAGGGATATGCCTCTATGGTTTCCACATCGTCGATTGTCACTCTTTTTGAAAATTGGTGTTGTGATAGCAATCTCCCAATCCTTTGGTATGGTCTTGTTGCACCACGCTGCCTGTAGGACACTTTAATAGGTCGCCTGATGCTCCCTTGTACTTAACCATGTACTTAACCATTTCTGGTGTTATACCATCATGCCATTCTGCTTTGCCCATCTTGATTTTCTTCAGTGCTGCCTTAAGTTCTTCCATCTTTATGTCATCTTCGTCACCATTGGTTTCCTCTTCTGTGCTAGTGCTTATCATTTCTGATGCTTGACCTTGCTCACCATCAAGGAGTTCTGAGAAATATTCTTTCCATCTTTCCATTACTTCCTTTGGGGCAGTAAGCAATTTGCCTTGCTTGTCCTTTATAAATTTGAGAGGGCATTGTTTTTTCTTCCTCATGTTCTTTAGGGTCTTATAGAACAGTTTCTGGTTTTCTTGCGCTTCTTTTTCTAGCTTTTCTCCAAATTCTTCCCAGGACTTCTGTTTTGCTGCTGGCACCTTGTTCTTTGCTTCTGTTCTGAGTATCACATATTCTCTAAATTTCTCTATTTGTCCTGCTGTGTTTTTAGCTCCTAAGTATTGTCTCCATGCCATTTTCTTCTCTCTTATTTTCTCTTTGACTTCCTCTATCCACCAAGGTGTCCTCTTTCTCTTGTTCCCAAGTCGGACTTCACCACATGCTTCTGCAACAGCTGTCTTTATGATGTCCTTGAATTTAAGCACAGGGTTTCCAAGTCATCAGGTTGTTCTTCTGTGTTTCTCACCGCTGTAGCAATAAGCCCCTGATATCTGGTCTTAATTTCTGGCTCTCTCAGCTTGAAGGTCTTAATGCTCATTTTTCCCGTTCGTTTACTTGGTTTCTTGCGTGATGTTGGGCAGTTCCTAGGCTGAGCAACTCTTTCAGTTGTTCTTTTGATTGTAAGTAGGTAGTGATCACTTCCAATCTTTGGCCCCCTCCAGACTCTAGCATCCCGGACATATTTGAATGAGCTCCTCCTAACAATGGCATAGTCGATCACTGACTTCTCATTCTTTGTTGGTTCACATCTAGTGTATGCGTATATGCGCTTATAGGGGAACTTTGTGTTTGTAATTATCAGATTCTGCTCACTGCAGAATCTAAGGGGTAGCTTTCCATTGTCATTGAGAGCATCTTCTCCATATCTTCCGATAACTCCACACCATCTGCATGATCATTTTCAACTCTGGCATTGAAATCTCCGAGCGTGATAATTTCATCTAGGCAGTCATCCACTGTCCTTTGAAGCAGCTTGAAGAATTCCTCCTTGACCTCTGCTCTCTCATCCTCATTTGGCCCATACACTATGACCAGGTTGACTATGGTTTCTCCTTCTTTTAGTTTTACAACCATAATGCGCTCTGAGTTCCAAGTTCCATCCCTTGATACGATCTTTAGCTCTTTCAGATGTGGGTACACCACTGTAGAGCAACGTGTTGCCATCGAGATCCATGACTCCTTGTCCCTTTTTCTTTGTTTCCGTTATAGCTAGGATTTCTAATTTTGCTCTCCTAATCTCTCCCTCCAGCTCCTCTTCTTTCCCATTTATACTTCTTGTGTTCCAAGTTCCATTAGTCGTAGTCCGTAGTCCGTTCCAGTTCGTCGCCTTTAGAATCAGTCCGGTTTTCTCTCTTGTAGTTCGCGTAATCATGATTTAAAGCAAACAGGTGATTGGCCTGTTGTGCCTTTGCATGGTGGAAGGGCTGCCTCCTTACGGCCTCCATGCAGGCCGCCCTCCTCCTTTTTCAGCCGGGCTTGGGACCGGCCTAGGCGGAGTTTACATAAATAACAAGAGATTTATTTAAGAAAAAATTTGATCAAGAGGGTCAAAATGAATACAATTAATTTTTCAAAAAAGTTAATTTAGCCTGTCTTCATTGGAAGAATTTAATTGATGGTGGATTAAAAAAAAAGGTCCGTAAGTTGTGCCCGTACTGGGTGCTTAGCTTGCAATATAATGACAATGTTTGTCGTTGACGTCTAGTTCAGTCACTGCTGGTTCCATGTGGAGTTTGGACTTTATTCTATTCATGAGGCAAGTAGTTTGGTGGCAGCACGTTCCTGACGAGTGTCTTCTTGACCAGTCTGTTATAGATGGTGTCCAGCGTCGATTTTTGGCAATTAGTAACAAAACACTGAGAGAAAACAATACCTCTCGTAAATTTTCAGTCTCCTGATGTACACATCAGGTGACCTCCGCTTCTCTCCACCTTTTCATCTTCTTCAGAATTTTACCAGATGCCACTGAGTATTAAATCTCAACCCATCTGTCGCGGGCTGTTTTCCTGGCTCTGCAGTAGTGGTCAACTAATGGCCACACTCCGAGTAAAAGGATGATGGTTTTCCAAGGTATCAACCGTCTCTCAAGATTGCTCTTGGCTGGGATATAAATAGAAGAACGAAGATTCTATTTCAGGGAGTCTCACAAGAATTTATAGAATGGCAAGGACAACATCTGAGTCTAATTTGCTATAACCTTAGTATTCTCCGCCCATTTCTGTGAGAAAGTATGTTTTGACTCATGTTTTATAAGCCCCCAGCTGAAGGTGATTTAGCTAAATATTAATTTAATAGCTCTTTATATATATATATATTTCTATTGATTAATTTGGTCACCAAGAGCTGACGCTCAGTGACAGTGGATCAAAGAAGAATTGATTAATTCACTTGTGCGTTGGGAAGTGTGTAGATGTGTTTGAACCATTGTGAAATTTCTGGAGGCAAAACACTGCCAAGATATATATTCAAATAATTGAGAATGGTGGTAAAAGTGTGTCTGTAGGTTTAGAAAAGCATTTAAAGAATTATTTCTTGATGGAATGGACACGCACACCAGGAACGTAAGGAAGAATGAAAGCGATTGTTTTACTGGATTGTTTAAGCTAGTACTTAGTATTTTATACAAGACTTAATCATAGTATGGAGGCGGATCATGGAAAACTGGCTCTAATTAAGGATTTAGAGGGAAATTGTAGTTACAGTGAACTGGATTTGGTTGTTGCTTCTATACTATGTCCTGTGCATCTGCCAGCACACTGTCTGAAACTGTCTATCATCCCCAACCTTTGTGATAGTGGGATAGTGATGGAAAATATAGGGGTTACCTCTAATTCGTTTCAGGTTATATCCTGTAAAACTAACTACACATAATAAAGTCATCCACTACTGAGGGAACTCCTGATGCAAGTGCCGTTTGAGTTCAGAGGGCCAATCAGCTAGTACCTACTGCCTGGAGGAAGATCATTAACTTTACTCCCAGGACCAAAGTGGAACCAGCTTCATTCTACAGATGAGTGAAAAACAAGGCCACTGTAGAGTACACCAGTCACTCCAAGATTATAGACAGTAATCAAATGATGACCCATGTTGGGGCATAGTTATAGCCAGTAATAACTTAAAATAAAAGGCCAGTGAAAGAACAGTAATATAAATATATAGCCTAGATATTTTACAAGAGTGATGTCAATCCAGTGATAACCTCCTATAAATTCAGAGACCTTTGAAGGATTTGTTGAACAATTTTCAAGTGCATATTTATTTAATTTTGTAATTGAAGTTTGTTTTTCGTTAAAGATTTTCAAGAAGAAAATAAGAACTGTAAAAATAAATTGTAAATATTTACCCGCAGACTTACTTAAATATTTAAGTTGAGTTCAAGTTCTTGTTGGTAGATAATTTAGTTAATACCCTTAGCAGTGTCAATAATAATAATAATATAATCATAGGAGGATCTTGAGAGGGAGCCCATAGGAATCTAGGAACAAATAATATCATCATACCTAGAAACTTATACAGCTTGATCCTACCTTTGATGTCGATACACTTTTATGCTTTTCAGAAAAGGGGATATTTCTTATAAGACCAGTCTCTTATCTGGCACTATCCTGGTATCGCCTGATACAACTTTTTGTCCAGGATATCTTATAATTTCAATAACACCAACCCTCTCGTTACAATCATTATGTGATTTATCTGGTTTCTGTTTCGTCCGTTTGGTGACTCCCATGTTAACTTGTGCACTTCTTTGTGTGGAAAAAGTGTTCCTCCAATGACCAGGTTGTTAATACTGCAGAAGCTTATTAACTTGTCCCCATTCTCATTTACTGTTCCACTGCCGCATTTCCCCATTACTCTTTCGTTATAATTAGTGTGTGCTCCAACTTTCACATTAAGGTCTCCCATTACTATAATAAGATCGTAGCTGGGTGCAGTTTCTATTTCCTTTTGTACTTGTTGATAGAACTCGTCCTTGATCTCTTCATCGCTGTCGTTTGTTGGTGCATAGCATTGTATAATTATGGTGTTGGTGAATCATCTCCCTCTCAGTCTTGCTCTTATCAGTCTGTTGTTGATGGGTTTCCATTCCAGTAAAGACCTTTCCATTCCTTTCTTCAGGATAATGGCTACACCTTCGTTGTGCTGACCATCCTCTCTACCAGAATAAAGTACTGTCTCCCCATCCCGGTCCATCTGCTCTCGCTTATTCCCAGGATATGTAATTTGTAGTTCCTCATCTCTGCTGTGATTTGTCTCAGCTTTCCTGCCTCATTCATAGTTCTGACATTCCAAAAACCAATTCTGGTTTCGTGTTTTGCGGTCAGGGCATCCGTTCTCATGCCAATGGCTTCCTTTCGGCTTTCGCCACTGTCAGTCATACGAGCCTGAGACTTCGGATGTCCGTCCCGCATCAAAATTTTTTCATCTGTTGCTGTTTCCGTAACATGTGCGATTTTTTACATAGACAGGGGTGTCGGCCCTGTGCTAAAACCCCCATCCTGGAGGACCAGGGTACCAGCTTTTGTCTGACCCCCTACCCACGCAGTCCAGTTCAGCTTGGCTGAACCTACCAGGAGTAAATCTCCCACTGGCATAGCTCTGGGGATTGTCAGGGTACACAAGCTGCCATACCGCTACAAGGTATAGGTACTATTGATGGCAGTTGCCCTTGATTATTGCTACTGATAATGTCGTCCAAGGTTGTACTTTCTTCTCATCTTTATTTATTACAACAAAGTTATCTTGTCGGAAGTCGATTATATCATTTATCTGCCTTAACTGTTATCAAGATTGTTATTCTCCGACCGACATCCCAGTTTATCAAAATAACCTGGCTCGGAAATATTTAACGTTATATTTCCTATTGCCCAAACCTTCCCAGCTTGTCTTGTCAACACAGTGCATAAGGATAGCTCGTGTTTTTGTGCAAGTCATGCTTGCAATATTAACAGTTATCTTAAAATACCATCTGTTGTCCTATTATCAAACTCATTCCACGGGTGTTTGTTGCCTTTAGCCAGCTGGTGCAAAGAAGATACATGCTTATCTATCAATAGTCCGTCTGGCTTATTCTTATTGATTCACATACATGATATATACATGACCTGAGCAGTCAATGTCGGTGTGATGAAGTGGATCAACCGGGATTAAGAGAGTATCGAGAAGTGCATGCGTAAGTAAAAGATAATGAGAGGAAAAACTAAAAGAAAGGATGGTCGAGTGAGTACGGTATTGGTTCCTTGTGCGGAAGTAGTCATCAGCTCTTGCAGAGGTAGTTTATGCGACAAGTTATTTTATATGGTGAGGTTGCCAGCCCCATATGCAACTGTACATCAATAAGCTATTCGTACATATAAAATGCAAATATAAAATAATAAAATGTACATGTTACAACTTATTCAAAACGGGTTATATTATCCAGACTTTGATACACAGGATGATCGTAGTAAGTACTGCAGCTGTTGCAGTTCCCACCCCCCCCCCCTCCCCGCGAGCTAATAATAGTTGCTATGTTACACTATTTAGTTTTACCACAGGGTAGATTTGTAGGGGTCGGGATTATAAAAGCTTTTATCGAATAATGGTAATCACACAAGCTAATACTTATTCCAGCCCTTATCACTCCCTATAAGATCTTCTGTTTGTCACCTCCTGGTCTGGTCTCCGTGATGAAGATTGGAAAAAGTAGTGGGAGCAACTTCAAAACACGCAAGGTTTTAAAGTTGAAATTTCGCGACTAGAAAATTGTAACCTTGTAGATTGCTCTTGGGTGAAACCCAATCATAATTTAGGACATATTTTCATTTTAAACCAACCACAAGTAAGGCGTCTGATATTAGCAAACTCTCTCCCTACCCATCCCCATGAATGTTTTGGCACGACCATATAAGGTAATGTCTATTAAGTGTTACATTTACGCGAAACATTATATCATACGACCTACCCTAATTATTAAATCTGATAAATCTTCTCCGTGGTTGCACCCTCTTTCCCCATTCCTGTGTATTACCACAAGACATCTTGCTTAAGATGGTTAAGAGACCTGCAGGAAATGATTACGTGGTATATGTTGCCCAAATTGTCCAAGATTCTTATAATCCAGACAACGTTAAGGTTGGGCCGTATTTGTGCGTGTCGCTCCCCGTGTTATCTCTTAGATGCCCATCTGTTTTACCACTATCAGACTCATTCACAAGATGAGCGAAACTAATAATCCAATCTACTGTGGTAATAGATGACTTAGCACATCTATTGCTGGCGTATTGAGTAAACAGGTCAAGATAGTATTGTCCCCTGTCCTCACTAAACGCCGACGTCCACAAAGAAAAGATAAACAGGTCAGGAATGTGACAAGCTGGTAACCTATAGGGTGTCAACCCAAGAAGCAGATGATCATTGGTAGATAGAGGCGAAGAGTAAGATAATACCTGGATGAAAAAAAGAATGACACAGTTCAGGGAAGCAAAGATGGTCACAGACAAATTAACGACTCAATTATGACTGTCGTTACAGTGATCAATGATTAAAATTGATATTTTGCTATTTTAGATATTTTTTCGCTTGAAATAACATGCCCTCAAGATGGAAAAAATTATTCCAATGTTGCAAATTTAAAAACGAAAATAATATTTAAGTCAGTGAGAAAAAAAAATGTGTTTAAAAAGAAAGGTTTATGTTGATTCATTCATTATAGTCATCCTTCAGCTCTGTAAGGAACAAATACGTTCAATAAATTCATGCCAAACCTTCCTGTCCTGTGACATCTGTTCAAGCTCTTTCTATGCTTTTTTGTTATATCTTTCACTTCTGTCTTCAGCTCACTTTTCCGTGTGTTTTCTATCTCTTTCTACTTCTCTTTCCCTGGGTATTCCAGAAGAAGAACTATCTTGTAATGCTATCATCGAGTTTCATCAATGTGTATCCTATCAATCTCCAGCATCTTCTCATCTCTTGTTCCACTGGCTCTTGTCTAGTTCTTGTCATCACTTCTACATTAATGATCTTGTCATACCACTTCAATCCTTCTATTCTACACAAGCACCCAGTTATGAAAGTCTAACATTTTGGTTGTTCTCCATGTTTCAAAGCCATACAATAAGACTGCCTTGACGTTTAAGTTGAAGATTCTTATTTTTGGTCTGGACTTAATTTGTTTTGACTTTATTTATTTCCCAACACACTGAATGCACCTGTTACCTTTTGTATTCCTACTTTGATATCGTTGTCTGTTCCTCCAGCTGTATCTATATGTTACCAAGATATGGTGGTAATGTTGTTTGATAGGAAACTCTATACAGAGCGATTTGTTGTTGTTGTTGTTTAACTAGGGCTACCTAGCTTCTCGTTCGTTTGCAGCCAATACCAAGTCGAAGACTCCTTGGTATTATCTACACTGTAGATCTAGGCTTTTCCTGTAGCTTTTCTGCCATTCCGAAACTTGCTGAATTGACGTCCTGAGCTCCAGTTTCTCCCACTAGGTTTGCATTTAAAGGATCGTCACATCTGGTTTAAAGCTAGGAGTAAGAAGAAGTGTGTGGCATACTGTGCATTCCCCGCCATCCTAGGGGCTCTCCAACTATGCAGAGCTAAAATACTTAACTCTGGTTCTGGGCTCCCCAAGGAATTGTCACGTCCTGCAAAGAACCACTTCTCAGCTTCCCATGCCTATCACTGGGTTTACAGTGAGATCCTTCTGTATGCAATCAATCAAGTCAAAGCCAAAGCATTACGCCTGGGGCTCAAGTGACTTCTCCAGGCTTAGTGTGCAATGCTGGGTTCTCAACGAGTTTCACCACAGGGGGAATCCTTGGAAGTGTGTAGATGATTTTAAGAGCCAATGAGGATGTAATTAGCCTCACTGACAATAGTTCACTTCCACATATGTATATTGTAGCATTGTGCATAGCTGGTGGTCATATAAAGATGACTCCAGATATGCCTCCATGCATATACAGAGCGATACAACAGGAGGCAATCTGATCATCAGAAGTAGTCCTCCCGTCGATCAAGTGTTTCGGCCCCTTAATCCCCTTTCACTCTAAAAGGGGGGGGGGGAATTTAGGTCATGACTCCCAAGTGGCAGCCTCCTGTTTCTAGTGCAGAATTGAACCCACTCCACCTTAGTTGCAGCTTTCGAATTCACTCCTATTTTCTGCCAGCTGGAGGCAATTGTGAAAGTAACCCCTACGTTGAAAACAAATTACTGTCTCGAGTTCCTAAGCCCGTTGCGGTTGTTCCACAGCCAGCACGATGCCTTTTCCACAGTTTTGCTGAGCCTCTTAAGTGCCCTTGTTCTTGACTGTCCCCTCAACCCCAACAGTTTCGGTAGATCATACACTGAGGCAGCAACGAGACCTCTTGCAAGTTGTTTAACTTTGGCTGTTGAAATTGTCGCTCTTAGCAGCTGATGCCAACTTGAAGAATTTCATGTGGTCTGAAGCTGTTGGGTGATGCCGTAATTATGTTTGTGATTGTTGAAGAACCTGGCAATAGCTTTATAATAAATCTCGCAAAGACCGCAAACTGCATCTTCCCATGCAGCTTCACTGACCAAGTTGAAAATAAGAACTGAAAATGACAGAGAAACTAACTGAAAAAAAAATAAATTACACGCGAGATTAAACTTCTTGCTGGCAGAAAGTCCTTTATTTACTGACAATGACGCATGAATCGAAATCACGTGGTATGCGGCCTCGACCTTTGAATCGAATATTCCATTTTGTTAATTACTGCCAGATTAAGTTCCCAGTTTTTGTATGGGCGCTTTAATTTACCTGTTGACCGACTGACCCAGAAGTGGACACGAATTCTAAAGTAACTTATCGTCGAATTAGCGAGTATTAAATTATCTCATTGTCGTCTGCGTCACAAAGTAAAGACACAATTACTCCGAAGAATATTTACACACTAGTGATCAGAAATGACTACAGCGACCCAATACACGTGGACACCTCTGATTGCAAAATACAGGTCAATGAGCGAAAAACCTGGTACATGAAAACTAGTTCCGGTCAGATGAAGTGAAATTTTTTTAAATGGGAATGCTTTAGTGCGCGCGTCCTGTAGGAGGACATCTGAAGGCTCCGCCACGAGTAAAAAGACAAAGGGTGATAATGATGAATAAGGTTGTTTATATGGCTGCCAGTCTCATCGTGTGTAACACATTACTAGTCTCATCGTGTGTAACACATTACTAGTCTCATCGCGTGTAACACATTAATACAGAAAGGACTGCTGCAAGCGCACATGAATACTTTGGTGCAGACTGTTATGGTAGCTCCCTGCTCTGTAGGGAGAGAAAAGTAAAAATGATAATATTGATGATTTAAAAAAATCTATATTGCTCGTGATATGACTTGATCAGCCGGCACATATTTTCATGAAGAAGAAGAAGAAGCAGTAGTAATTGTAGTAGTAGTAGCAGTAGACGACGAAGATTAATGGTATAAAAACAATGTTTGTACCGCTTCCCTCCTGAGCAGACGAGCAAACTAGTCGCGGTGACTGGTTGGCAGAGCTGCATGTAATTAACGGGATTCCATACAAGACATCTGCTGACCCCAGAGGGTACCCCCAGTTGTGTTAATTGCCAGGAAAGGACCCAAGATTTTCTTAGAAACCACGATACGGAAAAGTATTGTACACAGGAAGAAAAAATAAACTCGCGAATGAGCCAGCATATTAAAAACTCTTCCAATATGAACTGAAGATTGCTCCAGTATGACTTATTTCATTTAAATAGCTATTATAAAAGGTTGCCATATTGCATGGCCCTCAAACATAAAGAATAACAAAACAAACAAGTAAAGGAAAAAAAAAAACTATTAGGAATCCATGTTTACTGATGTTGAAAAATTTCACAACAAACGTAAAATAAATTTTCATACCTTCTATTTCACATACCTTCTATTTCACATACCTTCTATTTCACATAACTGTCGTAGATTTCCGACAGGAGAATTAAGACTAGGTTTGGTCCCTTCTGAATAGGTTTGAATAGGTGATAGACTCAGTGAGAGTTAGTGAAAGGTAATAGAATTTCCACACACGTGAGATGATAGATTTTGATATAGTGGCTGTCTCTGAAAGCGAAAAGAATTCTTCTCTCTCTCACCTATCTTCTACAACAGTTGTTACAGCGTCAGACAGACTACACCAATATACATATTACGTATATTTCTATCACTCACAGGCACGCACATACACGTGACGACAGGTAAACACACAGACGTGGGAAAACTATAACAATGATATATATATTATCTAGAACGAGCTGACCAAACACGATTATTAAGTTCAAGAGCGATTTTATTATCAGGAAAAAAATCGGCTCACAACATCAAAGAAAGTACATCAAGGAAAATACATATACACATAGTCATAAAAAATCAAGGAAATGTTGCAAGGATGATAGCCCCGTTATAGTGTTAACTCTAGGTTTAGCCCGGCCCCGTTAAGAGAACAGATGATGGCGCCCGAGTCACAGATACATAGGGTTTGAGTCTAAGAGTTTTTCTTTGTTTTATCTCGTAATTATATGCACAGAGTTTGAAAAAAATCTGATTTAACCTAAGACAAAAACACAAGAACTCTAGCCTTAGCAACAAATTATGCAGATTGGAAAAAAAAATTAGGACAGCAACAGGGTGTCAAAGATATAATAGTGAAAATATCACTCAGACCAGCGTACACTCATTCATTCCGCCATGGCTTCTCATTCAGGTACTCACGACTTTGCTCGCTGCCTCTTGGAACACACTGATTTTAGATCTTCACACAGACTCAAAAAATGCAGTCTTCTGCCAAGAAGTCCCCAGTTCCAAAAGACGTAATTAACTCGGAGTCTCCGGGAACGACTACTTGGGTATGCAAATTTGTTCAAATGTCTGATTAAGTCACCTAACAATTATTCCAGGCGCGGGAGTTAGCAGAGCACAGTGTCAATAGCGTAGGTTTCTAAAAAATGATGAATGTCAGGTCGGTGCCTTCCCTCAGTATAGGATTCACTTTAGTCACACCACAGATTTGTCCACAAGATATAATCTAGTCGGGAAATGATTGTTAATATTAACGCCACCAGGCAGCAAATTATATAGAGTTTCTAGAAGAAATTAAGTGCTGGCTCCAAGGTCCAGTATTTATCATTACAGTCTTTGAAAACCCGTTATAGGGATATTAGTATTTCTGTCTAACTTGCACCGTCAGATCAGTGTTACTTGAGAAAACCCACGTGGTTCAAAATAAGGACTGTCTATTTCTTCACAAGTATGGAAACTACTACTAGGTGCTGGTAAAGTTAGGGTCACCCCAAAACTTTCACTGTGTGGAGGAAAAATAACACATATAATATAATAAACAGAATCTGTACTGGTTAAAACTTACATTTAAACTTGCAAGCAGAGAGCTTTGCTTATCATTTAAACTTCCCGTGACGTAAGTTATATTTAAAAATCAGCAATCCTCATAAATTAAGAACACGTGCGTATTCCGTCACCATTCATGAGGCTGGATTCTAGAGTTTATACGTTAGTTTAGAAAAATACACTCGACTGAGTATTAGCAGTTAAATTAAATTTATAAATAGCTACAATTGCCGTTATAAGCTAGAAATTTTAATTTTATTCTGCTTTCCACTGAATGCTTCCCTAGAAAATATAATAGCCTACCACTTTATTTCTCTTCTGCGCTAAAGAAATAGATTAAAATGAATTAAGCGATTTAACACTTTAACACTCACAAAATCTATATATCTATCATATTAATTACCTCAACCACAGAATTACAGGTAGTCGCACAACTTAAGAATAAAAATGCTGAAAATATTTCTGGAAGTCTAGAAGTTCGACAAATTGCCGAAACAAACTGAGATCTTCGCTAACAGCTATTCTGTTTTCGAGCGACCTATCTACTGTGGAGTCTATGAGCGAGAATGAAATTAAAGTTTCAAACTTGGCCAATATCTTAAAATCAGACAAATGGCCCAAACTTATTTCGCCAAGCGAAATTATCTCCCCTACTCCCAACATTTACGTCCGCTTAACGCGTGTCGTAACTGTCACCTACTGACCACGATGTACGCGTGTCAGTTTCAAATCCCAGACAGCCTGACTCCATTTCAGGGCAGTTTTCACACTACAGCTGACCATGGCCCAAGTGAGCGCCGTGTCAGTTTGGGATTTTCCAGACAAATGTCTGGATACTGACCGGTGCAGATGTAAAGTATCACACCTCACCGGGACTAATGCCGAGAAGAAACTCGCGCGCTCGGTAAGAATGTAGACGATTTGCTACGTCCTATGTTCAGCGAACCGACTTATCACGCCTTATGACGCCCTGCAGCCCTGACATCTACGTAATCGTCCTAGCGCGATTCTCAGTTTTGAGAAAGAAACAGGTAAAGTTTGCGAATTATATGAAAATAATATTCGCAAAACGAATGGATGAAAAATATACAGGAAAAATGAAATACAGAGATAATAAAAGAGAGAATTTGGGTGAACGAATAGGAAGAAAATGTAGGAAATTAAATGAATATAAACCCTACGTGACAATAACAGAAGTGGAGGGCCAGTTATTATTAACCACTAATTCGTCATATGGTTTTCGTTTTAAGGACTATCTTCATTGCACACGGACAACTCTATCAGGGCTTCGATCTCCTCCCTTAGATTACACAAGGAGGATCTCAGCACAGTGCACGAACTTCATAGCACCGGCGAGGATTCAAATGTGTGTATACTCTTATCGGAGTTTAATTGGTAGCGGCTTGATAAAATCAGAACTCCCGGTCACACAAAAATTACTTTACTTTAATAAATAAATAAATAAATAAATAAATAAATAAATAAATAAATAAATAAATATATATATATATATATATATATATATATATATATATATATATATATATATATATATATATATATATATATATATATATATATAGATATATATATATATGTATATATATATATATATATATATATATATATATATATATATATTTTTTTATTTATATATATATATCTTAAAGAGGAAATAAAGTAACACGGGATCTCGACTCTATATAATTAAGCTAAAAAAGAAAAACCCCAAGAAATTAACTAAGTAAATGTGCTTACCAAACAAGGAATCAATTTCCACAAAAGAACTCTTATTAGCTGTCAACTGAATAACGTTTAGCTAGGTAGCAAGGATCCTCGTAGAGACAAATGGTAAAGAGGGTTAGTGACGCCTAGCTTAAATAGTAAGATAGAGTCTGCAGTTGTTCCGCGGGAGTTCCTTAGCCCGCTCGAGATGAAACAAAACAGACGGAAGACCAACCGGAGAGATTCCCCGGCAGACTCGAGAGACGGGGGGAAACCGACGTAACATTTGTACCGTTTTTCCGTTCTACCAGCGTCCTATGTTCGGGTTGAAACCGAGGACGGCATGAAATAAACGGGTAGAAGTTTTCCCCGTGTCTGCGATTCTCTGTAAATCAAAGAAGACAGGGAACTCGCCGTTCCCCCAAGAATTGCTAAATAAAAGAACTTTTTTCAAAAGTGCCGCATCTCCACGTGCAAAGGGGTGGTCTTAGCCTGGCCCATTCAAGATTGACGGGACTAAAGACAGAATTAGAGCTTATAGAGCAATAATGACATAAAAGTGGGCGTAGACAAGAAATAGAAAGAATACATGGCAGACCACTCAGACGAAAGTGGCAGACAATTCAATCAAATCACACTTCAGTCTACCCAGCTGTAAATGGGTACTTCTCTCATAACCAAAACATTTTCACCCTCAAAGAAATGAATAAAGACCATACTGTATGTCAATCTTCTCATCCTGTGAAACCGACAATCTTCGACGACATGTTCGCTTGTCTTTCCAACATGGGTATATGGCTGTTAACATATGGATTTTAACCCAAGAGTAGAAGCTGTATTTGTAATGTGAACTTAACTGCAAAGCATAGACACATAATAAAGCATAGATATATAAGAATAGACACATAACAAACCATAGACATGTAAGAATAGACAGAGACACATAAGAATAACCATTGCCAATTTTATTTAGATTAAGCATTGTGTATACTCCAGGGAAAGAGAGGCAGACGTAGACCAAAAATTACACGGAGAAGAAAGCTAGAGACAGAAGTGGAAATGATGTAGAAGACGTGGAAATAACTTGACTTGACAAGAGGTTTTGGCGCGTATTTGTGGGCGGCATATGCTCATTGGGCAGCTAAAGAGTATTGATTGATTGATTGATTGATTGATCGCATATACTGCCCTGTGTAGTAACCGGAGGTATCTGATAAGTCTGCGTCTTATATAAGCATATCGTAGGGGCAATACGTATGAGATTGTGCGTGGTGCTGAAAATCTCATCACGTAAAACTACGTGCTACAGAAACCACTACTGCAGGAGTACCTGAATGATTTGGTATAGGCTTTCTGCAAGGGACAGCCAGCTGCAGGGGTGGCTCCATGCCACGTAAGGAGTAACCACACACGAAATGAAAGATTGAATGTGTGAATGAATGAATGACTGAATGAATGAATCGCACCAGGGTTGTGGAGTCGGCCAACAAATATTCCGACTCCGACTCTGGAAATTTTAGAAGTGCGACTCCGACTACATTTTTTAAACTAGTGATATGACATAAAATTATGCACATGTAAGGAGTTATATGTATAAGTATGGTATGTGTTTGAATAAATAATTATGTGGCTTTCGTAGACTACATTTTTAAACTATTCATTCACTCATACAGTAATACAAAATAACAAATCATTCACACCTGCACACAGATGACTGCTTCGCCAAACACCACGAGGCAATATAGTTTCATTTTAATAATGACGGGAACATTGACAGTGTATATACCGTAGTTTATTTTCATTTCTTGTGTGCTTTTTCTATATGTGCCAACACATTTCCAGTTATGATAAAAACGTTATTTATGGTCAGAAGCAACTGAAATGTTCCTTCTTCTTCTTCTTCTTCCGTCCTTAGCCAACGACCGGCAAAGCAGTCAGTGGCCATTACGCCTAGTGGCGTCTTAAGGGCAACAGCGAATAGATTTTCTTTGCCGTTGTTCCCATCACGCCTAAGGGCGTCTTTAGGGCAACGACAAATCAATCCGTTTGTTGTTGTTTCCGTAATCAAAGTGACTGGCAAACGGGTGATCAGCCCGTTGGGAGAAATTTTCCTACATTATGTAAAAATGGATGTACTTTAAAATGTTATTTCAAATTTTTTAAAGCGCCCCCTCCCTTGCATGGATCAAACGTGGATCTGCCTTGATGTAAATCTCGTAGAATTCGGAGCCGAAGTAGGGGCATTTTTTCACCGACTTCTACTGCGGCTTCACTAAAAAATTACCGACTCCACGACTCCGACTCCACAGCCCTGAATCGCACGTACTTTGTCTGTCTCGGTAACCGGAAACTAACGTTTCATTAAAGCAGGGGCAGACTGACAATGGCCGGGGCCCATGGGCTAACAAAGAAAAAAAGATCACCGGTCCTTGAATAGTGATTCCACATTGGTTACTGGCTCTAAATGTATAAATCTCAGCTGTGGGTTCCGTAGCACCCGAAATGCCCAAAGCTCAATCCGCCCCTGCATTAAAGTCATCGCGGCCCGCAAGGACCGTCTGCAAGACATCTTTGAGAAGAGCTCTTCAATAACGGAAAATAAGAGAAACAGCTGTGGGCGCTTCTCGCTAGGAATGTTGACCTGGAGTAATATAATCTGGCGTTAATCCCAACTTGTCTTAAGCCTGGAGCTTAGGAAACTCTTCAAGGACTCTCAGACCGTCGAAACACACTGATCTTAATTCGGAAATCGGTATGTGTAATTTTGCAGCTGTTGGAACGGTTGATATGAACAGACCAATTTGTTTACTAAATTCCAGAACCACGTGGCAAGTGTGAAATGTGTGAAATATAACTGTATCATGCTAGGAAAGCTGGTTTGGCCTTAAAATGTTTATTGTCTGAAATCCAGTCGTCGTCATCATCATCATCATCAGCATCATTCTCACCATCCTCCTCCTCATAATGTAAGGTGACCAGTTCTATTCCTCGCCGCCTTTGTCTTTCCTAACTGAGGCGGCTGTTGTCTCCCCTGCTCCGCAGAAGTAGTCTACTAATGGCCATACTCCGAGTAAAAGGATGAGGATTTAATAGGTACCAACCTTCGCTTAAAATTACTCTTCGTAATGATATATATATATATATATATATATATATATATATATATATATATATATATATATATATATATATATATATATATATATATATATATATATTCTTTGATCCTTAGCCGCCGACCGTCAAAGCAGTCAGTGGCCATCACGCCTAGTGGCGTCTTGTAGGGCAACAACAAATTGATTCCACTTTGCTCGGTCGGCGGCCATCCTTCGTACAGTGCCCCAACTCTGGTTCATTCTTTGCATCTCAGTCTCCACAGTCCTCCGCCAGGTTGTTTTTGGTCGGCCTGTCTTTCGTATTCCTTCAGGGGTCCAAAGCATAGCTGTTCTTGTAATGGCATCGGGGTCTCTTCTGAGGACATGGCCAACCCAGCTCCAGCGTCTGCCAGCTATGATGGTGTGCATGTCCTCTTGTTTGCTCCGAGTAAGCAGATCTTGGTTGGTGATGGTATTCGGCCAAAAGATTCGGTGAATTTTTCTTATGCATGTTGTGTGAAAAGAGGACAATTTCGACATTTCCTTCTCTGTAACTCTCCAGCAATATATATATATATATATGTATATATGTATATATGTATATATATATATATATATATATATATATATATATATATATATATATATATATATATATATATATAGATATACATATATATATATATATATATATATATATATACACACACAAGAATGATGCTTCTATTTAAGGGAACCTCACAGGAATGTAACAGAATGGCAATTATAACAACTGAAATCATTTAAGCCGTTATAAACTTCTTATTCTCCGCCCCTACTGCGAGGAACGGTTTTGACTCGTATTTCTGATCCCCCAGCTGAAATATTAATTTACTAGCTCTGTTTGGTTAAGTATTTTTTTTTAAAACTGAGTCATACGGGTGCAGACATAAAATTCACTCAATGGTGATTAATTCAACTATAGATTTAAATTTACATATAAACAAGTTTAATTATCAATTATTGGTTAACAAGATTAAATAAATTAAATGTGTTTTCAGGACAAAGCAATGATATGTGTCATCATCCGTATATCTTGGTTATAGGTGGATAAGAGATCAAAATTATAAACTGTTATTAGCTGAACGTCTCCTTCAATCGATGCTGGTTTCCAGAGGATGTTGAACTGTTCCTTATCTTCAGGAGATGAATCTTTTGACAGCAGCACGTCCTTTGCTCACGGTATGGGTTACTACATAGGTTGCTTCGTCACGTGTATTCAAGACCCGTCTGTTGTCGGTGTCAAATCTTCGATCGTTATATTTTCCTTCGACCTCCTTTAACGTTTTCATATGCCCTTCCCTTTCTTATTTCTCACCGGCTCCTTATCGCCTTTTTTCGTTCTAATCGACCATGGTTGTTATATCATACTTTGTCTCTGTCTAATAGTACCTGACCATTTGGCCTGTTTTTTGAAGCAACATTGACTGATTGTGCAGGATGAAGTTGTTTGCCTGCTATACCAGCCAATATTTCCTCACAGAAGGGATAGCAGAATAATAAGTTCATTACAGCTTAGAAGATCTCAGTTGTTATGCTTGCTTTTCTTTAATATCCTTTGAGGCTCCCTTAAATAGAAGTATCTTTCTTCTATTTATATCTCTGTCAAGAGTAATCTTGAGCAAAGGTTGATACCTTTGAAGATACTCATATTTATACTCTAAGTTTAGCCATTGTTCGACCCCTATTGCAGAACAGAGGAGAGAATACTGTGGCATCTTTGACCAAAAGCTGAAAGGAGACAAATATTTCTTCTAAGTATCGGTCTCCGATATAATCATCAGGGGACATCCGCTTACATCCGCTATTTCATCTCCCTCAGAATTTTGCCCCTATCCCTGAGCATAAAATCAGTACCCATTGCGTCAGAATGAAAGTGTTTTTTGACAGCAGAAAACGACCAAAGTAATATTCTATACATTATATAAATAACATACTAAAAAAGACATACTAAAATGTTAGTATAATAAATATATAAACCATGATATCATTATCCACTCCTTGCTCCCTATGGAGCCTGTGGTTATCTCTGCTATTGGTTCTTTATGAAGAATCCCGCTAGAAGCAGTCACCAGCTCTTGCAGAAGTGGTTTATGTAGCAATTTATTTTATGTGATGAAATTTCCAGCCCCATATGCAATTGTACATGTACAAGCAATTTATACATGTCAAATGCAAAATATAAAATGATAAAATATACATTTTACAACTTACCCCGATATCGGATTAATTATAACACAGACACGATTGCCCAAGTTGGCAGTAATTTACTGCAACTGGTTGAAGATGCATTTATCCCTCAACTAGATGAAGTTACAGCTTACTGAATCCTTTTATATTTTCACTTGAATAGGACACTAATGCTTGGGGTTCCATTACTGTTATGAGAGTTTTACAGTTCTCTAATCTTAGAAGCAGTCTTAGTTCTATGGCCGGTCCTATAGGAAATCCTAATAATGATCTCTTATTTTGGCTGTGTGTGATCTCCACTGACGAAGATGGAATATGCAGTGCGAAAAACCTAAATGGTTGTAAAATTAATTTTGCCCCCCCCCCCCCCACACACACACATATGGCTCTCCTGAGGTTTCAGATGGGGAAAGATTCAATCAGAAGTAGTTTAGTTTTAGCATTCCAGTACCAAACCAACCATAAGTAGGCGTCTGATTTTGGTAAGGGTTTCCCCCATCCTCAAGTTGAATATTACTACATGAGAACGTAAGACATTTCCCTTACATGTTATATTCAAACCCATCTGAACATACTCCATGACCATATAAGGTCTTGCCACTTCCGTTTTACTTGTCATGTTTATCAAAATCACTACATCGTCAATCTGTCCTAATTATTACTGGTAACCTCTACTCAGTTCTCACTTTCTCATAGTTGTTTATTACAACAAAGTTTAAGCCAAAGTGATTATGCCACTCTTCTTGCTCCAATATCACGATTGTTATCTTCCCACACCCCTGTTTACCAAACAACCTGGCCTTGCAATATTGCAAAATTAACACGTTATCTAAGAATACCAGCTGTTGGGCCAGCTGTGTGTTTTCGCGTCACACCCTACGTTATATCTCACAAGACAAATCTGAGTTACCACTATCAGACACATTTTCTGTCTGGCTAGAAGTTTGTTACGTAATCTAGGACATGGACGAACAGCTTAATCCGTCTGGCTTACACACTGAAGACGGAGAAGTGGGGGAAGATAAACAGGTACAACGGTTACATCAATCGGGTTCAATGACAAAATGTGACAAGATAACCTTGGTCGATTAAAGCGTAAACAACAAATAACGAAAGAATGAGCATGAAGAATGGATGGTCGAGTAGGACAGACGGAGAGGGTTGAAAAAGAGAACGAAAGAATTTGAACGAATATTTCGTCACACTAACTCAAAAGCAGAGTCATGTTGCCATTTAAAGTTGGATAAACTTGAGCGTGACGACACCTTGTGTCGATTTACAGTTGTAATCTAAACTAAACTCTGCGTGACTATTCGTGTGCTCATTGTACGAGAGGATACAGGGCCGTAATTCATAAACAATTTCATTATATACAACCTATGTTTGACATTCTGACCCACTGACCTTAGATGTAATATTTGAGCAATGAAGCAGCTTGCCCAAAGCAAAAAAAAAAAAAAAAAACACAAAAAAAAAAAAAAAATACCCACGTCCTTCACCTAAAAACTATGTCACCATTCCGAATCACTCTGTCTAAATTGAATAAACGTAATTCTTTCTTGCTTTTTTTTTTTAACTTAAAAGTATAGGTTTCAATTTAACTTTGCACCGCTTCTGTAAATGCATGTTCGTTTTCCTAGATTTTGTTGGACTTAATGCACAATTCTTATAGCAGGGTTCATTATCTCACAACACCTAATGACGTAATGCCCTGAGTTGTTCCCCCGGGGGTTCTATGAAGAGATGAAGAAATAATAGGCCTACTGTACCCTCACGCATCTATGACAAGATCACCAATGTGGAACTAACGACAAGATCACCAGTGTGGAACTAATGACAAGATCACCAGTGTGGAACTAATGACAAGATCACCAGTGTGGAACTAATGACAAGATCACCAGTGTGGAACTAATGACAAGATCACCAGTGTGGAACTAATGACAAGATCACCAGTGTGGAACTAATGACAAGATCACCAGTGTGGAACTAATGACAAGATCACCAGTGTGGAACTAATGACAAGATCCCCAGTGTGTAATTAATGACAAGATCACCAGTGTGGAACTAATGACAACCTCACCAGTGTGGAGCTAATGATAAGATCACCAGTGTGGAACTAATGACAAGATCACCAGTGTGGAACTAATGACAACATCACCAGTGTGGAGCTAATGACAAGATCACCAGTGTGGAGCTAATGACAAGATCACCAGTGTGGAACTAATGACAAGATCACCAGTGTGGAACTAATGATAAGATCACCACTGTGGAACTAATGACAAGATCACCAGTGTGGAACTAATGATAAGATCACCACTGTGTAACTAATGACAAGATCACCAGTTTGGAACTAATGACAAGATCACCAATGTGGAACTAATGACAACATCACCACTGTAGAACTAATGACAACATCACCAGTGTAGAGCTAATGACAACATCACCAGTGTGAAACTAATGACAACATCACCAGTGTGAAACTAATGACAACATCACCAGTGTGGAACTAATGACAAGATCACCACTGTGGAACTAATGATAAGATCACCACTGTGGAACTAACGACAAGATCACCAGTGTGGAACTAATGACAAGATCACACTGTGGAACTAATGACAAGATCACCACTGTGGAACTAATGACAAGATCACCCGTGTGGAACTAACGACAAGATCACCAGTGTGGAACTAATGACAAGATCACCAGTGTGGAACTAATGACAAGATCACCAGTGTGGAACTAATGAAAAGAACTAGAAAAGTGCCCGTGTAACAAGAAATAAGAAGAAGACGCTGGAGATGGATAGGACACACATTGAGAAAACCTGTTGATAGCATTACAAGACAGTCCTTGTTCTGGAATCCCCAGGGTAAGAGAGGTAGAGGAAGACCAAAGAACACATGGAGAAGAGAACTGGAGACAGTGGATGAAGGAGATGAAGAAGTCACAGAAAGACCTTGACCTGATGGCAGGTGTTGATGTCAAGATACTTAATCCACATATACAGGTAGCGACAACCACTACTATCCGGCGAATGCAAAGGTGGTTCTTGAATCACACACTGCGGTCTGGTATGCTTCTTATCATAAGCTTTTGTTGTGGCTCTCTCGGATAAGAACCTTAAACATATGCGCAATTATGGTATCTGTTTCCTACCACCGAGACGATCCTCCTTTAGCGACAGGCCACTATTGATCAGAACCCTCATTTAGACAACATAGTCCATGAGGCCGCGGTCATGTCAATCAAAGAAATACGTCGTACATTCAATAAAATATGCAGTTAGACTATAGACATCATTCACAAATTTTTCTGAATTATGTCTTGATTACTTCACTTTGGTCGTAAGTCTTGCCAAAACGGGTTTTCCTTTAAAGAGATTTCATCAACGAAATATTAATATAAACTATGGAACGAATGGAGCGAAGAGGCAGTGGAAGAAGTAGACGCTCTTTGGCATCCAGCATTTGAAAGCTAAGCCCTGAAAAGGACTTGAGCTTTTATAGCTAGTATTGCGCAGTCCTGACAAGGACTTCTAGCTGCGTCACGCTGTTCAGGATTCATCAGGTTATACTCAATTTGGAAACCAATTTCAGTTATCAGCACAGTGTTTAAAGTACCAAGATTAAGATATCAGCAGGTAATTAACGTCAATGATAATGTGATGGGGCCATAAAAACACCCCAGAGGCCCTTTCGAGTTCATGTCATATTTATGTGTTTAACGCCCATGTATTTTCGATGTGCGCGCTCCAACGAGTACGCCAGCCCAAGTGATTGCGCGAGGGCCACAATAACGTCCCAGCCCACGTGACTGCGCGAGCCCTCATCGCTGGCGTGTGAAAAGTCTGACGCAGGAGAAGCGGTCAGTTTGGTAAGATTCGCAGTAGAGGCAAGATGTGAGAGGATACACAGTCAGACGTTTGCACGCGGCATGGAGATTAGCAATTGAGCACTGGCTGGGTGTTTTGTTTGTTTAGTGTTTGCTTTATTTGCTCTTTCTCACTGAATGGGTTGTATGAATAAATACAGCCCCTGCTTTAGAATCAAGAGTTTTATTGTTGTTCGGGTTGGGTGCGAGTGTGCAAGAATGTGATCACATATCACAAAAGCATCATCATCTCTCTCCCACCCTACCACAATTGGCGTCGTCGGCAGGATAGGCAGACAGTGACACCAAAAATAACAGCAAACGAGCAAATATTGTAGTAAACACCCAGCAGTGTAGTCTTGCAGCAAGATGGCCTCAATGAGCACACGTGCTATGAGCAAATGGGAGCACGACAAGGCAGCAACACCGGTAGTGGGTACATCAGTGGTGCAATGTAATGGTCAGAGCAATGCGCCGGTGAAGGTAATATACGTGATGGTGCTGAAGGTAAGACGATTTGGTGAACAGGCAGGAACCACTTGGCGAGAGTTTGTGAAAGACGTAGAGGCCGTGTGGAAAGTAGCGCCCTTTACTGCAGAAGATAAGGTAGACGTTGTCTGGAATAATGTTTCACCAGCGGTATCTAGGGAACTACGGATACGTGGCGGAGCCAAGGCCATCCCCAAGAAGCTGCTCGAAATAATTGAAGAAGCATACAGTGAGCTACAACTAGTCAGTGAGATGACAAGGGATTTCCATGCCATGAGCCTAGGGACTATCCTGTTTTCTGGGAAGGCAAAAAGCTTGATACACTAGTGCAGATAGCCAGTAAAGAAGCTCACAATGAAGAGAAGGCACTCAAATCAGAAGTAGCTAGTCTAATGTCCCAGCTAGCACTGCTATCACAGACCAGTTCGCCAGCACAAAAGGACGTGCACAGAAAGAAACCAACCGCGGAAACAGCCAATGCACGACGAGGGGGTGTGTGAGCAGGAACCTCAACTAGACCTTCTTGTAGGTGAGAGTCAGGCTGTTGACAAGGAACGCTGTGATCTGACAGTAACTACATGTACAAACGCAGTTGCACCGGCAGTGCGACAAGGGGTTTGCAAGTGGTATAGTGTCGACAGGGGATGGGAGTTTATTACGCCAGATGATGGAGGTATTGATGTATTCGTACATCAGACCAAGATCTTCAGAAAGGGATTCCGGAGTCTGGCAAGGAAAGAGCAAGTAGAGTTTGATAGCAAACCATCTGTCCAGGGCATGGAAGCAGTCTATGTATGCGGCATTGGCGACCAGGAATGTAAGGGTAGTAGGAGACTACCCATGGCACAGAGAAAGCCAACAAAGTTGAGGTGCTACAATTTTGGAGAGTTTTCAGACCACATGGCAGCCAAATGCCCTCAAGGCCCGCTTCCGAAACGATGCTTTAATTGCAAGTCCACACAACATTTTCTTCTTCTTCTTTCGCTGTTGAACTATATTGAACTATATTGTTTCTATACAATCTGCAATGTTTTTTTGTTTCTTGAAGGAGCTCCACCTTTTGTTAGTTTTCAGACAGAGGTCCATACAGAGCGAGCGCCATAACGTTTTGCAGATATAGGCATACTTCCATAGCGCATGTGCGTGGCATCCTGATTGCTGTGGTGCGCCTCTTGGCTGGTTGCCTCCGTCTTCAGCACCTTAACTTGCTAGGGCAGACTGTGGTCTTGCTCGAGTGTAGGAGGGCCTGGCCAGTTTTGGTTTTTCAGCCGCTGATGGCTGTACTTGAGCCCCATCTCCACGTCAAGGAGCTGGCCTCGATGGGGCACAGAACATTTGATATCCGCCTGTCCCTCAAAGAGCCCTTTCCCTAAACGTACTGCCACAACTAGGTTGCCTTTAGGGTGCAAGCCAAGAGATGGCCGTGACAACTGTCACCCTAAGGGCGCCGAGAAAATTGGTCGACGTTTAGGGGAGAAAACTCGTCCTAAGCAGATAGGGGGGAATACACTTCGATGTTCAGAAGAGGAAACGCATCTTAAGCAGATTGTGAGGAATGTTAGCCAACGTCCACAGAAAACGAGTGTAAAACACGTTGGAAGCAATCCCCCGCCAAGGTCAACAACTGCATACACTGAACCGCAGAACTCACACGCAAGCAGCGACTCTGCACGAAGGTACGACTCTTCCAAACCACAGCAACTGCAAGCCCGACAACGTACAACAAGGAACATGACGACCAAGAGGGTCACCAGCCGGGCTGGTACCTCCTACAGAATCTGAGCCCCAAGCCTCGCCGCTCAGAAAGAATCAGGCGCAGGGCCAACGGCGGAGAGTAGATTGTGGGGACCACAACATCTTCAGGAGGGAATAAGGAAGATATGTGATGGGGCCATAAAAACACCCCCATAGGCCCCCTCAAGTTCATGTCATATTTATGTGTTTAATGCCCATGTATTTTCGATGTGCGCGCTCCAACGAGTACGCCAGCCCACGTGACTGCACGAGGGCCACAATAACGCCCCAGCCCACGTGACTGCGCGAGCCCTCATCGCTGGCGTATGAAAAGTATGACGCATGACAAGCGGTCAGTTTGGTGAAATTCGCAGTAGAGGTAAGATGTGAGAGGATACCCAGAGTCAGAAGTTTGCACGCGGCATGGAGATTAGCGATTGAGCACTGGCTGGGTGTTGTTTTGTTTAGTGTTTGCTTTATTTGCTCTTTGTCACTGAATGGGTTGTATGAATAACTACAGCCCCTGCCTTAGAATCAAGAGTTTTATTGTTGTTCGGGTTGGGTGCGAGTGTGCAAGAAAGTGATCACATATCACAAAAGCATCATCATCTCTCGCCCACCCTACCACAATAACATTAATATTGCATATTACAGCAATTTACTTAACACCAAGTACTTGTAAACCAACGATTAATTTAACATACCCTTCAGACACAGTATTACGGATCTGAGCTTATCACTTATGCAAGTCTGCTCACAAACAGGTTAGCTTCGCTTTTCTCAGCTATGGGCAGTGACTTTGTGGCATCGATAAACATATATGAGTCCGCTCGACGTTTTTTCAGCTCTGAAATTTTGGGAGTCCAGAATTGAATCTTCTTCTTCTTCTTCTTCCTCGTTCGCCTTCAGACTTCCACATTTATGACTCTAATAAAGGCAGCAGTCAACTCAAGGTTCCCGACATCTGAATTGAATCTGACCAGGTTTATATTCCCAACCTAGATCTAACCCTTTCCTTCTCAGAGGTCTGCGTCGGCATTTACTTTGCTACTTGTAACTTTCGTGGGATTTCAACGCTGTTGTGGATTGTCCCGACAAAATCCTTATTTCCTCGTCAATTACCAAAGATAATGATTTACAACTGCCATAATTGCATGTATTTGTAGCTTCTGTTCAAATCCCCAAAAGAATTTTTTCCGTTCGGGGCATTAATCATAAAATTGTAGCAGAATTACGGGTGTGCGATTCATAATTTATCATAAGACATTAGTTTACGTGGCTATTAAAGTGTGTCTTGCCCGTTTTACTACACTAAACCAAGAACAGAGTCAGGTACCCATTTACAGCTGGGTAGACTGGGACGGGACGAAGCCGGTAACTTTTGACTCGAAAAACAACAGCTATAACCACCGCGTCACTTCCTCTTCGCCATTACGTTACCGAAAATTGGACAAAATTAAGAAATAAGGTACAAGTAATAATTAAGCTCTGTATGAACATAAAAATTTGCGCAATACAGAATTACGTTCTGATATAACTAAACAACAGTTGTCCATGTTTTAAAGTTGTGTGCCTCGAGGAAGCTATTCAAACAGCTGTGATAACTATCTTGCAAAACAAAGAAAAATGGTAAAGCTAAAATAGTGTTCATCACAGATTTCCTGTCAGTCAACACAATCATCATCTAGCTCCTTTCTCGCTCCCTATTGAACCACTACTGCAGAAGACATCCTTGTAGAAGCCTACGCCAAAGAATATAAAAAACCAACAAAATACATAACCTATCAGAAGAGCTAATGAAAACCTACTTTAGATTCAACAAAGTGAAAGTGCAATGGTTGCTTGCCCACTGCAACATACATGGAAATGAGAAGGCAGATGGACTTACCAAAGAAGGAGGAAGTAAAATTTAATCTGGGGGACAAGACAACATATGAGGAGATAAAAAGAATTATCAACGACAGTCAAAAGACGAATAACACGGAGAACGCCCAAAGTCAGATATAACAGACACTGCTCCTTGCCATGGTCATGTAAGGTGAAAATTGTCAGCCTGAGAACCGGTCATTGCAGACTCAGCTACCATCTGTTCAACACATTAACAATTGGGCAGACAGACGTGTGTCCATGTGGGGAGGACACACTAACTGTAGTACACGTCCTTTACGTACGTCGATTTTCTGAGAGAAACACATTGACAGCATGGCCTTCACTAAAAGGTGAACCCTTAATTCTGAGTAAAACTAGTGGAATTTGCTCAGTGGTTGAGAGATGCCTCTGAGACAGGACGCTCAAATTATATGACAGTGATAATGTTGCTGGTGTTATATGTATAGGTTAAACTCATTCCGGAACAGATTTTGGATATTTAGGTAATAAGTTCTAAGTACTCATTTTAATTCATAAAGCCGCGTCATAATGTATTCGGTCCTTGTGGTGACAAATGGAGCTTAGGAGTTATAACTGTAGTTGGGCATTCTTAGGTGAAGCGCATCGATTAAGCTATAAGTGCTTTGTGCGTAATGGTCTATATTATATGTAGTATTGATTGTTACGACATGTTGAGGTTGGCAGTACCTGTTGTTCCTACTAAGTTAACAGGTCACATTCTTTTCTTTCTTGTTTTTCGGGCATAAATGGTCCAAATGTGAGGGATTGTTAAATTATATCTTCTTTACTCTTTGCAGTTAGTTACTTTGTATTGATTTCGTGGTTTTTTTTTTTTCGTAACACTTTTGTTTGTTGTTTAAGAGAGACAGAGGAAGATCAAAGAAAATATGGAAAAGACAACTGAACACAGGCATGAAGGGGTTGAAGAAGGCATGAACAAATTTAAGCTGATGGCACAGGACAGAAAGACTTGGCATTAGTGTGTTGAAGACCTATGCTCCTTTGAGAGATGAAAGAATGAAGAATATTTTTATTTGCATATTTATTATTTGTGCCTTTGTTCCTTGTCTCTGTCGTTATATTCTAATCTTTCTTAGTTCAGTTATCTGCTTATATATTATTTTCCTCACTGTGTTTATTGTGTGTTTTGTCACTTTCTCATAGTATTTCTATATTTATCATCTTTGTTTACTGTTTGTGACTATGTCTGACGAAGAATAATCCCCAAACTTACCTTGTTTCTAATGGGTTGTTCATTTCTAATACTTGACTCCAATACAATTTTACATTTTTAACCACTTTGATTTAAGATCAAATGAGCATTGTATAGTTGTCGCGTCGCAGACCTTTAACGCTCAAATTTACATTTATATTTTATTCTTGTGTGTATGTAAGTGTGTGGGTGTGGGTGTGTGAACGGTATGACGAATTACTAATTAACGATAACCAACATTACACTTTTATTCTATGCAATGGAGTGAATGGAATTTTTTTTTGTAAGTGCATCTGGTAACAAAAATAAATGTGGAACCCCAAAGTTTCTTTTTTCTGTACTTTATTTCTTTCTTTCTTATTATTATTAAAATTTTTTGTAGTTGCAACCAATTCTTTATTGGTATCTGTGACAAACCTTCCATTGATTAAAACAAAATACGTTTTATTGACTGAAGTCATCAGGACGAGTAGTGACACGTCTCATGTGCACAAATCTTAAACCAGATTTCAGAATGCCCCATTTAAGAACAGACGATGTTCCAAGTTTATTCTAGTTCCGAAAACATTCGGGAAGCCTGTTAAAGAGCTGCTGGAAACCGTATTTGTAAATGGGCTCATGATAGCCGCACGTGAAAAGAAGCTTCAGAAGTGACTGAGAGGAAATTTGAACGAAGATCCAATCATGTAAGTTCATCACGGCTTCATTGATAATCGCTTCCACCCAATCAAATTCAGCGGTTTAAATTACTGCTAAAACGATTTGAGCATTTTGACGCGCCTTCTGCTCAAACGGTTTAACGAGATCAGGTAAGGGCAAAAGGTTATAAGAAAAATTATGTTATTAACAAAATATGAGAAAGTTGTTTTTTTCCCCTTAACACACACATGCACAAGACGAGCTCAGCAATTATAAAGATAATAATAAATGTATGATAAAAGCATCGTGAAGTTCCCAAGGTTCTCTTGTGAGACAATGAAAGAACGTGCTTATTCTCCATCAGGCATGTCGTACAAGGCCACTAATATGAGGTTGTACATGAGGCTGGAAACCTCATCGTGTAAAACAAAACGCTACAGAAGCCACTTCGTTCGTTCGTTCGTTCGTCGACTATATTGCTGTTATACCGTGTTCAACCAAAGCTGTTATAATTGGGGTATATTGTGCGTTAGGTTCTTCGATGCTAGCTGGTTGTTAGTCCTGAAAAGGACTGGTCCTAAAAAGGACCACTAGCTGACTGTCTGGATTCCTCTTCGTTGTTTGTCTGTTCGTGGTGCTGTGGCGTGTTCCATAGTGTTTTTCATTTCCTGCCTCATTATCTGGCTTGTGTGGTTTTGTGTGTTTTTACTCTCCTAGTTTCTGTTTCTTGTGTCTTCCTTTTCTCCTGTATCTGAAATAGCGCTTTTTCTATTATTGATGGGAGTAGCTTTTCTAGCGTTTCCTCGATGACTGCTGCAAGAGCACGTGAATGTATTGTGCAGACGTCCTGCAAGGGGCCAAGCTGCTGCGGTTGCTCTATGCGCCATAGGTAGTACAATAGATAACTGATGAGTATGATGCCGATAACGATGATATTAATGTCAGTAGTGTAGTAGTAATAGTAGTAGCAGTAGATGCAGTAGTAGTAGTGGTAGTAGTAGTAGCAGCGGCAGTAGTGGTGGTAGTTGTGGTAGCAGTAGTGCTAGTAGTGGTTGTAGTAGTGGTGGTAGTGATGGAAGTAGTGGTAGTAGTAGTGGTAGTAGTAGTGGTAGTAGTAGTAGTAGTAGCAGCTGTAGTAGCAGTAGTAGTAGTAGCAGCTGTAGTAGCAGTAGTAGTAGTAGTAGCAGCTGTAGTAGCAGTAGTAGTAGTAGCAGTAGTAGTAGTAGGAGCTGTAGTAGCAGTAGTAGTAGTAGCAGCTGTAGTAGTAGGAGTTGTAGTAGTAGTAGTAGTAGTAGGAGCTGTAGTAGTAGTAGTAGTAGTAGGAGCTGTAGTAGCAGTAGTAGTAGTAGGAGCTGTAGTAGTAGTAGGAGTTGTAGTAGCAGTAGTAGTAGTAGGAGCTGTAGTAGCAGTAGTAGTAGTAGGAGCTGTAGTAGCAGTAGTAGTAGTAGTAGCAGCTGTAGTAGCAGTAGTAGTAGTAGCAGTAGTAGTAGTAGCAGCTGTAGTAGCAGTAGTAGTAGTAGCAGCTGTAGTAGCAGTAGTAGTAGTAGCAGCTGTAGTAGCAGTAGTAGTAGTAGCAGTAGTAGTAGTAGGAGTTGTAGTAGCAGTAGTAGTAGTAGCAGTAGTAGTAGTAGGAGTTGTAGTAGCAGTAGTAGTAGTAGGAGCTGTAGTAGTAGTAGTAGTAGTAGCAGTAGTAGTAGTAGGAGTTGTAGTAGCAGTAGTAGTAGTAGCAGTAGTAGTAGTAGCAGCTGTAGTAGCAGTAGTAGTAGTAGCAGCTGTAGTAGCAGTAGTAGTAGTAGCAGCTGTAGTAGCAGTAGTAGTAGTAGGAGTTGTAGTAGCAGTAGTAGTAGTAGCAGTAGTAGTAGTAGGAGTTGTAGTAGCAGTAGTAGTAGTAGGAGTTGTAGTAGCAGTAGTAGTAGTAGGAGTTGTAGTAGCAGTAGTAGTAGTAGGAGTTGTAGTAGCAGTAGTAGTAGTAGGAGTTGTAGTAGCAGTAGTAGTAGTAGGAGTTGTAGTAGCAGTAGTAGTAGTAGTAGCAGCTGTAGTAGCAGTAGTAGTAGTAGCAGTAGTAGTAGTAGCAGCTGTAGTAGCAGTAGTAGTAGTAGCAGCTGTAGTAGCAGTAGTAGTAGTAGCAGTAGTAGTAGTAGCAGCTGTAGTAGCAGTAGTAGTAGTAGCAGTAGTAGTAGTAGGAGTTGTAGTAGCAGTAGTAGTAGTAGGAGCTGTAGTAGTAGTAGTAGTAGTAGTAGCAGCTGTAGTAGTAGTAGTAGTAGCCGCTGTAGTAGCAGTAGTAGTAGGAGCTGTAGTAGCAGTAGTAGTAGTAGCCGCTGTAGTAGCAGTAGTAGTAGTAGCAGTAGTAGTAGTAGCAGCTGTAGTAGCAGTAGTAGTAGTAGGAGTTGTAGTAGCAGTAGTAGTAGTAGCAGCTGTAGTAGCAGTAGTAGTAGTAGCAGCTGTAGTAGCAGTAGTAGTAGTAGCAGTAGTAGTAGTAGCAGCTGTAGTAGCAGTAGTAGTAGTAGCAGCTGTAGTAGCAGTAGTAGTAGTAGGAGTTGTAGTAGCAGTAGTAGTAGTAGGAGTTGTAGTAGCAGTAGTAGTAGTAGCAGCTGTAGTAGCAGTAGTAGTAGTAGGAGTTGTAGTAGCAGTAGTAGTAGTAGGAGTTGTAGTAGCAGTAGTAGTAGTAGCAGCTGTAGCAGTGGTGGTAGTATGCGCTTTTGCAACGTTTTTATAGCAATTAATTTTATGTGATGAGTTTGCCAGCCCCATCCACAGCCTCATATTAGTCACAACTTACGACCTGATTGAGAGATCATTAGTCCTGTTCTTTCTTCCTCTCCCCCATAGACCCACGGCATCTACCCGGGACGAAAGTGTACCGGTAATAACGTTCTGACCACAACTGATCTCTCAGTCAACAATTTCATTACTGCCACCACTTCGGCGCCCAATACACAGCAGACGTTAAGTAAACACGTTCTAATCAGGTCAGATCTGGGGGCAAAGGTTGAGCCGGATTAGAAGATTATCCTCGATAGGATTACGAGCATTGCTCTAATGCCCAGTAAAAACAATCCAAGCTTTTTTCTTGCAGGATCTTTTAGATCAAGGGTTCTTAACTTTTCTTGTACCATGGACCCATTTGATTGAGCTGAAGGCTACGAACCCCTTTGATTGTCCGGTGAAGTGTACGAACCGCTTTGGTTGTCCGGTGTACGTTACGGACCCATTTTTAGACAGAAAAAAAAAATTGTACATAGACGCATAATTACAATTGTTGCATACAAATAATAAATTGTATTACAACGAAAAATCGTTAAGCTTAAACAGTCCTACATAAATACAAACAAGAACTAAAACATTTTGTAAAAAAGAATATATTTATTTAAGTGCAAAATTCTCTGATAATTTTCGCACTAAAAACTTTGGTGAATAATATTTAAAAAATTAATTTTTAGGTTATGTACACGGACTTCTAGAATCCACTCATCTACCCTCAAGCGGTCGGGGGACTACATATACTAAGAAACTCTGTACCAGATGTCGCCTTTTATTTTATTTTCGATGACAGGTGGACGCTAGCTGTCACTAAACTCATCATCACTTGCCTTTCGCTCCTTGTGGAGCATGGGGCAATCACTACAACTTGTCCCCTTGCAGGAAGCCTGCATCAAGCAGTCACATGCTCTTGTAACGGTGGTTTCTATAGCAACCTGTTTTACATGATGGGATTACCAGCCCCATGTATAACCAAATAATAGTCGCCTTGTAATGAAATTCATGATAAATCAGTAATACAATTCTTTCTTTGACTCGTCAGAGACCACCGGGACCTACACAGCTAGCAAGATGCCATGTCCGCAATTTCGCCAAGTCTATTCATAGCCCTTAACTTTACTTCCTTTATGACCAAAGAAAGCTGTCACCTTTTTTTTCGCTACCTTGTTTGTAAATATTGCCCCTGAAGAAGTTGTTGTGGTCGTACCGTAGGTCGAAAATCGTATTGAAAATTGTACGCTGAAAATTGTATTGCAGGGCAGAAATGTAAAAAGGCAATTATGCCTATTTCTATACCCTGATGAAATAAAGATTTCGTTCGTTCGTTCGTTCGTGTTTCGACTGGTTCTTTAAAAGGCTCGCTTCAACCAATTAAAAAATAAATTAACTTGTCGCTTCAAAGTGTTTGCACCAATATCATAATCATCATGGCAACCTCATTATGTCAAACAAATTGCCCCAGAAACCACAGTTACAAGATCATTTGAATCCTTTGCACATGCTTCCTGCACGGGAAGCCAGCTACAGCACTAGCACCGTGCTCCGTAAGGAGCGCAAATAAAAATGATGATGAATAAACGAAAATATGTAATGCGTCTAAGATTAAGTAATTGTTAAAGTGTTCCTATCTTTTTTCCTCTTTTATCTTTTTTACCTGACATAAAACCATAATGTAATCGTTGGGAAAACAAAGTAATCGAGAACTCAAAGATCTCTTCGACGAATGTTTGAGTCATTGTAGCCGAACCTCTGTTAACGTGTCAAAATCGTGTTGGTCCGAAAATTTGGACATCAAGAAATAATTTATTTTTAGCGCATTAATAGTTTTGCTGAACATTGTGTAAAAATAAATATTTACAGAACCCACTGCTGCAATAGCACAACACTTCTGTTATGCAGGCTTCCTTCAGGGAGATCAGCTGCTGTGGTGGCGCCAACATTCATAAGAAGCGAAAAGGGAAACACAACAGCCGAAGAATGGATAGAAGTATGTGACCACAGTATAAAAGGAAGACTTAAAACAAAACAAGTTTTAAAAAATGCCAGATACAAGAGGAACTGAAATTACCAGTAAATTATATATATATATATACAGTACTAGCAACAGCCCACCAAAATTGGCAGTGTGTTGTTTTTGTTACACGTATTACATTGCTGCTTCTTCTATAGTCTCGCTTGCTCGCTGTGAATGACGCTATCGTCTCTTCCTTTTAGCCATCTTATCATTTTGATCCATAATAATAAGTCTGCAAGACTTTAAATTAACATTTTATCTTGAAGAAACAATCAGAAACTTACATTTTAAGGTTATTTTTAAGAAAAATGATGAGTTAAATCCGTTTCCCGAATGAAACTGTACAGAAGTATCTTGATTGTCAGTTGATTTCATGCACACCGTCACACTTTTCTATTTTCGCGAGAGTAAATGTAAAGGGAAACAATACAATTATTGTCTAACTTTCAACCACAGTTGCACCCCCTTAGCTGAGGTTGAAAGTTAATGCACTCCCCCGAAAATAGAAAAAAGTGCGCAAATGATGGTGTGCAAAACGTGACTGACCGACCGACCAAGTACTTCCGGCGAGAATTATGGTATTTGATTATATATATATATATATAATATATATATATATATATATATATATATATATATATATATATATATATATATATATATATATATATATATATATATATATATATATATATATATATATATATATATATTTTAATACTCCAGTTTAAATTACAGTCCGATTACTTTAGAACAGAGGAAACCACCTGTGAAGAATGTTAATACGATTAAACACTTCTTGCTGGAATGCAAGACATGCGACCAACACAAAACGTAAAAAGTTGCTGAAAATATTGCAAAATAGAAATGAATGTAGAAAATTTGATTGGCACCAAAAAATCCGCAAGCACTACGACAGTTGGACATAAAAACAAAATCCATAATTAAACAGTCGATATTTCATCACGAAAACTCCTAATTTTCTTACAACACAAACAATACTAACAAAGAACCATCATTAAGAAGTCATACAGAACAGTACATAAAGTACGCCCAATAAGAAAATAGATAACACTAAAAGAGGGCGTCCGGATATAACTGACACTTCCATGCATATGAATAATTGTTGAAAGAGGCGCGATGCGTAGAAACGTAGCCAAAAAAAAACAGAAGTAAGGAAGAGAATGTTTTGCTGAACTATACCTCGTGTACGACACTACCTGCCGATCAAGCAGAATTAACTTCCTATAGCGTAAAAGTTCCAGTTGTATTCACAGTTACAGGTGCTGCTGTGAAATCCTCAATATGCAATGGTACTCCAGCGATACTGCTATATTTACCTACTTCAACCAATGGTCAAGGACACGCCAATTTGTATTAAGTTTTCAGTTCTTTTCTCAAGACTATTTGATCTCCATACCTTTACTGCGCCACTAATTTGATTCCACAAGTTTCCTAAGATTTTGTATCGAAGCAAATGTCCACAAATCCACGGACAAAATCGGCACAGTAATCTTACAAAAATAACCTCCATCGCATATTCACTGCATTTATCTGTTGGAAATAGAACATTTTAGCCCGTTCAAAATTAGGCCCGGCACTGTGGATTTTCTGTTTCTCATTATCAAACATTCTGTATTCGTTGAAACATGTCAAATATTAGCTCAAGCTAAAGATTACTTTTTGCCGTCTTAGTTTTGTATCCTTAGAGGTAGTTAATCCGTAAAGCTAATGGTACCTGACACTAGGAAAGGGCCGACTATGGTCAGCGAGCCGCGGAATTAGTAACTCAATAAGTGGATCAACATTAATTTACCCAAACGTGTGGGGTCGACTATTGGATCTAGATAGTTCTGAAGATTGGTCCTGCCCTGATAATCCGTTGTACCAACAAGCCGAGGAAGTTGAGTAACATAGTGTGCAAGTTTTAGAAATACATAAAGATCTTAGTGGATTTGGCCTGCAAATATTGTGATTGCAAATTACAAGAGTAGAAGATTAGTTATTCAGGGAAATAGATTTTTCTCTGACCTAAGTATATCGTATTCTTAAAGCAGAAATGTTATTAATGCCCCGCGTTGTTCCTGGGGGGGTCCCTGAAGAGATAAAGAAGGACCAGGTATACCTGCACCATCAGTCATGTCGAACAAAGGGACTTATTTGTTGTTGTAGATTATGTTGGCAACCTTATCATGTAAAACAAATAACCACGGAAACCACCTCTGCATGAGTATGCAAAAGCGTGGTGCAAGGTTCCTCCAAAGGGAACAGCTACAGAGGCGTCTCAGTGCTCCGTTAAGACCACACAGGAAAATAATGATGATGATGATGTACCATGGCGGCTGGTGTAGATGATCATGTCTTTCCACAGCTTCTAGTTTCTGGTGCTGTTTATTGATGCTGTTGTCATACCACGATATTAAACTGTCAAGTATTTTTTTCTCTTTGTCGTTCTTTATTTCTTGTTTCATTAAATCGTTCCTGTTTTTATGATGCATTACAGATTTTTTCTTCTCATAACATGCTCAAAGATACCAAAAACATTAACGTCACAAAATACGAGTAACGATGGCACATTGAAAAAATACAAACAAACAGTAACATCACAAAACATAAGTAGAGATGGATAACTGAAAATTGAAAACAGGCACCAGTCATCAGAGAACACAACTGGAAACTGAATATTAAAAAATGCCTTAAAACACTGTAATATCAGAACATAAAATGGAGGGAACATTGAAAGCAGCTGAATGTGGATAAACAGGCATCTCACGCAAACGACAAAGTTGAAGACAGTGCACAACAAAGCGGAGAAGTCTATAGATACCAAACTCAGATCTGCTGGAATGAACAAGGGAAAAAGGAACATATCTGTTTCAGGGCGGAATTCATTTTAGGGTTGCAGATAAAGCCGCAAACATGCAAACAACAGATTCAAGGCTTCACAGACACTAGACAGTGGGGTACCTTCATTAACACTTCTTCAGTTTTAATTTTTTCTTCTTTTTTTTTCTTCCATTCAGACATTTGGTAGCTCCGCGGGATCTACGTACTGTCCCTGTGCCATGGAAAGTGTTTTTCTCAACTTGAGAGAAAGAAGAATTAAGTACAGTTAGTATGACTATTCATTGTCTACAGGCTAAATGCTATTTGACTTTTAATCCGGGTCAGCTTCTGATTAGCCTGTGTCAACACTGTCAACGTCTGTTTAGTCTGTGTCAACAATGTGAACTTCTGTTTAATATGTATCAACAATGTGAACTTCAGTTTAGTCTGTGTCAACAATGTCAACGTCTGTTTAGTCTGTGTCAACAATGTGAACTTCTGTTTAGTATGTATCAACAATGTGAACTTCAGTTTAGTCTGTGTCAACAATGTCAACTTCTGTCTAGTCTGTGTCAACAATGTCAACTTCAGTTTAGTCTGTGTCAAAAATGTCAACTTCTGTCTAGTCTGTGTCAACAATGTCAACTTCAGTTTAGTCTGTGTCAACAATGTCAACTTCTGTCTAGTCTGTGTCAACAATATCAACTTCTGTCTAGTCTGTGTCAACAAAATCAACTTCTGTCTAGTCTGTGTCAACAGTGTCAACTTCTGTTTAGTCTGTGTCAACAATGTCAACTTCTGTTTAGTCTGTGTCAACAATATCAACTTCTATTTTGTCTGTGTCGACAGTGTCAACTTCTGTTTAGTCTGTGTCAACAACTTCAACTTCTGTCTAGTCTGTGTCAACAATGTCAACTTCTGTCTAGTCTGTGTCAACAATGTCAACTTCAGTCTAGTCTGCGTCACCAATATCAACTTCTATCTAGTATATGTCAACAATGTCAACTTCTGTCTAATCTGTGTCAACAATGTCAATTTCTGTCTAGTCTGTGTCAACAATGTCAACTTCTGTCTAGTCTGTGTCAACAATGTCAACTGCTACTTTGTCTGTATCAACAATATCAACTTATGTCTAGTCTGTGTCAACAATGTCAACTTCTGTTTAGTCTGCGTCAACAATGTCAACTTCTGTCTAGTCTGTGTCAACAATGTCAACTTCTGTCTAGTCTGTGTCAACAATGTCAACTGCTACTTTGTCTGTATCAACAATATCAACTTATGTCTAGTCTGTGTCAACAATGTCAACGTCTGTCTAGTCTGTGTCAAAAATATCAACTTATGTATAGTCTGTGTCAACAATGTCAACTTCTGTTTAGTCTGTGTTAACACTGCCAATCTCTGTTTAGTTTATGTCAACGCTGTCGATCTGTTTCGTTTATGTCACGCTGTCAACCTCTGTTAAGTTTATGTCAACACTGTCAATCTCTGTTTAGTTTATGTCAACGCTATCACCTTTTGTTTCAGGTAAAAATACCGTGTCTCAGATCTTGAGATTCCGTGAAATTTAGCTTAGTTTACTTAAATAATAATATTTATTGGAACAGGAAAATCGAACTAAAAGCAAGCTGACGCGTCTTATATGCGCCTCAGGTGTTTCGCACTTTCCGGAGCTTAAAAAAAAGTACAGGTAATCGTATAGCAGTAACTGCTGTGGGGAGTGAAGTGTTAGAGACTTCACCATACTATGTCCTGCTTCTTGTGGTGGGTGGCCAGTTCCATTTATCACTGCCTTTCCCTAACTCAGGAGCAAAATCAGGTACCCATTTTTATAGCTGAACTGGATCGTCTGTGTCACGAAAGGAAAGGTCTCTAATCGCTTAGCCAGCTGGACGCTGGAAGGGGGGGGGGGGGGGGGGGGCGGGGGGGGGGGGGGGGGGGGGCGGGGGCGGGGGGGGGGGGCGGGGGCGGGGGGAGGGGGCAGGAGGTGGGGGGGGACGGGGGGGGGGGGGGGGGGGGGGGGGGGGGGGGGGGCGGGTGGGGGGGTGGGATGAGTCATTGTACGCACGCCGATCCAAACGCTCCAATATATCTCTTAGTATTTTTTCACCTGTGAATCGTCCGCACGCTTTCAAATGAGAAAAATCTATTTAACCTGAAATCTGATAGGCTTAGCTGCGGTGATCTCCTAAGACATTTATCATTGCTTTGTTGGGGACATTTTTATTCTAGCTGCGAGCCAAGATGTCTATCACATGTCAAGGTAACTCTTCTAATCGTTGATACTAAGTGCGATGAGTTGTGTGCCCCTGGTTGTTGAGATGTGAGAACGCACATTTTTGTACTTGTTTACCCCAGGTGATAAATAGGTACATATGGAGATGTGTAACCTTCAGTAGTAGTCCAAGGCGATGAAAAATTGCGGACTGAAGAATGTGGTTGTTTAGTAGATAAATATTTTTAGTTTGCTGGCTGAGTTGTTGGAATGGCGGAGGTCACACTTCGGTCACAACGACAACGGAGGACAAAGGTGAATTGTCATCACGGACAGAAAGTCGGGTAAAAACTTTCGATATTATCTACGAGGTTTAATATGCATGATTAGAAGAAGACTTTTTGGTAGCCCTGCTGTCATCCATTCTGGGAAGCAAGAATACGCTGGATGTACCAGATTAAATGACGGACATTCTCTCCATGGTCTTTTGTTACACGTGGAGGATATCTTTCTGTGGCGACCGAGAGCCTGGCTAGGGCGCGTAGCATCATCTACAGTGGCGTCTAGCAGAACAGGTGTCTCGTTTTCGCGAATATCAAACTGTGCATTAGCACAAATTCCGAAAGTGAACTTTCAACTCGAAATGTGATAAAGTACATTTTGTTTGTTTGTTCAGTGTTTATAACGATCTTTCATGTTAGTGTCTAGTACTCATAACCGTGACCTTTTTAGTTCCTTGGAATCTGTGAGGAGACAAAGAACAGGACAACTGTCTCCTTATAAATATGGATATAGGCAACTAAATATGAGGCAGTGTATGGGCTGGCAACCTCATCAAATTAAACAAATTGTACAGAAAGAAACGCAGTAAGAGCACGTGCATGCTTTACCGCAGACTTCACGTGGACCAATAGCAGTAGTCGATAGGGAGTGAAATGGAGCCGTGACCACGAGAAACATAGGGGAAAAGAGAAGTAGTGGAAGATAGAGAGAAAATAAAATGAATAGATTGACGCTATGGCATGGGAATAGTCCTCTTTCTCTCTCTCTCTCTCTCTCTCTCTCTCTCTCTCTCTCTCTCTCTCTCTCTCTCTCTCTCTCTCTCTATATATATATATATATATATATATATATATATATATATATATATATATATATATATATATATATATATAAAAATTTCAAGTGGTCGACTCTATTAGACTTTTTTTAATAGGCTACATGTAGTCATAAAAGAGGGGATGGGGGAGGAAGACATGTGAATGCAGAAGATAACAACATCGATAGCAGTGAGAAGGAAATATCTAGGAGATGTGTCATCAAAAAGATACAGAACTGGATACGCACCATAACCAACGTTTGATGCAGGCAGGCTATTTTTAGGCTTTTCGGGTTGGATGCGTCAAAATGGGGGCTCGATCTTTGAAGTACCGTATCCCCCCTCCTGCACTCGATAAGCCATTGTTATTATAATACGTTCTAACTGATGCTAAGGGCATCCTCCCTCCGTTGCATCCTCGGGGCCCGTAAGGACAATTGCAAGACATCAAGAAAGTTCAATATAAACATGAGAATCTTCATCTCAAATGTCATGTCAGTCTTATTGTTTGGCTCTGACAGATGAAGAACCACAAAAACAGCTAGCAAAAAGTTTCAGATGTGAACTTTCATAAATGTGTGCTTGTGTAGAATATAAAGATCACCAATGTGAACCTGAATAGAAGAATTACCAATGTGAACATGAATAGAAGGATGTTACAGATGTGTATTACTGTAACACCTTCTGCACAAAGTTAATATAGTTTCGCTGATGAATGGCGATCAGCATAGGTCGGGCTTATGGATGGCCGACAAGTGTGTGACTATGTAAATCATAACATACGCGAATGTTAAAGGGTTCTGGTATACCTGGACAGACTGGAGCCACACACCAAACCAAACATAGGAGTCAGGAACGTTGAAACTCCTGATAACGTTATACACTGTTTATTCACTACACAGTCACGTAGACATACTAGTAATATAGTTCACATCAAGTCATGGAGCATCGACAGTTCATAATATACGCATACAGAATTAACAGTACATTAACAAGCCATAATATCCAAGGCTTTGAATCAATATGAATATAATCTCTCTCAATCTTCAATTGAATACACAGTACATTGGTAAGCCATAATATCCAAGGCTTTGAATCAATATGAATATAATCTCTCTCAATCTTCAATTGAATACACAGTACATTGGTAAGCCATAATATCCAAGGCTTTGAATCAATATGAATATAATATCTCTCAATCTTCAATAACGTACATTCTGGAATTATCAAATATTCATTTCACAAAAATATATTCTGGAACACACTAGCGAAATGGATAACGTCCATTCCCAAGCTTGGCCAGAAAACGTACTGTCACGAAATATCAGCTGCTCAAAACAGCTCAGTAAAAATTCATTCAAGCGCGAACTCGCAGCTTGAGATGTGAGCTGAATTCATCCGCCTGTCCCCCCAAACTATTTCATAGAACATTCGACCAGTTTCTTTATCCTATCTTTAAACGAACTAACAACTAGTCAGGTAACAGTTTAAACATTACTGAGCATACAACCCCCGACTAAAAAATTCTCTCATCACGCAGAGCGTGTTTATTAGCGTGTACAAAAATCCGACCCGTACATTCCAGTCTTTAACACTTAACTCCCCTTAATTAAAATATGACTTAACAAAGAATCACCAATGTGAACCTGAATAGAAGGATCACCAATGTGAACCTGAATAGAAGAATCACCAATGTGAACATGAATAGTAGGATCACCAATGTGAACCTGAATAGAAGAATCACCAATGTGAACATGAATAGTAGGATCACCAATGTGAACCTGAATAGAAGAATCACCAATGTGAACATGAATAGTAGGATCACCAATGTGAATATGAATAGAAGGATTACCAATGTGAACCTGAACAGAAGAATGAAACCAATGTGAACATGAATAGAAGGATTACCAATGTGAACCTGAATAGAAGAATCACCAATGTGAACATGAATAGTAGGATCACCAATATGAACATGAATAGAAGGATTACCAATGTGAACCTGAACAGAAGGATCACCAGTGTGAACCTGAACAGAAGGATCACCAATGTGAACCTGATGACAAGAACTAGTCAGTTGCCAAGGCAACAAGAGATGAGAAGGAGAAGCTGACGATGGACATGGCATACACTGAGAGAATCGAGATTCATACCTCTACATGGCATACACTGAGAGAATCAAGATTCATACCTCTACAAGGCATACACTGAGAGAATCGAGATTCATACCTCTACAAGGCATACACTGAGAGAATCAAGATTCATACCTCTACAAGGCATACACTGAGAGAATCAAGATTCATACCTCTGCATGGCATACACTGAGAGAATCGAGATTCATACCTCTACATGGCATACACTGACAGAATCGAGATTCATACCTCTACAAGGCATACACGGACAGAATCGAGATTCATACCTCTACATGGCATACACTGAGAGAATCGAGATTCATACCTCTACATGGCATACACTGAGAGAATCAAGATTCATACCTCTACAAGGCATACACTGAGAGAATCGAGATTCATACCTCTACATGGCATACACTGACAGAATCGAGATTCATACCTCTACAAGGCATACACTGACAGAATCGAGATTCATACCTCTACATGGCATACACTGAGAGAATCGAGATTCATACCTCTACATGGCATACACTGAGAGAATCAAGATTCATACCTCTACAAGGCATACACTGACAGAATCGAGATTCATACCTCTACAGGGCATACACTGAGAGAATCAAGATTCATACCTCTACAAGGCATACACTGAGGGAATCGAGATTCATACCTCTACAAGGCATACACTGACAGAATCGAGATTCATACCTCTACAAGGCATACACTGACAGAATCGAGATTCATACCTCTACAAGGCATACACTGAGGGAATCGAGATTCATACCTCTACAAGGCATACACTGACAGAATCGAGATTCATACCTCTACAAGGCATACACTGAGGGAATCGAGATTCATACCTCTACAAGGCATACACTGAGAGAATCAAGATTCATACCTCTACAAGGCATACACTGAGGGAATTGAGATTCATACCTCTACAAGGCATACACTGAGAGAAACAAGATTCATACCTCTACAAGGCATACACTGAGAGAATCAAGATTCATACCTCTACAAGGCATACACTGAGAGAATCGAGATTCATATCTCTACAAGGCATACACTGAGGGAATCGAGATTCATACCTCTACAAGGCATACACTGAGAGAATCGAGATTCATACCTCTACAAGGCATACACTGAGGGAATCGAGATTCATACCTCTACAAGGCATACACTGAGGGAATCAAGATTCAAACCTCTACAAGGCAGTCACTACTCTAAAATCTCCAGGGTAAGAGGTAGAGGGAGAAATAACAACACATGGAGAATAGAACCGGAGACAAATGAAAGGAATACAAAAACATGGAAAGACGTTGAGCGGATGGAACAAGACAGGAAGACTTGTTGAAGGCCAATACTCCTCGGGGAACTTAATTGTAATGAACAAATATATCTAAGCTTTATAAGTTCAGTAAACACTACGTCTGAGAAACACAGCACATATTAATAACAATTCGAGGCACGTGAAGGTGAGGTACAGCCCCTAACGCCTTGCCCTCTAAATTCGCCACTGCTGCCCAGTACCAACCTGTGTTTGAATGTATCTCTCAATGTTATTGTCCATATTCCTTACATTTATTTCTGTCAAATCTTATTCGAAGACATCGTCTTTCTGAAACAGCACAATTATCATTTTAAATAGCAACAAAAAAAAAAAAAAAAGAAGTAACAGAATCGGAACGAAGAAATAACAAGAATGTAATTTAGTATTAAATGGGGAGACGGTCAGTCATCAACATCTTCCTTTTCATTCCTTATGACAGCATTACGAGCAAGGTTGCCACTCAAGTTCTAGAGATAAACCCAGATTTTCTTCTTAAAAAACCCCAGAAATACCCAGATTATTTTATGCCTTAAATACACGGGATAGACGATGATTACATAATATTTTAGTGCAACTTTAGCACAAATGAGCTGTGTGCTACCACTTTTTATTTATTTCTTCATTTTTATTTTATTTTTTATTACAAAAAATTTACAATTATATAAAAATGATTTTATTAACTCCCCAATATATGAACTCTTGAAAATGGGATATTTTAATAGTAATATACTTACAGTCGGGTCCACTATATGTAGTGATGGAAGATCAAGTAAAGAAATCAAGACAAGACTTGAGATGGCCTCAGCTGCCATGACAAGGTTGAATGTGATCTGGAAAAGTAACATCAGTTTTCCTGTGAAGATCAAATTATACAAATCACTTGTATTATCTATTCTCTTGTATGGGTGTGAGGGCTGGACACTCACTGCAGATACGGAGCGAAGGATTCAGGCTTTCGAGCATAAATGTTATAGAAGAATTTTGCGCATTTGCTATAAAGAGCACAAAACAAATGTCTATGTTAGAGAGAAGATAAACACCTATGCAGGCCACCAAGAACCACTTTTGTCAATAGTGAAACGTCGAAAGTTTGCCTGGTTTGGGCATGTAACTCGTCATGACTCCCTTTCGAAAACGATCCTCCAGGGAACAGTCGAAGGTAAACGGAGAAGAGGAAGGCAAAGAAAATCCTGGGCTGATAACATCAAAGAATGGGCAGGACACGGTTTTTCCACACTTGTACGCATTGCTGAGAATAGAGAGCAGTGGAGGACCATGTCTGCTGATGCTTCCACCATGGCACCCCTACGACCCATGACGGGTTATGGGTTGAGATGAGATGATACTTACAGTAGTTACATTAACAAAATGTTCCTCAATTAAAATATAAAATGTTAGTTGTAACTTGTTACTGTTGAAAATTGTCACTTGTCAGCGACTCGGCATCCATGTCGACAACTTCTCCTTCGTCAAGATCATATGCCTGAATTGACAACGTGGAATCTTGATTGTGAAGTTCCAAAATATTTGCATATCTCTGCCGACAACATCCTTCACGCACATCTTCAACTACGCTTTTACTAGGATTAAACTTATGACAAACTCCAATCCTTCAGTTCGCTGTCTGTTAGTTTATCCTCACAAAAAGCCTGCTGATACCATGGATTCACTTTTTTACGTGGTGGCATGTGTGTCGTCATGCTGCTACAACTACCTAGCGTACCTTCATCATCGCTCATTTTATAATCTTAAAATAACAACAACAAAAAAACCAATATGCTGTTTATCCGCTTAAGTCTAATATGTAAAAAGAATACTATTAAAACACATCGCAAAAATGACTGAGTATTTTAGATGACAGCCATTAACAGAATAACATGAAATAGATAGTTGATGTAAACGAGTCAAAAAACAACGTCATTGATGTGGTTAAAAAGAAGAATTAAATGTAAGTGGAATAAAAAATATATTGCACATAAATTTTTACATTTAATTATAATATAAATATAATGTATAATGCTCAGTGTACAGAATATACATACATTGTAAATGCCAATTGTCAAATATACCCAGATTAATGCAGATTTGGAAAAACAAAACCCAGATACCCAGACGGAAGCCAAAAAACCCAGATCTAGTTAAAAAAATACCCAGCTGTGGCAACACTGATTACGAGAAGCCATCATCAAAGTTCTTGTAGTGATAGTTTCTGTAACACTTTAATCAACATGATGACGATGTCAGCGCCATTCATATCGTCATATCAGTCAACGCCCAAGGGAGGTGTAGTCTTAATCATTCGCCCGTTACCATTCACTTCCTTAAGAACCGTAGGTCTTCCACACATGCACGCCAAGTTTTCCTGTCCCGTGCTATCAGTATTTCAGGATTTTCTATATCTTTTTATTTGTGTCTCCAGTTCTCTTCTTCAAGTGTTTTACGTCTTCCACTTTTAACCTGGGGATGCCAGAACAAGGACTGCCTTGTAATGATATCAACATCTTTTCTTAGTGTATATTTTATCCATCCCAAGGTTTTTTAAAATAATATATATTGGTCCACTGGGACTTGTCTGGTTCTTGTCATAAGTTCAACATTGGACAGTCTTGTCATAAGTTCAACATTGGACAGTCTTGTCATAAGTTCAACATTGGACAGTCTTGTCATAAGTTCAACATTGGACAGTCTTGTCATAAGTTCAACATTGGACAGTCTTGTCATAAGTTCAACACTGGACAGTCTTGTCATAAGTTCAACATTGGACAGTCTTGTCATAAGTTCAACATTGGACAGTCTTGTCATAAGTTCAACATTGGACAGTCTTGTCATAAGTTCAACATTGGACAGTCTTGTCATAAGTTCAACATTGGACAGTCTTGTCATAAGTTCAACATTGGACAGTCTTGTCATAAGTTCAACATTGGACAGTCTTGTCATAAGTTCAACATTGGACAGTCTTGTCATAAGTTCAACATTGAACAGTCTTGTCATAAGTTCAACATTGGACAGTCTTGTCATAAGTTCAACATTGGACAGTCTTGTCATAAGTTCAACATTGGACAGTCTTGTCATAAGTTCAACATTGAACAGTCTTGTCATAAGTTCAACATTGGACAGTCTTGTCATAAGTTCAACATTGAACAGTCTTGTCGTACGATTTAAGTTCTTCTATTCTATGCAAACACCCATTTATGAAAGTCTGTTGGTTTTTGGTTGTTGTTTTTGTTGTTCTCCATGTTTTAAAGTCTTAAATAGATCTGACGACATGTGAATTGTAGATTCTTATTTTTGAGTTGGACTTATTGAAAGTCATATTCTGTATATTAGATAATTTATACAGGACTCGAATGACGATTTAATCTTTTGAAGCACATTTGGGGGACGTTGGAAAAATGATTTAGAATAATCTCATTATTTGTAATGAAAGAAAGAAAATGAAAATTCGCCAATTTCAAATCAACTCACGTTAAAAACTCATTGTAAATTTTCTGCACGCATCTAACAGACCTCATCTGGTACAATTTTTAGCTGACATTGTAGAACTCTGACTATCAGAACCATGGAAAGTATGGGACAGGTTCCTGACAACTTGTCAAGGTTATTATAGGATGTGTACGGCTGTGAAATGTATGCCCCGCCTCTACAGAAGAGGGTGGGGTCGATGCTGTCCACGGATGAGTCCGATTTTTCATACAGACGCCATGAAGTCTTGATACCTGACTGTCCACCAGTCACATCAGAGAGTAAGCGATCCTACAATTTAATGTATTCTTTGAACAAAGCTGTCCTGTGGATGGTCAAATTATCTGCTGAGAGGTCACAAAGTCAGAAGAAGTCGGATCGATTATTGCCCTTTGAAATTCATATCATATGAAGTGAAAGTGTCAGTAACTTTGATTAGGGCATAGAAATCGAAAGCGTTATGTTTCAGTTGAGCCGGAAATAGTTTTATCAGATGGATCGACAGAAAAGAAATAAGGCTTATTTTTTTTATTAAAGATTACATTAAGAGAGAGAGAGAGAGAGAGAGAGAGAGAGAGAGAGAGAGAGAGAGAGAGAGAGAGAGATGAGAAGATATGGATGTGAATCAAAGTGACGTTATAATAAGTGAAGGAAAAAAAAAATGTTAATGATTCTTTCTTTTACTGTTGTTTTCAAATGCACTGAGAAAAAGAAAATGAATTTTGCAAACATTATATTGCATAAATTAAAAGCGGATGGCCATTTATCATTAATCAGTAATGCGGCATATCTATCACCTTTAACAAAAAAAAATAATTTGTGAACGATATGAAGAATTACTCACACTGACCATATCGTTTTATTCTACGCAACAGAGTGTGCGGAACATTTATTCTCTCCTTTTTTAATACATTTGTTATGAATCCCTATTCCCCCCCCCCTTTTTTTTTACCCCCTCCCTTTCCGTGTATTATGATTTTAAGTCATATTCATTCATAACCCTCCACTCCCAAAGGAGCATAGGCCTTCAACAAACACATGCCAAGTCCTCCTGTCACGTGCCATCATCTCAAGTTCTTTCCACGTTCTCCTCATCATTTTCACCTCTGTTTCCAACTCTCTTCTCCATGTGCTTCTTGGTCTACCTCTGCCTCTCTTGCCCTGAGGGTTCCAGAACAAGGACTGCCTTGTAATGCTATCAACAGGTTTCCTCAGTGTGTGTCCTATCCATCGCCTTCTTCTCATCTATTGTTCAACTGGCACTTGTCTGGTTCTTGTCATCAGTTCCACGTTGGTAACCTTGTCATACCATTTTAATCCCTCTATTCTACGCAAGCACCCATTTATGAAAGTCTAGCTTTTTGGTTGTTGTCTTTGTTGTTCTCCATGTCTCAGAGCCATACAATAGGACTGACACAATGAGCAAACCTGATGATAGCATTACACGATAGTCCTTTGTGGAATCCCGCAGTAAGAGAAATGAGGAAGACCTAAAACACACGGAGAAAAGAATTGGAGATTGTCACGGGTTGCCTGACCGTTGCTCTGCAGTGATGGTCCAGCAATGACCAAAACCTAAAGTATCTAATGTGGGTCTTCAAAGGTAACTACCTTCGCAAAAGATTACTCTTGGCAGAGATGCAAAAAGAAGATGATGATGCTTCTACCTTGAGGGAGTATTCACAAGATATTCAGAAATCAAGAACAATGCTGAATGTGTCTTAGCACAGTTAACTTATTATCTGCTCGACAACTTTTGTGAAGAGATATATTGTATGATTTAGCTCGTTCAAGCCCCCAACTGATTTAATTCAGTGAAGTCTTAATTTTGAAGCTCTGTTTTAAGTGTATTTAAGGTGACTGAGACATACGGGTGCAGTACACTCAAACTGATTAAATCAACTATAAATTTGTATATATAAATAACAAATTTAATAATCAATTATATTTAAAAGTGTAAAATGAATAATTCTTTTTAAAAAAAAGGTAATCACAGTGTGATGTTATGGATATTGATGGAATTGTCTGAAAGTTCACTTGGCAGCTTTTAAGTTTGTACTTAGCTGCCAGTAAGTTTATTGGTTTCTGCTCCAGCCGATGTTCGGTTCTTTGCAGGTTATGGACTGATTCACTGTCGTCACTGGTCAAGTCTGGAGGTTGTGATACGTTCCAAGAAATATCAGGGAGTAATCACGAAGCTAGTCCAGCGTCTTCAAGACCCGCCTGATGATGGTGTCTAGCGCTGACATCAGGCTACTTATACCACACACTTTGTTCCAGAAATGGCACCCTGAACTGTTACCACCGACTAGTATCATGAAAGAAGAGAAACAAATACCTTCCTGAGTATTGGGTTTCCTGACACACAAACATCTGCCCCCCCCCCACCCCCACCCTTTTCATGCCACCATCGCATCTACCACAGAACTTTACCCTCTCTAAACATTAATATTAATCACAATGAGCGGAATACATTCAAAAGTTCACAAGATGCACAAACAAAGTCCGGCCAGATAAATGGAATTCTGATCCTATTCCTTACTCTGGCTAGCTGGCTGTCTTCTTGACGAGGTGAATTTCACAGTGCTCTAAACTGGTGAAAGTGCCAGATTATATTGCAACTTTCGTCCCACACACGTTGTTGTTACTATCTGACCAGACTCCAATCAGAAGTGTTGTTTATAACATATAGAATTGCCTAGCCAATTGTATTCAATCATGCGTGTTATGATGGGGTTTATCACAACAATTTCCTCATACGAAAGTTCTGCATGATTTTTTTAAAAAGTCACTTTCCATATTAGGAATTGTTAGTTCCGTCGATTATCGGTCCTGTTTACACTCACGACTTCCTACATTATCACGAATAATGTCTTCCCGGAAACTTATTACAACATTCCGTCTTTCAGGTGCGTGTCTGTAATAGGTCACCACCTGGATAATTTACTGCCCTGTACCTGTGCAAACAAACATTCTTCGCTGATCATCTGGATTGTGTTTTCTCAACGAGAGAAATTAGGAAGTCTGCTTCTTCTTCCTCGTTCGTCCTGATAGGACGTTGGTTGCGTTGTGTCTGTTTTGTGACAGAATGAGGCGACCTTCTCGATCTGTTTCACTACGGCAGTATCAGTTACATTTTTGTACTGATTTTTATTGCGTGCTTTCAATCGAATTCTATGCGTGCTTTGAATTCTACCTCACGTAGAAGGGGAACGACTAAGTAGTAGCTTTCAATCGTCGCACTTTCTTTCTTTCTCTGCTATGTGTAACAGATATTTGGTATTTTCCTTCTTACACCCCTATCTGGGATACGTCGGCATGTCGGTTTGTTATCCATTTAACTTGCTGGTGCAGCCGACATCAGATACAGATTAGATCTACAAATCGCAAGCGTATTTGCTAATCGCTGATAAAGGCCAGGGTGCGTGACAGATAAGAGATTACTTGTCTGGGTGACACGTTTTGGACAGACACGAATGACATAATCGCTTCCTGTCCGACTTGTTATGACAAGATTACTTTAGATAGTAATAATTTGTTACATCTGAAGCCCGTTGTCGTATGAGTTTACAGAAGTGTTGGTGTTCGCCTGCCAGGAATCGGATGTTTTCATACCATATATGGGAAAGGTAACCTCTACATTACGTTCACAAATAATTTGAAATCCCCCCCCCCCCCCTTCCCAACACGCATGTTTGAAAACGATTGGAGTTTTTGAGTAGCCCCCCCCCAAAAAAACAGATGCGGGGGAGGACAGTGAATATAACCTGACACGCTTCAGTATTAAGACACTGTAATATTCGCGTTTGCCAAGACACAACCAGACGTGCAAGAAGTTAGAATTCAGAATTTCCATTTATGAGGCCGGACTTTGTGGAACAATCTTGAAGGACTTACATAGCCTAGGTGTCACGGCGCTATTTCGCCGAAATATCAGTTTGGCTACATTGTGTTTTTGGCAACCCTGAGAACTTAACCGTCGGAGTCAGGTGACAAGACGGAAGTGGGAAGTAGTCTAGGCGCAAAAGGCCAGTGAGTTTCTAATCAGCGTTCCGTGTGGACGGACATCTTGTTCCCTTCGCCAGCAAGTCGCTGTGCGGTTGATCATATGGATTATTAGCCAGAGATTGCCATATTTAGTTCTGTTGGGTGATTATGTGTAATTCTGGATGAGTGTTGTGTCCAGTGGATATTATCTTCAGGCCGCATATGACAAGTTGTTCATGTTTAGAGTATTGCTTTGTCATAGATTTTTGGGATCGCTAGGATGAGCGATAGTCAGTACAGTGTTTGTACCGTGCCGACATTCTGATATGTATGAGGCTATCAGATAAATTAATTGAGGCAAGTTTCGCTGGAATATATATATATATATATATATATATATATATATATATATATATATATATATATATATATATATATATATATATATATATATATATATATATATATATATATATATATATATATATATATATATATATATATATATATATTGTTTTGTTGGCCGTGTGAGGCTTGATTTTGTGTGCTTCTTTATTAAAAGGGAATTACCTGCAGAAGGTGTTGTTTCCTTATGTCAGCCATTATGTTGTGGTCATGCTCCTAGGGAGCGAGCCTATTATTAGTAATGTCGTTGTTGTGATAAATCCACAGCATAAGTTGGTTTTGACAACTGGGTGGCTCTGTCCCATTCTTTAAAGGCCAGGGGGCCTAGATTCTCAGTATAAGGCTAGAAATTATTATGCACACAGTGTGTTAGAAGGTTATGTAGCATTGTGTTCTCGCCTTCAGCTTTTTCAGTGTTCACGATAGGGAGCTATTTTAGTTTTCCTGTTTCACGGCAGTGCGTTTGTCAGTCTGTAGTAGTGAACTGTGTCCGGTCAAGTGTGACCTCGCTAGCGGTAGTGACCTAGATTGGTAACAGGTCACGGTGGAAGATTGATATTTTCATTTTGGTGAATTGTTGACATTTTTGTGTTCGACACTGTTTTGCAAGGTAGTGTTGGTGCTAAGTTACAAGTATGGATAGAAGCAGTGTCAAAGGTGATGGAATAATGTTGTAGCTGGCGGTTGTCATGACAGTTCGATATATTACAAGGCACACTTTGTAGCGTAGTGCTTGGAGGGTTGCGATCCAGGTGGAGCAGCGGAGATTAGGGTGTCATTATAAATTGTTGAGTTTGGTATAGTTTAGCCCGAGTGACTAATGGTGTCAGGAGGGAAGTTAGATCGTCTATTATTGGTGGTATAGTTAGTATCAATAGTGTTGGCGGCATCCCAGGGTGTATGCAACTACTCATATCTGGTTGTTGGTCTAGGTGTACGCAACTGTAGTGGACTGGTTGTGATAACGTTGTTCGAGTAGCCTACCTCACTGATGTGCCTGTTCAGTGGGTGCCTACATCGCCTCTGTCGTGACCCTGAAAATTTACCGTGCTGAAGACTGAAGCCTGCTGATCGGAGTGGCCGGGAGTACTCTGTGCTGTAGACTGCGGGATTTCCCAAGTGTCGAACTGTGAGGTGATCGGTGTTTGGACATATATAGCTTTACGCATCGTAGTGCCAAAGGACATACACATATTTTTCCGACACATAGACTTGATACAGTGAGCTCTATTGTGGACAGTGCTGTGATAGCACCGTGCAGAACAGTGTATTCGTTTGGATATTTGTTGCAGTATCGTGCCAAAGGACACTATTGTTAGAAGCTGGCACACAGACTTGCGTAGAAGTCTGGTTTTCTGGAATGGTATTTTCGTTTGGACGTTTTCGAGTGTGTGGAGAACTGTTTGTAGTGTCTTCTTCTTCATCATCGGTGCTGAGGAGCTACTTGGACGAGCGTCGCTGGACCATCAGTTAAGTTTTCTTGTTTGTAAATCTTTGTATGATTTGTTATATTTATGTTTTTCTTGTTTTTCCTCTAAATTCTGTTTTCTTCATTTAAAATTTTCTTTTCTGTCTATGCATCTGATACTACTTATCGTTCAGTCTGGTTCTCTAGAGTAGTGGGACAGTTGTGTCGGGGTCTTGTTAGGTTAGCAACAAGCTTTATTCTGTTCTACGTCTGTTTCTTGAGGTCTGCTTATTGGTTTGTTGTTGTTTTCTTTCCTTTTGTTTTGTTCTTTTTCCTCGCTTTCTTTGTAGAAACTTAGTCTATATCTTTATATGATGTTAGTTTGTTAGTTGGGTTCTTTCACTCTAAGTTCCTATCACTTGGGGTCTTTATTATTATAAACTTTGCAAATATTGGATATGTTTTAGTGATATTATTGTTTATATGTTATTTAGTTTATTTTGACTGGTGTGATTTAGGTGGTAGTGGCTAGTAAAGGAGATAGCTCTCAACACTTCATTGTTAAGTGTAGTAGTTGTTTAGTGTACTGGGTTTAATATTATATTAGTGAGTTCAAGGGTGGGCGGGTGGCGAGTTTAATGCTTTCTTTTCTTATTTGTGGGAAAAGATTGGATTAGACTGATTCCTTTCTAGGGTGTGGCTGTGTATATTTAGCGGTGGAGTAAGGCAGAGGTGTTTCCTGCGACTGCCCTACTTAACATTCCAAGCCCTGTTTTTTGTTAGCTGTATTGATGGAGTTTGCATTTACATTGTCCTGTATAACCGGTAGTTCTTCTGTTGTGTTTAAGTGGTGTGATCTCTCGTTCCTTCTGGCTATCTTGCAAATACGTTATCAGGTATCCCTTGTTTTTGTTCGTGGGCAGTCACGCTTTGTATATATCAGTCTATCCCTGCTCTTATCTGGTCTGTCATCTTATTCACCGTGACTGTTAGTTATCGATCCGTTTAGTGTTTCTCTTTTCATCTGTGGAGGGTTCATTTTTGCTAATTGTAAACTTTCTGGTATTAGGTACAATATTGAGAGTACAAATATTGTCATAGTACAACACCAAGGTAGGTGTTAGTAAGATACTGTGGTGAAGAAGCTGTGTTATTTTTCACTTTTGTGGCGAGTCCATAACCTTACAGTTTTGAGGTGATATAGCACCAAGAGGTATTATCAGCTGATGAATTACAACCTTCGACTATAGTAAGAGTTTTGACAGTTGTATCACAGAGACTAAGTGGTCGGAAGGACCAAAATCTAGTGAGTAAGGAGACAGTAGTTAACAGTTGTAGTGGATTATATTTATGCATTGAGTGGTGAAATGGAGTATACTTGTACATTAAGTGGTGAAGTGGATTATATTTATACATTGAGAGGTGAAGTGGATTATATTTACAGGCATATGTTGCTACTTTAAGAAGGGTTAGTGCTATTTACTTATCATTACTGCATACTTTATAAGCAGAGTGGTATCTGTTGATATAAGTGAAATGGTTTTGGTACATGTTATTGAGTAGTGCATACTATTTATAGATATTATTGAGTATTGTAAGTGTACATCATGGACTATGATAGTTTCATGCGGCTAGGCAAGGAAGCTGGGTACACAGGAAAAGAATTGTTGGATTATGCCAAGGCAGAATTCCAACAAAAGAAGATGAAAGGTAGCTGCCAAAAAGGATGGGCCTTCATTGTGGTGTAGAGAAAAGGCAGATAAACTTGCAAAAAAGGGAGGAGAATGTGAACCGAAGATAACGAGAAAAAGAGAGCTATCCAGACTATCAGAAGAGAACAGAACCAACCCAAAGACGACTATCACACTCTCGACCGGCAGGGACAGACAACTATTTTTCGACTCAGGAATTAACAAACTGAATTACATGACGATTGAAGTTGGACCACGAGCACATTGGATTAAAGAAAACTGCTGAAGTTGGACGAGAATTAGAAAGAAAATGACTCAAGATAAACTCAAAGATGGAGATAGAGGAATTCAAACAAGTCGAACTCGTCTGACGGTGTAATCAAAAGATGCGATAGAAGAAGGATGCCTTAAGAATTTCGAGGAACGAGAAAAGAAGATTGGTACGAGAAAAGAAGTTGGAACGAGAATTACAAGAAAAGAAGTTGGAACGAGAATTACAAGAAAAGAAGATAAAAGAAGATAGAGAATTACAAGAAAAGAAGATAAAAGAAGATAGAGAATTTCAAGAAAAGAAGATGGTACGAGAATTACAAGAGAAGGAGAGAATGATGAAAGAGGATAGAGAGTTAGAGTTAGAAAAGGAGAGAATGACAATAGCTCTGGAAGAGAAAAAGATTGATAAAGACAATACGGACTTCAAAGGTGTCTACCTTCGCACAAGACTACTCTTGGCAGAGATGTAAATAGAAGAAACAAAACGCTTCTATCTCCAGGGAGTCTTCACAAGATATTCAGATAAGCGAGAACAATGCTGCTTTGGCTGAGCATGTTAATTCTAGAATCTGCAGACAACTTTTGTGAAGGAATTAAGCACTTATTAATTTCAGCTCGTTCAAGGCCCCACCCCTGATTTACTCCGTGGAATTCCTACTATTCTGGTTTAGCTCTGTTTAGAGTGTGTGTAGTAAATTGACTGAGACAAACATGCAGTAACTTTAAAATGATTAAATCGAAGTTAAATTTGTAACATTGCAAATAACAACATTTAATAATCACTTTAGATTTTAACAGATTGAAAATAAATTGAATAGTTTAGAAAAAAAGTTTCCTCATTGATTTATAGTAGAGATGATGGGGAAAAGTTCACTTTGGCAGCGTATAATTTTCACTTAGCTGCCAATAGTAGTTTTTGCTCCCGCTGATGGGTTCTGTGTACACTGCTCTCACTCGTCGCTGGTCAAGATTAAAGGCACCGCACGTTCCTAGAACGTCATGGAGTAACGGCAAAGCTGGTCCTACGTCTGTCTATAAGACCATCTTTTGATGGCGTCTCGCACAACGTCAGTCCACTTCTACCTTCACTTGATTCCAGAGATAGTACTTTCTGATGGTACCACCAATAACTATGGTAAAAGAGTAGAACGAAACTTATGTGCCACCCTCTTCTATTCTACCATCCCATTTATCTCAGAATTTACCCTCAATGAGAATTAATTTTAATCCAACGGGATAAATTTTCTTTACATTTAAATTGAATAGCTTTAGCTTTACATTACATTTAAACGAAAAGGTTAATAATACAGATAGAGTCTGTTTACATTTACATCTCCACTTATTGAAAAGTGTTCACAATATAAATTGAATATGTTTTCACTTATGTTTACACTGATTTAAAAGTTTGAAACTTTCATTAATTTTAAAATGAATATTTTCACATAGACATTTACACTAGTTTAAAGCTTGAAAACTTACATTAATTTTAAAGTGAATATGTTTATATGGACATTTACACTGCTTGAAATTGTAAGAATTATACTTAGAATGTACATCATTTCTTTCATCTTTTCCTCCCCGTATGGAATTTGGGACTACATTCTGCTTTTAGTTCTAATTAAGAAACTAGCAATAAAGCAATTACCTGCCCGTGCAGTGGTGGTTCATGAATCATCATTCTATACGCTGAGGTTGCCAGCCTCAAATGACTTGGATATCCACGAGCGATTTTGACATAATAAAATTCACATGACAATATACATATATATGTTAGTTCACATGTTAGTAATATAAAATGTAAAATGACAACTTACGCAAATCCTGGCTCACAGACGTTTTGCTCAGATGAATAAAAGAGACTTGAATAGGCCACTTACACGCGTCTGGGGTGTCGTTAATTTAATAAGTTCCCTCTCTGACTTTGTGTGTGGTCCTTCAGTCCCGGTTTCCATATTTAGTATGAAAGAGATTCTTTTATTCTTGACTAGTATGTATTTTAGCTACGTCTAAATGTCTAGGGTTATGGATGTATGATGTAGTGTAAGTAACATTAATACAAACACATTTAAAGTCTAACATATAAATATATATATATATATATATATATATATATATATATATATATATATATATATATATATATATATATATATATATATATATATATATATATATATATATATATATATATATATATATATATATATATATATATGGGACTGAGTCAATACTACAATCACACACAGACTGACACTCTATGAAATATATCTTATAGAAGTCTGTGGTTGAATTTTGGTAAAAAGGCTATTTTACAATTTATTTGGCCTGATTCAGAATTTTCTGAGTCAGGGCCAACAACCAAAAAATGATATTATGAATTTATTTACATCACTTTAAATACCACAATGGATCTTCTGTCCATGTAAATAATAATACAATCTAATTATATGTAGTTGATTCTCTAACTAAATGACACTGGTAATTAATGGTATGGGTGGGGTATTATCATCATCCCCTCTTTCTCTTTTATTATACTGTGGAATTTTTATTGCAAACAATTTCTTTATGTTACTTTTACACAATAAGTAAAGTGGATGGACTGTTTCGTGCTGACAAATATGGCACTTATCTAATGTAGTGATGATGCTGACATTCTCATATGTTCTCTCGTATGACCACGCTGACAAGGTTCCTGGTGCAGTATAATAGACCTCTTGGTCCAACAATAGTTCACTTTCGTTCACAGTAGTAACGCCACCAGGGTTCTGGTACCACCACAGTACCAGAACAAAAAACCCACAATTCAAAGAAATATCACAACCATACGTTGACTGGCTTTAGCATTTAATTTGTAAGTTCAGCTTTGCCCTCAGTCCAGACTGCCAAGGTTTAAAATCACTCTTGGTACTGCTGATCTCAACGCAGATTGCTTCATTAATATTTCTGTATCAACTGGCGCCGAGCTGTGAAAGCTTTTTGCCAATATCCCTAGACCTGCCCAATCACAGCGAGGGTCTAGCATTTCAATTCAAATTACAAAAAGAAAAACACAACTCCAAACTTCTAGGAGTGATTTTTCTAAATATAGATTTTAGCTTTCTTGCCTAACCAATACTCTCTGTCTATCCTCTTATACCCACCAATCGGATTTGAATTACTCCAATGCCTCTTTTTAAACTTTCGTCCCCAATAACGTTATGTATAACGAGCAGGAACAACAGTCTGTCCGTCCTAGCGTTAGTAGACATATAGTATTATCTCAATAACTTGGCTAATAATTGGACTACCATGTATATTAAAACATATTTGTGCTCAGAAAACACTAAGCTATCCTAATATATGATTTTTATGGCTATATTCATTTGCGTTTAGATTTTCAATTTTGTCACTGACAATCGTCAATTATAACTTTTTACATAAGTCTGCCATCTTTCCCCTCCTTCTGTATCATTTTTTTTATTATTCAAATAAACCAACTTGTTTGGGTGACGTCAAAATTTTACCACTAGGAGGAAATTGAAACTGTCTGTGTATATATATCTGCTGGCTTTGCCCACAGCGTGTATATAGTATTAGTCCCGCGTGCAGAGCGACGCGGGGTTTGGCAAGGCGGTTGGTAGCATTTGCGTTAATTTATTACAGTCGTTTCGTTCTTACTACTGGAAAAAGTCCAAAATACTACTAAATTTTGCGTTAACATATTACGTTAATTCAGACAGCAGTTTGGCGTTACACTTCTGGCAAATCGTTAATTATAAGTTTGGCCTCAGTATGTATGCAGCAGATCGGGCAAGATGTTAAATGTTAGTTGTACGTCTCGAAACCGAAACTAAAAGCTTGTTAGATCTTACAGCGGGATCGTTTTATAAGCTTTCGCACTGCACAAAAGGCAGCGCTATGCTGGCGTCGAAGATGCCAACATTCAGACACCTAAGGGCGGGTTTATTTATTATCATAGGACTAAAATCTTACTGAAATTAGCTATTATTTCACAGATTTTTACTACACACCTCCCTTCCTAAAACATGCATCCATTGCAGGTTATAATTGTGAAATAACTTAGCGCAAATGAAGTCTTACGCGTCTTTCTGATTTTCATCGTAAGGATGTCTACTCAAAAAATCGGCACCCACCTTTAGAGAACCGGGAATATATTCAATCATGAATGAATAAGGCTGCAATAATAAAGACTGGGTTCAATTCCCCATCTTGTGAGGAGGACCATTGCAACAATGTAGTGCCTAGGCCCACATTGCTTGCGTCACTTCTCACGACAAATTCTTTATTCAAGTCAGGCAAATTCAATACCGGCATGCTTGTGAGTTTTTCCTTTAACTCCTGGTAAGCCAATTCACACTGTGCTGACCAATTAATTGTATCAGGTTGTCCCTTACGAGTTAAATCCGTCAGAGGAGCACATATAGAGTTAAAATTTTTAATGTACTTCTGGTAAAAACCACACAACGACACAAAAGATCGCACATCTTTTTTTGTTTGTGGTCTATGTGCTCTTTTCAATTTCTCCAGATTCTTGGGGTCAGGGGTCATGCTACCCTGATGTACGGTATGTCCCAAGAATTCCAACTCTTTACATCCAATAAAACATTTGGTTGGTCTAGCAGTTAAGTTAGCCTCTCTGAGTCTATCAAACAGCATATTCAAAGAGTTAACGTGTTCCTCAAATGTTTCAGTAGCAATGAGGATATCATCCATGAAATTTGAGATGCATGGATTTTTCAGGGGATCCAACAATTTTCGCATCATCCTAGAAAACACACTCGGGGACATTTTTCAACCCAAACGGTAGCATGTTGAACTCATAATGGCCTTCCGAGGTGCTAAAGGCTAAATAAGGTCGAACCTCAGGCTTTACTGGAATTTGGTAATAGCCTTTGCTAAGATCCACCTTAGAAAAATATTTTGCCTTGTTCAGCCTGGCAAATAGTTGAGTTGTATCAGGTAATGGATCCACCTGACCTTCTGTGACAGCATTCAGTTTCCTGTAATCTATGCACAGTCTATGTTCTCCAGATGGTTTTCTCAACAAAACCACACAAGTGCTATAAGGAGATTCACTGTGAGAAATAATCCCTTCTGTAGCAAATAATCTATCTCCTCTTTCAAAGCTTTTTCCTTAGCGAACGGAATAGAATAAGGTCTCATACAGATGGGTGTTGGGTCTAGTAGTTTCGGTTGCGATAGACAAGGCCATTAAGTGTGTTCCCTCCTGGATTTGCCTGTCCAGATATTTCTTCAAAAGGTTCACATGATAGACTTTTTCCTTTCCCTTCTTGTCTATCTTATAATTTGTTCTGGATACCTTTTCCAAAATTGTATATGGACCTTGCCATCCGATTTGAAGTTTATTGCTGCTGCCGGGCAATAGAAGAAGCACCTTCTCCCCTACAGCAAGCTCCCTATCCTTCGCTTTTTTATTATAATAAGCAGCATGCTTTTTCTTGGCTTGTCTCAAATTATCATTTGCCAGTTTCCAACTAGTTTTTAAACGAGTGGTCAGTTCGTTCACATATTGATATGATGAGGTAACAGTCTCTTCTGCCTTCTCATCTGTCTACGTCCTTAACAATGTATTAATGGACTAATATTTTGCTGCTCGAATTTTTCAGGGCACCGGTAATGTCCCTTACACTGGAAGCATTGTAGTGAGGACGTTTTTTCCTTTTGTCATCACTCACAAATCGTCCACTACCAATTCGTTTCCTGGGGTTGTCTCCCCTCAGGTTCAAATTCACCGTGAGAGAACTTTTCTCTCTTTTATTTTCCTCCAGTTCACATAATTCCGACCGAGGGATTGTCGGCTTATTCTGGGGTAAAATCACTTTTTGTACTCGTCGCAGAGTTGCCATTCTAACACATTCAAGTGAAGACTGTGTGTGAAAAGGGGGTTCCCATTCCACTTTGTCTACATTATTATATTTATTTTTCTTTCCATTTTCAGGCCTAAGTTTGCCCCGTGGCGTTTCTAGGTCCTGGTTATTATTGTTCCCACTTGTGGGTGTTCCCTCATGAAATATGCCGCAGGCTTCTACAAAATTCTCAATAATTATCTTTTCATCTGGCCAGTAATATTTTTGAGAAACCTTTTGGCAGATGGTACCTACTTTCTCGTGGTCCCCATCTTTTCCAACATGTAAACTCCTTATCACGTCTGCCCTAAACATCTTGGGAAGTACCAGTTGTCCATGACCATTTGAACCAGTTCCGGCCTTCCTATATAACAATTTATTCTTCATATAAAATTCTCCTTTGCTTGGAGGTGTGGCATTTAGGTAATTTTTTTAAAGCAAGGCTTGAGTGACCCATCTTCAGCCTGTGCCTTCCTCATCTCCTCTGGATGAGTATTTATTGGCTCATCTTCTTCCTTTCTGGATTGTGAACGGTTCTGGACTGCTGCCAAGACCACAGGTCTCTTGGGATCCCCCAAAAAGACATAACGACACCCCAATATCAGAGGGTAGATGGGTGCGTTGATCACTGCTGCTCTGTTTACACCTTCCACATAGCGAGTTTTCACCGTTATCCTGGCAATGGGAAGTTTCATAAGTGGTATGTCCTTGGTCGCCCCTTGTATCTCCACTGTTTCTGTGGTATACTGATCTGGGTTCACTAATTGCGAACTTACAACAGAATCAAAATCCAAACCGGTATCATAAAGGCACCTAATGGTGACTCCATTACATACAACATCCTCACACACTGGGGGGTGATAAGGTTCCTGCTGTCCAGTAGGTTTGTCCTTTTCTTCCTTTTTCCCCAACTTCATAGCAGCAAATCCAGCAGGTTTACTTTTACAAAATTTGATGTCATGTCCTTCCTTCTTACAATGTCTACAATATAATCTACCTTGATGAAAAGGTTTTCTTTCATCATACTTTCTGTCATTAAATTGTGGGTTTTTGTTTTTATAATCATTGCGTGGTCTATCAAAATTGTGCCTACCCTTGTTACCCTGATCTTTGTTGTCAAATCTATTAGAGTTTTGTGGACCCTTAAAATTGTCTACATGTTTCTTTTTGGTGCCAGCTACCTCTGCCTGTGCTGCCTGATATCATTTCTTTAAGATATTGGGTTTTCCCCAGAGCAGTCCATTTCTCCAAGTACGTCTCTAAACGTGCAGAGCACTGGTGATAGGTCTCTTCTCAGCCTCAATTTGCAACCTTTTGAGTTCTTTCCCAGCCTCTAACTTCTTAACCTCCCTAGCATCTTCTAACTGCATTCTCCTCTCTTCAGCTAGCCTATGTTCTACTCTGGCAATAAATTTATCACATTCTGAGGTGACATAGTCAATCAAGACTTGACCCTCCATGTTCATCTCCCTGGCAGTCTGCACAGCAGCAGATCTGAACTTAGCCAAGTCAGCCATATTATGTCAAGCAACGTTAACAATAAACTAAGGTAACTTATTAACTCTAATTAGACAACAACACTAAGCACTAACAGTTCATCCACTATTTAAATTCCACAAAATTATTTTTAATTTTATTTTATGAGATTCCCATACATGTATAGGGGAAGTTTACAATCTCGTAAGTGAGCTATCCAAATATAGCTGGTGCTATAACAAATTCAAATCCCGGACGAGCCCCCAATATATGTGGTGGATTTGGTGTTACAGATGTTATTATCAATGTTATTTCTATTGTACTGAATGAGATCAGCTGTGAAGGTCCCTGATTATAACAAATGTTGGGTTGAGTTATTAGAGTACCTTTCTGCTACCACCTTATGACCTCAATCAGACTTATTCTTGACTAGTATGTATGTTAGCTACGTCTAAATGTCTAGGGTTATGGATGTATGATGTAGTGTAAGTAACATTAATACAAACACATTTAAAGTCTAACATATACATATATATATATATATATATATATATATATATATATATATATATATATATATATATATATATATATATCATGTATATTCCCAGTAGCAACATACGGCTGCGAGACTTGGACACTCAATAAAACAGTTGCAAAAAAGATTACATCATTCGAAATGAAATGCTACAGAAGGATGTTGAGAATACCCTGGACAGAAAAAAAAGACCAACAGAGAAGTACTGCACTCACTAAACGTACAGGAACATTGGCTCCTAAATACCATCGCAATAAGGAAGCTGAAATTTTCGGTCATATAAAAAGACATAATAGTCTGGAAAAAACAGTGATGGAAGGCATGGTCCCTGGAAAAAGGGGAAGGGGTCGACCTAGACGACGGTGGACCCAGGACATCACAGAGAGTCTGAACTTGTCTTTGGCTGATGCAGGTCGACTTGCCCAGAATCGTGATGCGTTCAGAGCAGCTGTAATGGAGACAACGTTCTGGAAAGAATACGTCACATGATGATGATGATATATATATATATATAGGACTGAGTCAATACTACAATCACACACAGACTGACACTCTATGAAATATATCTTATAGAAGTCTGTGGTTGAATTTTGGTAAAAAGGCTATTTTACAATTTATTTGGCCTGATTCAGAATTTTCTGAGTCAGGGCCAACAACCAAAAAATGATATTATGAATTTATTTACATTACTTTAAATACCACAATGGATCTTCTGTCCATGTAAATAATAATACAATCTAATTATATGTAGTTGATTCTCTAACTAAATGACACTGGTAATTAATGGTATGGGTGGGATATTATCATCATCCCCTCTTTCTCTTTTATTATACTGTGGAATTTTTATTGCAAACAATTTCTTTATGTTACTTTTACACAATAAGTAAAGTGGATGGAATGTTTCGTGCCGACAAATATGGCACTTATCTAATGTAGTGATGATGCTGACATTCTCATATGTTCTCTCGTATGACCACGCTGACAAGGTTCCTGGTGCAGTATAATAGACCTCTTGGTCCAACAATAGTTCACTTTCGTTCACAGTAGTAACGCCACCAGGGTTCTGGTACCACCACAGTACCAGAACAAAAAACCCACAATTCAAAGAAATATCACAACCATACGTTGACTGGCTTTAGCATTTAATTTGTAAGTTCAGCTTTGCCCTCAGTCCAGACTGCCAAGGTTTAAAATCACTCTTGGTACTGCTGATCTCAACGCAGATTGCTTCATTAATATTTCTGTATCAACTGGCGCCGAGCTGTGAAAGCTTTTTGCCAATATCCCTAGACCTGCCCAATCACAGCGAGGGTCTAGCATTTCAATTCAAATTACAAAAAGAAAAACACAACTCCAAACTTCTAGGAGTGATTTTTCTAAATATAGATTTTAGCTTTCTTGCCTAACCAATACTCTCTGTCTATCCTCTTATACCCACCAATCAGATTTGAATTACTCCAATGCCTCTTTTTAAACTTTCGTCCCCAATAACGTTATGTATAACGAGCAGGAACAACAGTCTGTCCGTCCTAGCGTTAGTAGACATATAGTATTATCTCAATAACTTGGCTAATAATTGGACTACCATGTATATTAAAACATATTTGTGCTCAGAAAACACTAAGCCATCCTAATATATGATTTTTATGGCTATATTCATTTGCGTTTAGATTTTCAATTTTGTCACTGACAATCGTCAATTATAACTTTTTACATAAGTCTGCCATCTTTCCCCTCCTTCTGTATCATTTTTTTTATTATTCAAATAAACCAACTTGTTTGGGTGACGTCAAAATTTTACCACTAGGAGGAAATTGAAACTATCTGTGTATATATATCTGCTGGCTTTGCCCACAGCGTGTATATAGTATTAGTCCCGCGTGCAGAGCGACGCGGAGTTTGGCAAGGCGGTTGGTAGCATTTGCGTTAATTTATTACAGTCGTTTCGTTCTTACTACTGGAAAAAGTCCAAAATACTACTAAATTTTGCGTTAAAGTTAACATATTACGTTAATTCAGACAGCAGTTTGGCGTTACACTTCTGGCAAATCGTTAATTATAAGTTTGGCCTCAGTATGTATGCAGCAGATCGGGCAAGATGTTAAATGTTAGTTGTACGTCTCGAAACCGAAACTAAAAGCGTGTTAGATCTTACAGCGGGGTCGTTTTATAAGCTTTCGCACTGCACATAAGGCAGCGCTATGCTGGCGTCGAAGATGCCAACAGTCAGACACCTAAGGGCGGGTTTATTTATTATCATAGGACTAAAATCTTACTGAAATTAGCTATTATTTCACAGATTTTCACTACAACCATATAGGGCAATAAGATATACGATGCCTTGCGTACAGACTCGCGAACGTGCCGTTAACCTCATGCGACGTGTTCCAAATGTATCAATTCATTACTTTATCAGAAAGTAGTCTCTTATCTGTGTCTGTCCATAAGTTGTCTCCTCGTATTCCAAGCTTTGCGCGCACCCGCCTTATCGGTGATTAGGCAGATAGTGGTGGGCGGTGTACGTGTTAGTCCGTAGCGGCCAAGCTGTGGTACAAAGAAGTTTTACCAACCTCCCTCTCGTAAAATTATCTCTACCTCTCCTTGCAAATGTGAGGTGTTTATCATTCACTAGAAGTGTCAGACAACAGACAAGACACAATATACTGAAAGTAGTGAAAGAATACTTGAAAATATCAACTATCTGCTACATAGTATAGAAAGAAAGAAAGTGCGACAATTAAAAGCACGCAATAAAAACAATACCACAAATGCACCGATTACTGCCGGAGTGAAAAAGAGATTGAGAGGGGCGCCCCATTCTTTCACAGTTGATGGTAATAGTATGACTTTCTAACTTATAAGACGAAAACAGATCACATTTTCCTCATTGGACTGTCACTTTCTCCCCGGTCCATTCCAAGCCGTATGTGCCTATGCTCCTTCCTAGTATCCGATCCCCGTTAAAACTATTTCCTAAGTTTTCCTCTCCTCTTCGTTCCTAATAATAATAATAGCCCCTTCAGTCATAACTGACTATGGGAATGCGCCCCCGAGGTGGCAGCCCTCAGCTGCTTATTTTCATGGTGTAGTCGACGTTTTCTCCTCTCCTCTGCTGGTTGTGTGAGCCTCTTTTCGCCCAATCCTATTATCTCCCTATTATGTACTTCACCTACGTTCCCCTCTCTAGAGCCTTCCTTCTACTCTCTCTATCATTTAATGCCTCCACAGCCACCCTCCCATGTCCTCATTAGAATATTCGTTCTCTCTTAGAACTTTACATCTCTGCCATCTTGTCCATGGCTTCTCATTTTCTTCTCATATAACTCTTTATATCTCTGCCATCTTTCCTATGGCTTCTCATATTTCATATACCTTTATCTCTCTGCCATCTTGCACATGGACTACAAAGTTTATCACGGCTGATAACCTCACATACCTGCTAGTCTTGTAAGCTCTCACATTTCTCGAAACTGGCGACGCTGTCTCTCTTGTCATTTTGAATACACAAATGTGTCTATCAACTACAAATGGTGGTGTACTAAGCGACTTGATGGCTAGGCAAATAGTTTAATATCTATTTCTGTGAACACAGAACCGACCACCTCATTGGCCTATTCGCCCGAACGTACAGTCAAACTGCGCTCACCACTTCAAAACTTTAATACAGCAAAAAACTTGCTCCCTACGCTAAGCGCGTTCATAATCTGACTGCCTAAACTAAATGCACCGATTTCCCATTACAATTCCTATTGGAAATTTCTAGATTACTACAGTTCACACTTTCCCGTGCGTAGCTTTCAAGTGCGTAGTTAACTCAACAAACTCATCGCTTTATCCCTCAAGGGCTGTAAAAATAAGTAGTCGCCCTTTGACGAACAGTCTATACATCACCCCTTAAGTTGCCGTAACTCGTCTGTTAGTATTGATATGCAAATTTCCAAAAGCGTATTTACTGACCCACAAATTTGCTATGTCCAAAATTCATCCCTTTTTAGGATCTTTTCTAGAGTATGCCGGGTCTTAGCCAGGGCCGGGATTACAGACGGTGACTGCAGCGTATTTTACGCTGTACAACCCAATGCCTAGAATCCGGCTTTTGGCTGGGATCATGTGTCTACACACAGGGACCGGTACAGTGACATTCATGTGTCATTAGGTCTCTTGTGTGAGAACACAGAAGATCACTACGGTGACACATGTTGTCATTGGGTCTTCTTGTGTTGGGACATGTGGTCTTGACCAGGGCCGGGTTTGGGCGGGGATAATGCGACCTCATGCGAGGAAAAAATATGCGACCTCAAGCGAGGAAAAAAAAAAAAAAAAAAATACAGACGGTGACTGCAGCGTATTTTACGCTGTACAACCCAATGCCTAGAATCCGGCTTTTGGCTGGGATCATGTGTCTAGACACAGGGACCGGTACAGTGACATTCATGTGTCATTAGGTCTCTTGTGTGAGAACACAGAAGATCACTACGGTGACACATGTTGTCATTGGGTCTTCTTGTGTTGGGACATGTGGTCTTGACCAGAGCCGGGTTTGGGCGGGGATAATGCGACCTCATGCGAGGAAAAAATATGCGACCTCAAGCGAGGAAAAAAAAAAAAAAAAAAAAAAAGCTGTACAACCCAATGCCTAATATCCGGCTTTTGGCTAGGATCATGTGTCTACACACAGGGACCACCGTACAGTGACATTCATGTGTCATTAGGTCCCTTGTGTGAGAGCACAGAAGATCACTAGGTGACACATTTTGCCATTGGGTCTTCTTGCGTTAGGACATGTGGTCTTGACCAGAGCCGGGTTTGGGGCGGGGACAATGCGACCTCATGCGAGGAAAAAAAAAAAAAAAAAAAAAAAGCTGTACAACCCAATGCCTAGAATCCGGCTTTTGGCTGGGATCATGTGTCTAGACACAGGGACCGGTACAGTGACATTCATGTGTCATTAGGTCTCTTGTGTGAGAACACAGAAGATCACTACAGTGACACAGTTTGTCATTGGGTCTTCTTGTGTTAGGACATGTGGTCTTGACCAGGGCCGGGTTTGGGCGGGGCTAATGCGACCTCATGCGAGGAAAAAATATGCCACCTCAAGCGAGGAAAAAAAAAAAAAAAAAAGACATTCATGTGTCATTAGGTCTCTTGTGTGAGAACACAGAAGATCACTACGGTGATACATGTTGTCATTGGGTCTTCTTGTGTTGGGACATGTGGTCTTGACCAGGGCCGGGTTTGGGTGGGTAAATGCGACCTCATGCGAGGAAAAAATATGCGACCTCAAGCGAGGAAAAAAAAAAAAAAAAAAAAGCTGTACAACCCAATGCCTAGAATCCGGCTTTTGGCTGGGATCATGTGTCTAGACACGGGACCGGTACAGTGACTGTAAAGGTCAAAGGGGAGTGATACGTACTATACTGATTATACAGTGTGAATTCAGGGTTGTCGCACTTGTTAGCTTGTTTAATTGTGAGTTGTTTAAAACATTTATATGTTAAAAAAGAAAACAGAGTGTACAGAAAGCGTGTGAGCGCTGGTCATGTAGTTATTCTGTACTGGTTTCGGCCGGCTGTGAATAGCTCACGGGGAGTCCGTGAACAGCCGAGTCCGGTGGCTGTTGGTGCGGGAGATGTGTCATCCCGTGACAGTCTAAGTTGGGCGGTTGACTGGAGTCAGCCCAGTATCTTGTGTGTGTTCCCAAGGGTAGTGTAAGGGAACGATATTTGGCCATTTTTCGAGGTGTACTAGTACTTGCCTATTTAAGTGTGTTTATCTGTAGATAAGATGTGATAAATCTGCAGATAAGATGTGATAAATCTGCAGATAAGATGAGATAAGAGAAGATAAGGTGTACTTTATGTTAAGGACATGTTCTGAGGCCTTGGTGTATACAGGCCGATGTTTTGGGATCATATTTACCTCCCTGATAGATTTCTATTGTGCAGGAACGGCGCTAGGAGATAGTTAGGCCATTGTTCCTTATGAAGGGAGAGTTATCGAAAAGATTATAAGGCCAGGAGTTGTGTAGGCCAGATTACTTATAGACTACAGAGAGGACAGTCTTTTGAGTATATATAGATTTAAGGATCCATGAACAGATATCAGAGTTATTGAAGAGATTATAAGGCCAGGAGTTGTGTAGGCCAGATTACTTATAGACTACAGAGCGGACAGTCTTTTGAGTATATATAGATTTAAGCCTGGGTGGCGTTTTGTAACTGCAGTGTCAGCAGTCGTTCTGGTGGAACATTAGAACTGCTAGGATATATAGATTCAAGCCTGTATGGCGTTTTGTTAACTGCAGGGGTATGCAGTCGTTGAGGGAGTCCTATAGATGTACGCCTGTGTGGCGGGTTTTGTAACTGCAGTGTCAGCAGTCGTTCTGGTGAATTTACTGATGTAACATTAGAACTGCGATGTAAACAGGGTTTACATCATACTGAACAGCTGTAACATTCTGCGCAATTGATTATTATTGATTTTTGTGTATCCTGTTGTACCTGTGTAGTGTATCGTATCGGATTGATGTTGCTGTGTGAATAAATCATGTGCTGTCAATTGGAAATGAACACTAGTCTGATTCGTTGATCTATGCTTGACAGTACAGGGTGAGTGACTGTACCTTTCATACCACTCACTATAGACTTTATACACAGGGACAATGCAGAGCTAACCTATTTATCATCTGCTCTGTGTGGGCGCATGTACTACAATCAGTCTAATCACTGCAACAGAGATATACTCTTATCAACCGTACATTATCACCCAAGATTTTCAGTCTTTATCAGTGGTGGGCCAACCTTTCGGGCGTAATGACCACGAATTCGCGTTATAAGAGCATCAGACTTTATCAGTATCATGGTAAGGTTATAAGAGCAATGAATAGCCCTATGTGGGCGTGACTTGGATTTATAACGCCTTTTCTTACTTCTACATTGTTAAGAAACAAAGGCGAATCTTCTACAATTTTTTGTGTTGATCGTGACCTGTAATCGGCAACGCCTCTACAATACACAGACAGTTGTGTGTCACTCATGACCTTTAATCGGTGACACGGTGAAGCGTCTTGTGTTTACATGCCTCCATATGACATTTTCGCAACGTTTCCAGTTCTACGTTTCGGAGTGAAATTTTCAAGTAAACTTTGACATGGTTATGGCGACCTGTCCTGATTCATCATCATCAGCGATATCTGCATTATGAGAATTACAGTATGTTCCAGTTTTATATGCAAGTGCGAAATATCAAGTAGCTCTTTCCAACAAGAGTGACAGACAGTGTACCTTCGCGACGACAGAGGGAACAAGTGGGTAACTTGCGCTGTTTCCAGTTTCCAGTGCTGTGTACGATCACATAGCATACTGTTTCCAGTTTCCAGTTTCCTATGCTGTGTATGACAACATAGCATGCTGTGTCAGGGTGTAGTGAGAGTTGACATGGGACTCTGCTTATGTTGTGTCATCTTTGATGTTGATGCCCATCGATTGTAACAAGAAAAGAAGGAACTTTGCTATTTGCAAGATAAGTGGTTGTGTTGTTGTGAAAACTGTGTTTATGTATGCATGCTATCAAGTCTTCTCATATCACACATTATATATTCTATTAACTGTTTAGTATAGGTTTTAGTGCATAATAATTGAGAATTGAAATATTTATTGTGTGAGGTGGAAATTAATTATCTAAATTTCCAGGGACATAAACTTATTATAATTAATTTTGATATGGATGCTAAGTGGTGTGATGTAGATCCTACAGATATAAGACCTATGTTGGAGTATGCATTGGTGGTAGGAAGAGATAAAAAGGGATTGAGAGGCCCACGACTTGGAGCATGGGTGATGGAGGATTTTTTGATTAATGTGTCAGCATCCCTAGAGTCATTTGCTGAACATAACTTTAAGTTAGTTTGTAATTTTGTAATGGCTAAGGATTTGGTTGATTTGCTACGGCACATTCGTGTGTTTGTGCAACAATATATAGAGATTGAACACGGACATATTGTGCAAAGTATATTCAAGATAATCCACAACAGTGTTTCTGACCTGCATAAAAGGGAATTGAATATTGAGAAACAAACAAAAGTAAACAAACAGAGTGCTTTACAGGAAAGTGATAAGTTTTTACAAGATGATGCTGAAAAGAAAAAATTACAAGAAACAGTGTCTAGGCTCACAAGTGAGTTACAGAAATCAAACTTGGATCTTGCTAATGTAACAACAGCATTAGACTCTGCAGGCAGTAAAGTAAAAGATTTGGAAGTTCAGATAGAACATATGAATAGCGTAATGGGTAATCTCACTCGAGAAATTCAAGAGAAGAATGATATTTGTGAGAAATTAAAAGTTCAAACCAAGAAATGTGAAAACTTATGTAATGAAACACTTACTGGCTTATTGTGTGACAATGTGATTGTTAGTCACCGACTTAAAGAAAAGTATTTTGTACCTCCCGAGAATGTTAATGAGCTTGGGAATGGCCAGAATAGTAACACTAAGGAACTTCAGATGGATTTAACACAGTTGAGTGCTAATGAAGAAAAGGATGATAAGGAAAGATTAGAAGAGTTAACGATGTACAAAAGGAAAATGACTGATATTGAGAAATTACTCATGCAGGAGAAGAGTAAGCTTTTAACATCTAATAACTTAATTAAGAAACAAACTGAAGACATCTCACTTAGAAATGCTGAGATTAGTGATCTGAGAAATAGAGTTTATGGTTTGGTAGATGTGGTTTTAGGTATTAAGGGTTTGTCTACTGTCAATGTTGACAAAGGTAGACAGAATGTTTATCACCAAAATAAAAACAAGCAAGAAGCCAGCCCTTTACACAAGCTGAGACGAAAGTCGAACATGATGGACGGAGATCACTACGTGGCAAATACAATTTCCCACGTACTACTTCTGGTAACATTACTGACTCGTGGCGTCAGGCCAGCAAAGATAATTCTGCTATAACAGTCAGTTCTATAGATTGCAAAAAAAAATGGAGATAAATTTCAAGGCAGATCTAAAAAGACCAACCATTATTCTGATTATGGAAATACTGATAAACAAATAATAAGGGACAAAGCTATTAGTAAGACTTGTACCCAAAATAAAACTCAACATGTTGATAACCATAAGAATTTAGTTATCACTGGTACTGATCAATTTAGTAAGCATATTGTCACAAAGGAGAATAGAAACAGTTGTGGTGAAAGAAATAACTACAATAAAGGTTATCAGCCTTATAATGATGGTTCTAGAACACAACAAAATCCATCGGTTAGATATTTTTATAGAAGTAGAAATACTAATCATAATAATGTTGCACAACAAAAGAACAATCTTGGTTGTAAACAAGGTAACAGTAAGGGTATTGTTTCAAATACTACTGCTTGTTATGCATTTTGAGTTCGAGAGAATATCTTGTTGTGTGTAAGTAGGATTTTATTTCAGCCTACTGTTGTGATGACCTTCATTTCTGTCAGGATGTCTTATCCTTCTGTGTTATCTGCTGTGTGACGAGGAAATGATGGCATCATATAGAAACCAGACGTTTTCACTGCCACACGTTTGGGTAAATGTAAGACTAATTTTCTGTTTTACTTCAATAAATCTCACAAGTTGATTGAAATAGACATTTTCATTTATATTTTCCCACAGTATTCGGCTTGTTAAGAATCTTCGCACCGAAGTTATTTTTTACTGTGAGAGGAATGTGGGTCAACCTGTGACCAGATGTCTAGTCAAGCGCAACCCAGCCAGCCTGTTGACCCGGTGTTGTATGACATCGCCCCGTGCGGTTTTACAGAATGCTATCGAGGACCGCGGATTTGTGACCTATTTATTTTTTTTGTTTGTTTAGGAGTTAGTTTAAGATTGCTATAGTGTTTTTTACACTTAATTTATTTTTTGGTTAATGAATTACTGTATTGTATAGTAACTTACATTACATAATGTCTTAGGTATTGTGTATGTTCATATGTATGCACTGTTATGACTCTGTCATTATTTACATGATTGTTTTGTTAATAAACATTGCATGTGTTATGATTGCAATGAAATTATGACATATCACTTTGTAGTGACTTATCTTTAGTTTTTGTAATGAGATTGTGGATTTGTGATTTTTTCATACGCTAGTCGGAAGACTATTCCACTTAGACCATATTATGTATGACCATAGGTGCTACGTTGTGAAGTTGAAGCAATGATAGTTAATTCATCAAACATTGATATGTTTTGCAGCGTTGATTCTTAGGAAAATTTTGTATTTTATGAGATTGCCAGCCCTATGCACAAACTCATTAGCGTCGAATATGCGTTAGTTGTTTCAGAGAGTCTTGTTATTCATTAATTTTTTTTTTCTTTTATTCTGGTGCTATGTCTAATTAATATATTACCATATACAGAGGTTATATGCAGTAACTATTGTGTTGTGAAATGTAATTTTGAAACTAAACTTGTATGTGTTATTTATGTTTTTGTATTTGTATTTGTAAACATATTTTGAAACATTGGTTTCTGGTATTTTTTTTTGCCATGTGCTTTTTTATGCTGAATTCTGTTTAAACTAGTATGTGTTTATTATGAGTCTACTTAAGTATTGGAATTCTTTTTTGTTAGATGTCATTCATTTGGTTAAAAGATCATTTTATTTTGGTATATTAGTTATAGATTTAATCTAGAAAAAATTAAAATACTATTTTTATTTAACTTAGCTTTAAAGAAACTTTTTTGTACTGTAATTTTTTTTTTTGGAAATGTATTTTTCTTTGACATTGTTATATTTTTTCTGCACCAAAGCGCTTAATTAGGTGTAATAATATATGTTGATATTCCATTTAAAATAGTAATTTTTGTTTTGTTTTGAGATTGTGATAATTTTATATATCGCACTTTTTTGTGTGATGTCTGTGATAAATCATTTTAGTTATGAATAAGTTTTGTAATTTAGCTAAAATTATTTATTATGCGTTAGTTACTTGGATTGTTATTGGGATGTATTGTTGTCGTTTTTCTATGCATTCATTATTTTGTATTTCCTTCTGCCTTTTCGGATGATTCTTCGTTTCACTCCATTTCTTTGGAAGCGGTCTATGCTTTGGTTATGCTTCCATGTTTCATCTGGATGTTACTTGATACTAGTTGTATACATTCACTTCTTACACTTCTTATATTTCCATACTTTGTAATGTTTGTATTGTAATATGGATTAGTATATGTAACTATTGATGACAATTCTATGTATTTCATGCAGGAATTTGATTAGCTCAATTATTACTATTAGGTATTATGGATCTTTCTTCCTATTTCGATTTCTTTGTTGATTTTCTGTGCTGATCATGCTTCTTTTGTTTGATCTTGACTTTACTTTCTATTTATTGTGTCATGTTTGGTCTACAGTAATAATACTTAACTTTGTTTGTAAATGATTATTTCGGTGTATTTAGCAGATTATTATGGGTAATTTGTTTATTGTACACTTGCTTTATTATTTGGCGATGTATTATTTTGACCTTATCATAAAACTATTGTTGTAAGCATATATTAGAGCTTAGCTGACCCCTTATTTTTCATTGATGTAGTTTTTTCAAAAAAATGATAAATCATTTTTTTCTCCGGACCGGGTGGTAACTGTAAAGGTCAAAGGGGAGTGATACGTACTATACTGATTATACAGTGTGAATTCAGGGTTGTCGCACTTGTTAGCTTGTTTAATTGTGAGTTGTTTAAAACATTTATATGTTAAAAAAGAAAACAGAGTGTACAGAAAGCGTGTGAGCGCTGGTCATGTAGTTATTCTGTACTGGTTTCGGCCGGCTGTGAATAGCTCACGGGGAGTCCGTGAACAGCCGAGTCCGGTGTCTGTTTGTGCGGGAGATGTGTCATCCCGTGACAGTCTAAGTTGGGCGGTTGACTGGAGTCAGCCCAGTATCTTGTGTGTGTTCCCAAGGGTAGTGTAAGGGAACGATATTTGGCCATTTTTCGAGGTGTACTAGTACTTGCCTATTTAAGTGTGTTTATCTGCAGATAAGATGTGATAAATCTGCAGATAAGATGAGATAAGATGAGATAAGATGAGATAAGAGAAGATAAGGTGTACTTTATGTTAAGGACATGTTCTGAGGCCTTGGTGTATACAGGCCGATGTTTTGGGATCATATTTACCTCCCTGATAGATTTCTATTGTGCAGGAACGGCGCTAGGAGATAGTTAGGCCATTGTTCCTTATGAAGGGAGAGTTATCGAAAAGATTATAAGGCCAGGAGTTGTGTAGGCCAGATTACTTATAGACTACAGAGAGGACAGTCTTTTGAGTATATATAGATTTAAGGATCCATGAACAGATATCAGAGTTATTGAAGAGATTATAAGGCCAGGAGTTGTGTAGGCCAGATTACTTATAGACTACAGAGCGGACAGTCTTTTGAGTATATATAGATTTAAGCCTGGGTGGCGTTTTTGTAACTGCAGTGTCAGCAGTCGTTCTGGTGGAACATTAGAACTGCTAGGATATATAGATTCAAGCCTGTATGGCGTTTTGTTAACTGCAGGGGTATGCAGTCGTTGAGGGAGTCCTATAGATGTACGCCTGTGTGGCGGGTTTTGTAACTGCAGTGTCAGCAGTCGTTCTGGTGAATTTACTGATGTAACATTAGAACTGCGATGTAAACAGGGTTTACATCATACTGAACAGCTGTAACATTCTGCGCAATTGATTATTATTGATTTTTGTGTATCCTGTTGTACCTGTGTAGTGTATCGTATCGGATTGATGTTGCTGTGTGAATAAATCATGTGCTGTCAATTGGAAATGAACACTAGTCTGATTCGTTGATCTATGCTTGACAGTACAGGGTGAGTGACTGTACCTTTCATACCACTCACTATAGACTTTATACACAGGGACAATGCAGAGCTAACCTATTTATCATCTGCTCTGTGTGGGCGCATGTACTACAATCAGTCTAATCACATCAAGAGGGATATAATTTATCACCATTGTCGAGGAAAAAAAAAAAAAAAATACAGAAGATCACTACGGTGACACATGTTGTCATTGGGTCTTCTTGTTTTGGGACATGTGGTCTTGACCAGGGCCGGGTTTGGGCGGGGATAATGCGACCTCATGCGAGGAAAAAATATGCGACCTCAAGCGAGGGAAAAAAAAAAAAAAGGGATTACACACCTTAACACACCAAACCTAATAAAGTCATTAGACCTCATGCGAGGAAAAAAAAAATAAAAAAAAATTGAACCCCAGAAGGGAAATTTAAAAAAAAAAAAAAATAAGAGTTGGCAGACCAGACCTAGGGGAAAAACGGAGATCAAGTGAAGCTAACTATAAACGAGGAATGGTAGACAATGTGGAAGGACAGTAGTAAAGGCAGGCACGCTTTCAAACTGCTGAAAGAACCAACAAGGACGTGCCAGATCAGAGAAGAATTAAAGATACCCTTGAACAAAAAGCTGTGGCGTCTCCGTCTCGGTGTAGCGTACTTTATGATGGAGGAACTACACTGCCAAGAATGTTAGGAAGAAAATGACAGACCACTACTGTTGCGTGATAAATTCTCGCAACATCGTTTTATTTCAATATCTATTTTATAACGCAAGGGCAACAACTGCTTGAAATTTATAGTCACTTTTCTCGGTAAGCATTTGTCTTCTCGCGTTGGTATCGAATGCAGTTAAGTTTGAGCTTTGGTCATTTTGCGCTGGACTGCGCATGACTTGTCTTGCTTCTTGGTCGATCGGTTTCCGCCCACCACTAGTGGAGTGAGCGATTTGGAATGGCGAAAGAGATGCCTCGTTGAAGAGGGGATCTCCGCTATTTTTTTGTTCTGTCAGGAATGTGAGAGTCCTCTTATGGATATTTCGTTTATTCGAGATAATACCTCTAGTGTATTTGCACATGCCGGGAGGCATAATATTTCTGTGTATTTCCGGAAGGCAAGGTAAATTAACATTTTCATTAACTCTATCGATTTTTGGTCGTGAACGATTTCTGGTTCATAGCCTGTCTTCGAAAGTCGTCGTCACGAGATGTTTTCCTAGCTCACATGTCGCTGTATTGTACTGCATCGGTTGATGCAGGTACCAAGGACCATTACTTGCTACTTTGTTAAATGAACTAGGTTTGGAAAACCTTTATTATCTAGAGGATATTTTTGAGGACATTATTTATACTTCGGCAGACGTGTCTGTCTTGCTGAAGTCAGACTAAGGAGAGTGAACTGATCTCATATATCTGGTTATCTCCTGGCTGTTATAGAAAAGGATGGAGTTTTCACCTGACTACATTTACAGCACTATGAAATATAACATGCATCTGACTCATCATTGTAATGCTGTCTACCGTCTATTGCTGTATTGAATGTTGCTGTGATAATGACTGTTTGATGTGCCTACATATTCGCGTAACCATTTTGTCACTGTGGCGTCCACAATAAATAATGAAGAAAAACGTCAACGGCTGTTACAAGAATCATTGACTTTATACGTCGTGAGTTTACTGACGTCCTATGTGGATTGCCCTGTTATTTTTTGTATGAACATTGTTTTGACTGAACACATCTGCACACCACACAAAACCAGACATGCGGATACCATCCATCATCATATGGCATCACGCATCATTTGGTGGCCATAAGCTGGTTTGATTTTGGTACTAGCAAACACGGGGTCCCTTACCCACTTCATTTTCAACAAGAATTCATCAGCATCCTTCAAGAAATTAACATTCTTCAATACAGTCAACATCTTCAAAATTTTCAAAGTACTCGGCGTTGCCCGGTAAAAGTCAAAATTTCAACTTTTTGACGAAAACAAGAATTTGACAGTACCCGGCGTTGTTACATGTTGCCGGATAACTCGGACTGCTGTTATCTTTTACGCAAGTCAAGCAAGTTGCTGCTGTCAAGGTTCCAGTGCTGTCGTTTTTGTGAAGGTCAAGTGCCGGTTGAAACGGGTTGTTTTCTGAAGAAGGCCAAGTACCGATTTCCATCAACTTACTTTTGGATTAGAAGGTCAAGTGCCGAAACAACTCAACACACAGTATTTCAGAAGCTCTTGTACCATCGTGTTAGCAGTGGAAGCAGTTCAGATGTGCCATCATCGTTGGAGCTTCGCTCTTTAGGACGTTGATTGACATCCGTTTTTTCTGCTGTTCTACGATTGGAAGCCTATAAGTTAAGTGGCCTGTTTGTATGTAAACTGTGCCCTTATACTTCTGCTGAGTCTTCTGTGTATCATCTCATTCTATATGTTATATGTTTATATGTTATTCGTATATTTATATGTTTATATTTCAGCGGGTTCTCGGTTGGGTGGTGTCTCCGTTAGATTATGCCACGTCATAGAGGTCGTCTATTGTGAGCGTTTTCTGTAGGGTTTGCAAATTTCCGATACTGGAATTTGCTAAGCGACTTCTGTTGCTATTTATGTTAGCTGTGATGACATGTTTTAATATTGTTTTCGTTATTATTTCGCATTCTTTAGTTTTGTTTTGATTTGTTTGTATTTGTTAGCCTACTCTTGACTACAGTTTAGTTTCATACTACATTTTTGTTTATACACTGTGGTGTCATGTATTTTGTTTAATTATAGCGCAGATATCGTCACATTTTTTGTGATATTTCATTAATTTCTGCTTTATTTTTAGTTGATTTCTGCGAAAGTTTTTGTATTGTTGCTGATCTTTGTTAATGTTTACATTGTTATTGTTTACATTGTTTGTATTGTTTACATTTTCAATGTTTACATTCTGCATGTGTTTACATAGTCATTGTTTACAGTTATAGTAATTAGTTAATGGGCTATGCTAATGCACTGTTACTACTACACTGATGATAAATGAATGATGAATAGTGTCGTGCACTATTGAATGAGAAGTGCACTTATGATCAAGAATTGATTGTTGATATTTCATATACAAGTTCTTTGATTGGAAACTTGTTTCCCACAGAGACTGGGATAATATAAGGTGATGTGAATATACAAGTGCTTAATTAAGACTTGTTACACTTAGGTTTGAAATAAATTAGTTAATTATTTCAGGTTTTGGACTCATATGTTAGACAACATGTCTACATTTGAGCACTTTATTGAGCAGGGTAAATTGCTTGGGAAGACTGGTGATAAGTTAGAAGAATTTGCAACTGCTCGATATGATAAAGCAATGGAAGCTGAACAAAAGAAACTGCAGATGGAAGCTGAACAAAAGAAACTGCAGATGCAGGTGGATGAAAAAAGATTCCAAATGGAAATGGAAAAACAAAAAAGGGAATCAGAAGCTGAGGAGAGAAAACTCCAGCTACAGCTAGAAGCTGAAAGACTTCAAAAAGAGGCTGAGAATAAAAGACTTGAAAAAGAGGCTGAAAATAAAAGACTTGAAAAAGAAGCTGAAAATGAAAGACTTCAAAAAGAGGCTCAGGCTGAGGAAAGAAGATTACAGAGAGAGTCTGATGAGAGGAAAGAGAAAGCAAAAATGGAACATGAAGAAAAGGTCTTAGCTTTAGAGTTGGAAAAAATTGAAATTGACGAGCATGAGTAATGGTAATGATTCAAACAAGGGTTCATCTTCTGGTAAGGCTAATAATGATACTTTTAAGATTAAGTTACCAACATTTAGTCCTTCCAGTGATGACATAATGTTCTATCTGGACAGATTTGAACAAGCATGTACAGCTCATAACATAGACAAAGCAAAATATGTTTATCAGTTATCAGGGATACTGACAGGTAAAGCTCTAAGTATATTAAATATGGTGGATGAACCTGACAAGAACAATTATGAGGTTGTCAGGGCCGCTTTGTTAAAGAAATATCAGCTTAACGAAGACGGCTATCGTCTACAATTTAAAAAACATGTTACCTGAAAATGGAGTTGAATTCTCCGAGTTTATTGCAAGAATACGCATTACTTTCTCACGATGGGTTGAACTATCTAAGACGGAAAAAACTTATGAAGGACTTATGGACTTAATACTTAGAGACAAAGTCATGTCGTCTGTCAATGAGTTTTTCCTTGCTTTCCTTCATGAACGTAAACCTAAAACAATAAAAGAAATGGAAGATTTCTGTTGCCAATACGTAACTGCGCACTCACACATAACCATGGGTAACTCTAAGGTGAAAGAAGGTTTACCAGTTGCTTCGGCAGCTCCGTATGGCCAAAACTTTGCTCGTAGATTCCAACAAAATTTTGATAGAAAGAGTAGCGGTAATTTCTGTCAAAATCATGGAAATCAATTTCATGGTGATTCTTCTTCGAAGAATTGGAGACAACCTGATAGTGGTCGTTACTATCACCCTAATAATTATAGGCATTTCAAAAGAGGATATGGTAATAGAGGTTATTCCTGCCGAAGACCTCAAAACCAAACAAATAGATGTTCGCATCAATGTGAACATGATAGTAATCGTGGAAACTGGAATTCGAACCAGGATAACAATTACAATAGATACAATAATAACTGCAGAGATAATAATAACTCTGATAACTTCAGAGGTAATAATAGTCGGGGGTAGATCTCAACACAAAAAAAAAGAGATATCAGCAGGCTAATGCTGTACAACAGGAAACTGAGGGAGCCTGTAATCATGTTGTTGATAGTAAAAACTTTGACGCTGTCACTGGTTCTGCTTTTGACTTTGAGAGAGCAAACAAATGCCCCCAATGCAGTACTTTATTCGAACCGGGTACCATAACTACTTTGAGTTGTGGTCACCCACTTCCCGCTCTTCCTGCTGCTGTTGCGCATGACGGGAGGGGTTCTTTAATCCTACATAAGGGTCTTGTTAATGATACTCCGGTCTCACTACTTTTCGATTCCGGATGCACCACTATTGGTGTTAGACAATCGCTTGTAGATCCATCTTGTGCTACAGGAAGGGTTATTAAATGTGTCACATTTGGCGGCACTCTAGAAAAATATCCTACTGCTGTAATTCACATTGCCACTCCTTTCTTTACTGGAGATGTGCATGCTTGTCTCTTACCTAATCCTATTGCGGACCTTATTATTGGTCGTATTCACGGAGTTAGGGAGTGTACCCCACAGCAGATTGCTGCTTGGGAAGATAATAACATGCAAGCTACAAATGCAGTAGTTACAAGAGCACAAGCTCTACAAACACCCGAAACTTCACTGAATAGTGATAATGAAGTTGATAGCCAAGATAGTCACTTAGTAATCACTCGTGACTCTTTCATAAAATTGCAAGAAGAAGATCCTTCTTTAAAAAAATTCTTCGTTCTTGCGAAGAAAGGTGATCCGAATCAGGATACAAATAGAAAATCTTGGATTGCAATGAGAAACGGCGTACTTGTACGTATGGTACAAGATTCGACTACGTCGGCACATTCGCAAATTCTTGTTCCCAAGAGCATGAGAGTGCAAATATTGCAACATGCTCATGACTCGCAATGTGCTGGACATATGGGTTTTGCCCGTACGAAGTCGAGAGTCCTTGCTGCTTTCTTTTGGCCTTTTGTCAATAAGGACATTCGTATTTACTGCCGATCATGCAAGGTATGTCAGGAGGTCAAATCTAGAGGACCACGACATGCTGCGCCTATCCAGGCTGCTGACATTCCTATTCGGCCGTTTCAGAAAATGGCCATAGATATTATTGGCCCTTTTAAGGTCAAGTCGGCCAGAGGACATCAGTTTATCCTTACATGTGTCGATATGTGCACACGTTGGCCAGAGGCTATTCCTCTTAAGAGCATATCTACTACAGATATCGCAGATGCTCTTTGGTTCATATTTTCTCGCTTGGGGTTCCCCAGAGAAATATTGTCAGACCATGGCACTCAACTCATATCTGACACTATGTCACAGGTAATGTCTACCTTACATATTGAACGATCTCTCAGTAGTATCTACCATCCTATGTCTAATGGGTTAGTTGAGCGTCTGAATAGAACGCTCAAGACTTTGCTTGGTAAGATAACTGAAGATCATCCTCAAGATTGGGACAGGGTTTTACCCGCGGCTCTCTTTGCCTATAGAGAAGTCCCTAATGAACACACAGGATTTTCTCCCTTCGAACTTGTCTTTGGCGCGCGTCCACGCGGCCCTATGTCTTTATTACACGATCTCATCACTGCCGATGATATTAGCGATGAAACTCAATCCTCATATGAGTATGTCATTGCTCTTAGACAAAAGATCATTGAGGCATGTAAGCTAGCAACTGCTTCATCAGAAATTGCTAAAGAGAAGGCAAGGCAGTTTGCTAACAAGAATAGATGTCTACGACAACTTTGTCCAGGTGACAAAGCATTCATCCTACTCCCCAGTAGGGAAAATAGACTTCTTATTGCATGGAAAGGTCCGTATGCAATAGTCTCTCGGATTTCCGATGTTGACTATGTGGTCGATATTGATGGAAAGCATAAAACTTTCCACATAAACATGCTTTCGGAATTTCACGAACGTCCGGACTATTTGCTGCCTATTTTCCAGGCAACGGATGAGGCTCCTGCACCTCACGGTCATTATTCATCCCTGTCTGTCATTCAGGATGAGGAAGCTACCTTCTCTGATGTCAACCTTCCCCTTCCAGTGGTTCCATTACATTCCACGGAATCTTGGAAAAAACGTTTCTGTTTCTCCTAATCTTTCTGGTGACGAACATCGACAAGTCTCGTCGATGTTACAAACATTTCAGGATGTTCTCACTGACATTCCTGGACACACAGATGTCATAGAACATGACATAATTCTTACCGACAATAATCCAATTAGGGTTAGGCCGTATCCTATTCCTATACACTTTCAGTCGCAAGTGGAAAAGGAATTGGATGAAATGATTCAATTAAATATAATTGAACCATCGACTTCACCATATTCTTCTTCCATGGTTATTGTCCGGAAGAAGGATAAGAACATACGAATTTGCGTTGATTATCGCAAATTGAATCAGGTCACAAAGTTCGACGCTGAACCGATGCCTTTGTTAGAAGATCTACTGATTAGACTTTCTAATTCTAGATTCTTCACTAAACTTGACTTGTCTAAAGGTTATTGGCAAGTGCCTTTAGCAGAGCATGCCAAACCTCTTACTGCTTTTTCTACACCTAGGGGTCTATTTCAATGGAATGTTATGCCTTTTGGTCTCATGAACGCCCCTGCCACTTTCGTTCGCATGATGCGTCGAATTCTGTCACATCGTTCGGATGTCATCGCATACTTAGATGACATCTGTCTCTTCAGTGATACCTGGGAAGATCACTATTTAGGGTTATATGACTTACTGTCCACTCTACGTGAGAATAATTTGACAGCAAAACCTTCTAAAGCTTTTGTTGGTTTTGGTGAAATCTCTTTCCTGGGTCATCGTGTTGGTCATGGTCTCTTGAAGACAGAAGACCACAATACGTCCAAAATACTGAACATCTCTGTTCCTAAAACGAAGAAACAAGTTAGGAGTCTCTTAGGTTTAATTCAATTTTATGGGAGATTTATTCCAAATTTATCTTCGATCATGGCACCTCTATCAACATTGTTGAAGAAAGGTTCGCCTAATCTGGTCCGTTGGTCTGAAGAATGCCAATCTTCACTAGACCAAATCAAGAATATATTTTCTTCTCCTCCCATCTTAAGATTACCTACTCTTGATAGGACTTTTGTTCTTCGGAGTGATGCTTCATCTACTGGGATTGGAGCAGCACTGATGCAAGAATATGCAAATACTCTGCATCCTGTTATGTACATTTCTAGAAAACTAAATGCGGCAGAGAGGAACTACTCGGTTTTAGACCGTGAGTTGTTAGCGATGGTTTGGTCAATTCTAAAACTACAAAGATTCCTCCTGGGCGCACATTTCATTCTAGAGACTGATCAGAAAGCTCTTACAGCTATTCAGACTAAGAATTTGAAGAGTTCGAGATCCACTCGATATGCTATAGCTCTTCAACCTTTTCACTTCACGGTACGAGCTATCCGTGGTGCGGATAATGTGATGGCTGACATTTTGTCTAGATGCCCACATGACTCCAACTAATACTTCTGTCCTATATTTCCATATATTACAGAGTCATAACACACCTATATTTCTACAATAGATTAGCACATCTGTACTTACTTTATATGTACACACTATCGTGCTTTGTTGTCATCTTCTTCTGTTCGTTTTTTTAAGATGATAGAGGAGGACTGAGTAGTTAATATAAGGGCCGTTAGTTTACTAAACAGCCACAATTATTAATAATGTATTGTACCTTATGAAGCATATTAGTTATTAATTAGCATTATATTGCTTGTACTTTCTCAGAATGTCATTGTTGAGCTGAGGACTTACCTTACTAGTATCAAGCATGACGAGTTCTAGATTGTGTACTTACCCTCGGAATACCAGAGCATATGTCCTGGATCGTCATGTAGTTTAACTTTACTATGTACTTATGTCATTACATGTCAAAGAATGTACTATTTAAATTTTCCTATCAGATTTGTACATCCATTTTTAAAGACAATATTAGAGTATGCTGTTTAATGATGATTATAGTAACTTGCATACGTATATTGTGTTTACATGCTAACGTGATGTGTGTTGGTGACACCTCCCCGATGTGAATATTTTTTGAGACATATTTATTTTTCTGTTGAGGTATATCCTCACCAGACACTCTATAATTAGCCTATTGTTTGGCAATTTAGTTAATTATCAGCGCATAATTCGTGCGTTTTGAGCCGCTTATCGCATGCTCTTTGATATTGAAAAAAAAAATATGTTCCACATTTTTTTTTTTATCGGGAGGAGGTGGTGATATGTTGCGTGATAAATTCTCACAACATCGTTTTATTTCAATATCTATTTTATAACGCAAGGGCAACAACTGCTTGAAATTTATAGTCACTTTTCTCGGTAAGCATTTGTCTTCTCGCGTTGGTATCGAATGCAGTTAAGTTTGAGCTTTGGTCATTTTGCGCTGGACTGCGCATGACTTGTCTTGCTTCTTGGTCGATCGGTTTCCGCCCACCACTAGTGGAGTGAGCGATTTGGAATGGCGAAAGAGATGCCTCGTTGAAGAGGGGATCTCCGCTATTTTTTTGTTCTGTCAGGAATGTGAGAGTCCTCTTATGGATATTTCGTTTATTCGAGATAATACCTCTAGTGTATTTGCACATGCCGGGAGGCATAATATTTCTGTGTATTTCCGGAAGGCAAGGTAAATTAACATTTTCATTAACTCTATCGATTTTTGGTCGTGAACGATTTCTGGTTCATAGCCTGTCTTCGAAAGTCGTCGTCACGAGATGTTTTCCTAGCTCACATGTCGCTGTATTGTACTGCATCGGTTGATGCAGGTACCAAGGACCATTACTTGCTACTTTGTTAAATGAACTAGGTTTGGAAAACCTTTATTATCTAGAGGATATTTTTGAGGACATTATTTATACTTCGGCAGACGTGTCTGTCTTGCTGAAGTCAGACTAAGGAGAGTGAACTGATCTCATATCTCTGGTTATCTCCTGGCTGTTATAGAAAAGGATGGAGTTTTCACCTGACTACATTTACAGCACTATGAAATATAACATGCATCTGACTCATCATTGTAATGCTGTCTACCGTCTATTGCTGTATTGAATGTTGCTGTGATAATGACTGTTTGATGTGCCTACATATTCGCGTAACCATTTTGTCACTGTGGCGTCCACAATAAATAATGAAGAAAAACGTCAACGGCTGTTACAAGAATCATTGACTTTATACGTCGTGAGTTTACTGACGTCCTATGTGGATTGCCCTGTTATTTTTGTATGAACATTGTTTTGACTGAACACATCTGCACACCACACAAAACCAGACATGCGGATACCATCCATCATCATATGGCATCACGCATCAACTACCTGATCCACTATTTAAAAAAATACGAACAACAGAGTCTAGAATTAAAAACATACTTTAGAAATCACAATATAGACATGACAGGTGATAGGGTTTTAAGTATAGATGCCCCAGGGGAAGCCCAAACAATACTTAAACGATATATACATAAAACAAAGGAAAACATATAAGGTTAATAACAGTGACAATACTGGTAATAATAATAACAATACTTCAGAATAGAAATTTAACCAAATATAAATTAATCACCAAAAACTTACAAATTATTGAAAAAAAGCAACATTATGGACTACGCATAGGACAAAGAAAGACAACGGAAAAAACCCCACCAACTTAAACACATTAAATACTATTATAAATTAAAACCAAAAACTACAAAAGACAATAGTTATTTAAATATAATACAAAACTGAAAATAAAATGACACTAAATACCCTAATTATAACCAAAATCTTAGGTTGAACAGGGTAGACCAAGATGGTGGAAGAACAGGCGCAATAATGGGCAGCCGTTAAGTGCCATCTCATCTTCCTCATCACCTTTTTAAACTAAACAAACAAAATTCAGAAGGGGCATAATTACAGACTTATTTTCCTTCTCTTATAAATCCATAAGCCGTACAATTTGTCACCCTTCACTATAAATTATAAACTCGTTACTGTCTTATTCAAACTTTGTAAACTGGATTTTGTACATTTAATCTTCTTATATCTTCTACCCTCAAGCTAAGTCTGGCAATCCTCACAATGTTTGGTGGACTTCAAAATATATGACCAGCAGAGGCAAGAATCTTCAATGCAGCTACTGCACTGAAAATACAAGCTTCAGAAATAGCACAGCATTTTGACACTGTGGCTGTAGCATTTACTAAAGGCTTATGCTGTCCTGTTGGCTCGGTAATTGCTGGTCCAAAGAACTTCATAGATTTGGCACGGAAATCTAGGAAGGCCTTAGGAGGGGGGATGAGACAGGCGGGCGTAATAGCATCTCCCATGTTAGTCGCACTGGAACACATGATACCAAGACTCAAAGAAGATCGTGACAGGGCTTTCAGGATTGCTAAAGCTGTTAACTCAGTACAGGACAATTTAGTTTGTAGCATTGATATGACTGGTGTCCAATCAAACATTGTGATGATCAATATTGGTGGAAAAGTTACACCTTCACAGTTTTCACGTAGAATGCAAGAGGTGACAGACGTGGAAAGGAAGTCCCTGGGTGAGTCAGTATCAGTTCTGATGTTGCCTTACTCCTCAACAACAGTCAGATATGTTACATACAATGACATAAACGACGCTGCTGTCGAGAAAGTGATTACGAAGCTCAAATATGTGATTGAAGAGTTGTCTAGTACATAAAACTGCCATCTTGGATATGTTACTTTGGTTGTTGCTGTAAAGAAATCTGATACTTTAACAGTGGTATTACTTAACTGATTCCGTACGCAAGATCTTTTAAAAGACGCAATGGCCGACCGCTGTGACCGCAAGATCTTTTAAAAGACGCTGATTTATTTCGTTGTTTCTTTCTATTCTGATATTTTATACTGCCCGGAATTTATCTCGAATGGAAGTAAACACAAAACTGGGCAAATTTCAACAAGCTTCATCGTCTTTTATTTGCGTTTGAAGGGATTTTTTCACATTTATCTTCATCTTTATTCGTGTTTTGTCATAATGGCCAAAAACACACAGGATATGTTACTAATATGTGAACAAACTGTGTTATCAACCATAACTTTCTTACTTTTTCTATGTTTCTTAATGGATTACCTGCACAAAGAGAGCAGTGAAACTGTATTGTGATAACAATTTATGTTACAAGCCTTACGTAAGTCGAAAATTTTTGTTCAAAATTTCAAGTTATCTTTTTTTCCGTGTACATGTTATTTGTTATAACATAAACATAACATAAAATTAGCTAGAAAGGCATATGGATTTATATTGTTCATCCAATGTACTTTAATTTGATATATAATAATAATAATAATAATAGCCCCTTCAGTCATAACTGACTATGGGAATGCGCCCCTGAGGTGACAGCCCTCAGCTGCTTATTTTCCTGGTGCTCCTTTCGACGTTTTCTCCTCACCTCTGCTTCTTGTGTGAGCCTCTCTTCGCCCAATCTGAGGTGGCGCCGTAAATAGCATCGCCACTTAGTGCGATCGGCAGCATCATCCTCCCATGTTGCTGGATCCATGTCCAGTGCCCTCATATCTCTCTTGCACACATCTTTGAACCTCAGCTGTGGTCGCCCAACTGTTCTCTTGCCATCTGCTAACTGTCCGTAGAAGATATCTTTTGGGATGCGACCATCATCCATGCGGCGAACATGGACACACATTGTCAGTAAACGTAAATTATGTATGTGTAAATTTTTGGGGCTTAAAAATAATTCCGTCCAGAGCTGAAAATAATTACGTACGGAAAGAGTTAATTACAATAATTTAAAACTGGTGTTTAGTATAATGTTATGGCTGTCATTTATTCCAGGACCATTAAACTGCTGTAAATAAACCAAATTTTGCCTGTTATCTGGCTCTTCTTACGAGTTCCAAAACCATAACCAGATGCAAAACAAATTAAGAATACATGATTATAAAGGCAGTTTGATCAGAAACTATATAGGGCAAGACAAAGAATACGAGGATTAATGTGGCAAACATTGTCGGGATTTGTGTAATGTAACAGAGGTTTTTCCTGTAAATTGTTAAAAGCCTTTGAAGCATTAAGTGACTTGTGAAATTATTCACATATTTTGTGGTGAACCAACACATTACATACTTTTTTTTCATGCAGTCCATTTTTATTGTTATTAATTGACTTGTGCACATATTTACTTTGTTACATACTTCCGAGACTATTTTTTGTTGTACTGTTGCTTTCTTAGGAATTAAACCAAACAATTGCCTTCTTTGTCATTGCCCTTTTTCACTCCCTAAGGAACATGGGACCACCAGTAATGATTTCTTCCATGCATGACTTTGAACTATGACTTAAAACATTTTTGTTAATTTACTGTGTATTGTTTTAGAACTTTTGTTCTTGTAATTACTTTTTTTTCCACATGTTTGATTTGTTTGCTTTGAAGGATGACTTCTACAGTGCATTAATCAAGTTTGAATTTGTGTCAAGACTTGTTGGACTCCTGTCGTTTTCAATCAAAGTCATGTCTGTTATTTCAATATATAAAGTTTCACTGAAGTTTAATTTCAGGAATAATCATAGTTAGAAATTCTGAATTTATGAATAGTTGTAGAATGAAATCCATGTTTTTATTAGTAGTTATACATAAATCATTCCACATGTTTTATGAGGAGTCATGCGTCTAATTCTGCAGAATTTCATGAGTCACATGTGTATTTCTCTAGAATTCTATGAGTACTTATTAACATACTGTCACGGAGAGTTATGTTCATTGTATTTTCTATATTTTCCTCTTCTTTTCTTTCACCCGTGTTCTCTAAATTATTGTCGCTCTTTACCTTCTTCCTGTGTTTTTCGTATTCGTTCGTTGCGAAAAATATATTTCTTTCCCATCAGCGTTTTTCTTTCTCATACTGACTGGTAACCTTATTGCGTCAGATGTCATTCGCGCAGTTTGACGAGAGGTGCGATTATGTCTCAGTCCATCTCAGACATATCGTCTGCATTTTTCACCTGTCACAACGTAGCTTCTCGGTGAGTTGCTCGGGGAGGCGTGAATCGCGGCAGACATTGCTCGCTAGAGCAGACTGAGTGTCTGGTTTTCCGCATCTGACACCCATGCTCCCCCGGCGTAGTTTGAGACATTTGTCCGGGAATCCGACGTGACACAACACCCACTGTTGGCCTGGTCAGCGCGAGGTGTGAAAACGCAGAAGTGTCAGTTATGGAAGACGTCTAGGAATGGTAATGTAAAATGTAAGGTGTTTAAGACGAAGAGGGGAGATTATTTCGTTTGCGAAATAAGTTGAGGCCTCTGTCTGATTTTAAGATATTGGCCCGAGGTTGAAACTTAATTTCACTCATTCTCCAGTGGCAGTAGACGTGGTCACTTCGTTCTAGATACTTAAACTTATAAGTGATATCTCTTAGTTTCATTGTGATTCCGTAGTGCTGTTGTGAGGTAAAATATTATATCTAATATATATAGATTTTGAGAGTGATCAAGTGTTAAATCACTTATTTTGTTTCTCTAGTTTCTTTGTGCAGAGTGAATAATTTATAAGTCTGTTATATTCTCTAGTCGACGAGTTGCAGTGGAAATACATAATAAATTATAATTTTTAGCTTACTAAACATGTAGCTATAATGAATTTAATTTAACTGCTAACTACTCAGTCGAGTATATTTTTCTAAACAAACTTATAAATGCTAGATGCATCATGAGTGGTGACGGAAATACGCAGATATTCCTAATTCATGATGAGGTATTTTTTTTATATAACTTATTTCACGGGAAGCTTTAAATATAAGTCAAGCTGTAGGCTTGCCGTTTAAAATGTAAGTTATAACGAGTACATATTCTGTATATTATATTATATGTTGTTTTCTTCATTCAGTGAATACTGGGGTGAACCCAACTTACCGGCGTTTAGTAAAGAGACATATTTGTGAGAAGCATAGACATTTCTTATCTTTAACCACGTGGGTTTTTTTCCAAGTAACACTGGTCTGACAGTGCATGTGCCATCAGAGATAGACAGTAATACCAATCCCACTAACGGTTTCTAAAGACTAGAAATATATATTGGGCTTTTGAGCCAGTTCATATTGCTCCACAAATTTAAATGTACATGCTGCCTGGCGGCGAGAATAATTACAAGAAATAACATTAACATTTCCGACACTATTGAAAGAGTGGATAGTGAACCAAGACTATCTGTTGAGAGCAGTTGTCCACTGGTCATCTTTTCCAAATTAAGGGAATCCTCGTGTTTATGAACTCTGTGTGCCCGTTTAAACTTGCTTATCAAACCTGAGTCAAGTGACATTAACAGTAATCAAACATTTAACTGGTGAAGTGAACGCTCCCCGAAAACAGTGGAAGAAACCTGTAATTGCAGAGCTGGGATTCGCTTTATCCAAAGAATACAAATTCACTGTAGAGAAGTGTCCTAAGGTTGCGCCAGACGGCGAACAGCGGTACAGATAGGTAAGCACGTGTGCCAGGGTACCCTGATGAAAGAACCGAGTGAAAGTGGACTGAGTGAGTTTTTTCTGATAACTATTGATTCACCCACTTTATAGTTTCCTTATGAAAGACTTGCTGCGTAATTTAATTGTCCCTTTAGAATAGATACTGCTGTCATAGTCAGTTCTTACCTTCAAGAAAGGGGACAATATTAGACCCTAACCATATGCATCTATAACCCTTTGGGCCATCATCTGTCATCCTAACGGGGCCGTGGGCTAAACCTAGAGTTAAGATCATAACGGGGCTATCATCCTTGTAGCATTTTCTTGAATTTTATGACTATTTGTATATGTTTTCCTTGATGTATTTCTTTTAGGTCTTGTGAGAAGATTTTTTGATGATAATTAAAATCTCTCTTGAACTAAATCAGTGCGTTGGTCAGCTCGTTCAAAAAATATATATATTCATTGTTATAGATTTCCCACGTCTGTGTGTTTACTGTCGTCACGTGTATGTGCGTGCCCGTGAGTAGATAGAAATATATGTAATATATATATCTGTGTTTAGACTGTCTGACGCCTTAAAAGCTGTCGTAGAGGATAGGTGAAAGAGAGAATATTTCCTCGATTTTTCAGAGACAGCCTCTATATCACAGTCTAACATCTCACTTGTGGAAATTCTATTTTTCTTTTTTTTTACTAACTCTCACTGTGTCTATCACCTATTCTAACCTATTCAGAAGGGACCAACCCAAGTCTTAATTCTCCTATCTAAAATCTACGACACATACATCTTCATATTTTGTGAGAATTCATAAAGAGAAACTAGCAGATTTTATGAGGGATGATAAATATATTATGGAGTGGTTATATATATATATATCCACATATGTTATGAGTAATCAGATACATCACTCTATTGATTTTATGTTAGACCTCATATGAATCATCAGGTTTTGTGAATAGTCAAAGAAAGAAACCTACAGATTACGTAATCACATATAGAAATCCCCAGTTTTGTTGGTTTTCATGTGTATTTATTTAAGTTAGTACGTGCAGGGTAGAGAAATTGGTATATTGTTTTAAAATGTATACAACCTCAGGTATTATGTTTGCATGATTTTACAATTATTGGTACTTCCTCTATATAGTGATGTGTAGTAAGATGTACATGTTGGTGTGAAATTTACAATATAATTTGTTTTAGTCAGAGATTTGGCTGGTTCGTTGTACATCAGTTTGCTTTTAATCAGTCAATGGTCCTGAATTCTGGAGATCGGCTCCCAAATGTGTTACAGATTTGGAATCTTTCAAGTTCCATGAACTGAACAGACAATGTCTAGTTGACATTATCAAGAACGAAGAAAAACAAGAAAAGAAATTCAGCAGTTGCTACACATATACTTATAATGCAAGAGCTTCACTTTATTTCTTCAATTTAAAATACAATTTTTTTTTTTTTTTTTTTTTTTTTTTTTTTTTGCGTTCGCCCGCTAATACTCGAGGCGAAATCTCAGGTTATTATTTTATGTCTAACCTGACATTGATTTTACGTGAGTATCCCTTTATTTCTTGTACAGAGACAGGTGTCCCTCGCCATTCAGGCAAATACTCGCCGATTTCGGAGGTACCCATTGCAGCTGGGTCGGCTCAGGAGCCGCCAGTCCCTGGTCGACGACACTCCTTCAAATGTCTTCGCCAGGTCTCGAGTTAATCCAGTCCAAATCCCGGTCAACGAAAAATCCTCAAATGCCGTCGCCCGGGTTTGATCCTGTATCACCCGGTCGCCAGAGCGGTGTTGTAACCACTACGCTAGCGCGGCTCCCCAATTTTTTAATGAAGCAGAATAAAATATCTTTTTTTCCCCACTTTTCTTTACGATCATCTGAGTTTCAAATCTTTAACTCTAAAAATCTCTGTGTTCCACTCATTGTAGAGAGCTGACACTTTGCATGCAGCACCCTTTCTTGGTACATTTTAATCTTTCAAGTTTTGATTTGTATTGACCCAGTCAATTTTATGTAATAATTAAAATGATGTAATGTAAGGTGGAAATAACTGTTAATGTAAGAATTTTAATGTAAGGGAAATAATGAACAGCAAATATAGATTGTGTTTTGTATTTGAGGGGTTGGACGTCAGATTTGTGTTTAGTTACATACCGATTTAAAAAATATATTTCTCCAAAGAACCAAGTAGTGAGATTTTTGTTTTAAAGACAGCTGTAGTAATGACCAACTATCATGTGAGATTTATAAACTTATCAAAGTTTTTTTTTCTTTCCAGATAAATATAATCTACGGCAAAAGTAGTATTCAGTCATGACATCTTGTATACCACCATTTACATGTTCCAGGTTCACCCTTATCTGTTAATCGGTTTCATCATTATAACCATATTTGTTGATTTGTATTCAGAACAGGCATTAAATATTTCAGTTTCAAAAAAAAAAAAAAAAAAAAAGCAGAGGCAAAATATTAAGACATACTGTAGTGACCACAAGGTAGAAATGAGTGTAGAAAATCTCACAGGCACTATGATCCCCGCAGAAATACGAAAGTTAATAAAACACTTTATTACAAAAACAAAAGCTAACATATAAATAATAAATAAATAAGGATGCGAGCCAGTAGTCTACAGCGGTGAAAGACTCCCCCCAGATAAATACGGACTGACCAAAAACCTTCCAGTGAAAAATAAAAACATACCAGTTTAAAGGTAAAGGATCCCGTTACACGCCCATTGAGGCGTATTGGGAATATGGTGTTAGGCCCATATTTTCTTGACCATTGGCACACTAGGGGTGATGTGGTCAGCATCACGCCGGCCGCCTTAACCTTCCCAGAGTTGCTCTGGTACCTATTTGGGGCTGGGTCGACCCAGGAGCCGTTTGTGGCCTAAAACAATCCCACCTCATCTGGGGATCGAACCATAGACCAAAACTGGCAATCAGTATGTGTTTTTTTTTTTTTGTCTTTCACTGCCTCCCTTTCCCTGTGAATTAGAGAACAAGGACTGCCTTGTAATGCTATCAACAGGTTTTCTCAGTGTGTGTCCTACCGATCGTCAGCTTCTTCTTCTCATCTCTTGTTCCACAGGCACTTGTCTGGTTCTTGTCATCAGTTCCACATTTGTGGTCTTGTCATACCACTTCAATCTTTTCATTCTGCGCAAACGCCCACTTATGAATGTTAGGCGCATATTTCTTGTTGTTCTCCGTGTGTCAGAGCCATGAGGACTGACTTGACATTTGAATTAAAGATTCTGAATTTTGTGTTGGACTTGATCTCTCTTGATCTCCATATGTTTCCCAAAGCAGTGAAAGCTCCTCTTGCTTTTTGTATTCTTATTTTGATACTAGCAACAACCCGCCAAAATTGGCAGGTTTTTAATTATAGTGTGTTGTTTCTGTTACATGTATTACATTGCTGCTTCTTCTATAGTCTCGCTTGCTCGCTGTCAATGACGCGATCGTCTCTTCCTTTTAGCCATCTTATCATTTTGATCCATAATAATAAGTCTGCAATACGTTAAATTAAAATTTTGTCTCGAAGAAACTGTCAGAAACTTACATTTTAAGATTACTTTTAAGAAAAATGATGAGTTAAATCCCTTTCCCGAATGAAATTGGACAGAAGAGTGTCTTGATTGTCTGTTGATTTAATGCACACCGTCACACTTTTTCTATTTTCGGGAGAGTACATATAAGGGGAAACAATGCAATGTTATTGTCTAACTTTCAACCACAGTTGCACCCCCTTAGCTGGGCTCGAAAGTTAATGCACTCTCTCGAAAATAGAAAAAAGTGTGCAAACGACGGCGTGCAAAGTGTGACAGACCGACCGACCGAAGTACCTTACGGCGGGAATTATGGCATTGGATTTTCTTCTTCGTACACTCTCAGCAGCACACTTTCAGAGAAAACAGCGGTCAGCTTGAGCACATTTGTATCTCCTTAGAGTTTTTCAAGAAATGGTACTGGTGACTGTCATATATGCTTCCTCTATTCCTCATATGTCTTTGAAGCAGATGTTCAGTAGTCATTTTATCGGTGACACAGTTACCTCACGGGTAATTCCTATCTTTAGTTTGTTGAATAGATGGTATCTCAATCTGTTGTGACCCGTGCGGAATCTGAAGATTACTACTTGTTCTATTTTACTGTGCTGGTTGTTGTTGTTGTTGTTGTTTAGCCAGGGCTGCTGAGCTTCTCGCTCTTTATCAGCCAATACCAAGTTGAAGACTCCTTGGTATTATCTACACTGTAGATCTAGGCTTTTCCTGTGGCTTTTCTGTCATTCCGAAACATGTTGAGTTGAAGTCATGAGCTCCAGTTTCTCCAGCTTGGCTGGCATTTAAAGGATCATCACATCTCATCCCAAGCTAGGAGGGAAAAGCATATGACAAACTGTGCATCTCCCGCCATCCAAGGGGGCTCTGCAAATGTGCAGAGCTAAAATACTGTGCTCTGGTTCTGAGCTCTCCCAAGGAATTGTCACGTCCTACACAGAGACACTTCTCAGCTCCCCTGCCTAGCGTGGGTTCATAGTGAGATCCTCCTGCCTGCAGCCAACCAGGTAATATGTCAGAATTACGTCTGGGGCTCAAGTGACTCCTCCAAGCTTAGTATGCAATGCTGGGTTCTCAACATGTTTCACCACAGGGGGAATCCCTGGAAGTGTGTGCATGATTTCAAGAGTCAATGAGGGTGTAATTAACCTCACAGACAGGTTCACTTTCACATTTGTGCACTATAGCATTGTGCTTAGCTGGTGGTCATATAAGAATGACTCCAGGTATGCCTGCATAGATTTGCTGTGCTGGTAATAAGCATCATCTTTTTTGGTGGTCTGAATGCTATACATCCCATTTGTTCCCCTATCTGCTTCTGATAAAACTATTTTCCTCCTCGAAAGCAGACTTGTCGATCCAAGTCAGTCGATTCGGGCTCGAGTTGGACTTAAGTCACCATATTGACTCGACTAAGATGACTTGCGATTTCGACATTAGCGATTCGAGTCGACTCGAGACTTGACAATTTTGGTAAACTAACTTGCCGTCCTCATTCTTAATGCACTCTTAATTAAGGAGAAAAAATGTGCTTGTTTTAATATCATCCAAACACCACATCGCGGAACAAAAAATCCGTTGTGCAAACACATTTTATCTCAGCTTATCAGACATAACTGGACACTATTGCTGGACAAACGCCTCGAAACACAGCGACTGTCAGAGCAATAATATTCCTCCGCTATGTAAACGTAACCATCCTGACTGCCCGGGAAAGGGGGGGGGGGGGGGGGGGGGGGGGGGGGGGGGGGCGGGGGGGGGGAAGAAGGAATAGAGTGCGCAGTACGGAAAAATATTTTCGGAGCAAAATAAATCAACAAAAAACTGGTGTACTTGTCTTTAAAACAACTAACACTTACGCGTAAGATTTAGTGCTGATCAAGTATATTATCCCATCCATTTTGTTGCAGTCTGGGAGAATATGCTTCTGAAGATAATATTTCTAAAAGGCAATACTGAAAAATAACTTTTATCGAAAAAAGGCCAGTAAGTAAAGTAGTAAAAGTGCTAAAACTATGTCTGATTTTGTTATCATTATTATTTGTAGTGATCGATACGATTGTTCGATAAAATGCGATTGTGGCTATATACAGTGTTAGATCGAAAAGGAGGCTCGACTCAGGACTCGACTTCAAAAACCAGTGTCAGGAACTTGCGACTCGACTTGAGACTTGTACTAAGAGACTCGAGACTCTACTTTAGACTTGTTAGGAAAGACTTGACGACAACTCTGTTCGAAAGTCATGCTTGTATAAGGCTGAGGTAGCTTTCTAACTTCCCTTGCCAATCTATCAGTATCCTCATTGCCGGGGATGTTGCAATGAGATAGGATCCATTGTATCACAACTCTTTTGAGTCGCCGACATATCCCCATTTTTGCTTGTGTGTTTTAGAATGCTTTGGTGTTTTAGAATATTCTTTTTAAATTTTAGACTTAAGCAGATAAATAGCATATTGTTGTTGTTGTTTTTTTTTTAAATAAATAAAAATTAAGATTATAAAATGAGCGATGATGAAGGTACGCTAGGAAGTTGTAGCAGCATGACGACACACACGCCACCGCGTAAAACAGTGAAGCCATGGTATCAGCAGGCTTTTTGTGAGGAATGGCCAACTGACAGCGAACTGAAGGATTGGATAAAGCCGGACTCTGGCAATCGCTATGCTGCGATTTGTACAGTCTGTTCCTGTACATTGACTAATGTCAACAAAACAGCTTTATCGACACATAAAAGCACACAGAAGCACATGAAAAACTCGACGCCAAAAGCAAAATTCTGGACATTAACAAGTTTTTCATCAAACAAAAAGAGCCATGTCTCCAAGACATAATTGCTCCACAATCAAGATTCCACGTTGTCAATTCATGCATATGATCTTGACGAAGGAGAAGTTGTCGACATGGATGCCGAGTCGCTGACAAGTGACAATTTTCAACAGTAACAAGTTACAACTAACATTTTGTATTTGATTTGAGGAACATTTTGTTAATGCAACTAAATTAAGTATGTTACTGTTAAAATATATCATTTTCAAGAGTTCATATATTGGGGTGTTAAAAACATCATTTTTACATAATTGTGAATTTTTGGTAATAAAAGATAAAATAAAAATGAAGAAATAAATAAAAATTGGTAGCACACAGCTTATTTGTGCTAAAGTTGCACTAAAATATTGTGTAAGCATCGTCTATACCGTGTATTTGAGGCATAAAATAATCTGTGTATTTCTGGGGTTTTTTAAGAAGAAAATCTGGGTTTATCTCTAGAACTGGAGTGGCAACCTTGGTTGTTGCGTCTACAAAAAGGTTTCATACAATTTTAAAGCTGTCTGCTAAATTCATCAAGATGGCGGCACCTGCGGTTGAAAATGCCAGAGAAAAGGCCCTTGCAGATTACCGGAAAAAGCTTTTAGAGCACAAAGAGTTGGAGGCTCGGCTTAAAGAAAGTTGGTATTTGCATAGTTGACCTTAGAGAATGCCAATTTATTTATATTTTGTAATTGATGTGGCCAGTAAGCTTTGTGTTTCAGATGTTGATAGAGTCAATTTTAGCTTGATCATTGCCCCCAATTATCGATAGAGAAGGGTAATTGGAATTTAAGTTCAGCCACTTAGTGTTTTGTTATACATCTAACATCGGTACGGCATCTTATATCTTATTAAAACATGGTACAGATGGAAAAACACAGATCAGGCATCCCAGATTGATTATTTTTTTACCCAAACAGAGGAAAACCATAACAGATGCCAGTATTCCCAATATCAGTAGGCCTATAAATAGGCCCACAGATCACCGGCAGCTATAACGACTAACACAACACCACAATTAAAAGACAGAGAAGACAAAGGCAGGCATTCTTTACAGATCTGAAAAAAATTTGATGAGGAAAATATCGGAAGAGATAGTCTATATGCGAAGAAACGACAAAAGATCTTTGAGACAGGAAATATAAACAATGAATGGAACATCTTCAAAGCAGCAATGACAGAGACACTGAACACGAAATGTGGGGCAAAGAAAATAAGACAAGGCAAAGAGAAAAGAATTGCATGATGGAATGTTGAAGTCAAAGAAACAATACAGACAAAAAGAACTTATGAGACCTGGCTAAAATCTGTCACAAGACGATCAGGTTGAAATTAGCAGTGGAACTTGGTCTTCGATGCCATCCAAATAAGTTGCCTATACCGAGTAGCAAGAAGAAATGCCAGACGAGTAATCAAGAGAGCAAAAAAAGACTCACGGCTTGAAAATGGTGAACAGCTAACAGCCATCTGCAAAGAACGCCCAAGAGATTTTTACAAAAGTATCAAAGCGGTAAGGGTGAGAGATGAAACTTCAATCCAACTACAGTCATTAATGATAGAAATAGAACACAAAAAGTCAACAGCAACTGAAGAAAGACTAAATGGAAATAATACTTCCAAGGACTTCTCACCCCAGCTCACAATCATCAGAGAAACTTCATATAAACCCCAAGAAATGGCAACAACTTATATAATACTACGTGAAATTGAAGAATTTATAAAGAACAGTCCTTGAAAGAAATCACCAGGTATGAACAGAATACCAGCAGAAGCAAATCAAGCCTGTGGCGAGACAGGAGTCATATGGCCGAAAAGAACTTTTACCATAACATGGGCAGAAAGACAACTGGCAAAAAGACTATAATAGTACCCGTCTGGAAAAGGAAGGATTAAAAAAAGGGAATGTGAGATACAGAGGTATTTCATGACTAAGTCATCATCATCATGTGACGTATTCTTTCCAGAACGTTGTCTCCATTACAGCTGCTCTGAACGCATCACAATTCTGGGCAAGTCGACCTGCATCAGCCAAAGACAAGTTCAGACTCTCTGTGATGTCCTGGGTCCACCGTCGTCTAGGTCGACCCCTTCCTCTTTTTCCAGGGACCATGCCTTCCATCACTGTTTTTTCCAGACTATTATGTCTTTTTATATGACCGAAAAATTTCAGCTTCCTTATTGCGATGGTATTTAGGAGCCAATGTTCCTGTACGTTTAGTGAGTGCAGTACTTCTCTGTTGGTCTTTTTTTCTGTCCAGGGTATTCTCAACATCCTTCTGTAGCATTTCATTTTGAATGATGTAATCTTTTTTGCAACTGTTTTATTGAGTGTCCAAGTCTCGCAGCCGTATGTTGCTACTGGGAATATACATGCTCTGATCAGTTGTAACTCTGTTTCTTTGCTTGTGCCTTGCCATAGGTTTTTCATCTGTATTAGTTTCATGACTAAGTCACACAGGAAAATTATATGCAAAAATACTTTAGCAAAGAATAACTCCCATCGGACCACAGTTGAGTGGTGCCCAGTTTGGATTCAGAAAAGGAATGGGATGTACTGATGCTATGTTCACCTTAAGACAGTTAAGTGAAAGAACAGTTGAATATGACAGTAATCTAAACTTAGTATTTATAGACCAGAAAAAGGCCTTTGATAGAGTGGATATAAGAATTTTTGGTCAGTACTAGAAGACTATGGAATACAGGGGCAGCTATTAGCTAACGTGAGAGATCTGTACCATACATGCAAAACTGTAGAAAAACTGATGGACTCATTGACGCATTTGATAAAGACCACAGGAGTTCAACAAGGCTGTGTACTATCACCACTACTGTTCAACATGTATATGGACAAAATAACATCAGAGGCAAACCTAGAACAAACCCAGAAGATGAAGAAAACATAGAAAGTGAAGAATACAACACACATTTTGCTTTTTGCAGATGACCAAAGTCTAATGTACGAAGATTAAAACAAATTTGCAAAAAGATACAGATGCACTTAATTCAAGCTGCGGAATATACAACATGAAGATCAGCTCATCAAAGACAGAAACGATGAAGATTAGCAGATCACAAAGTCCACTTAACATACATGTTGATGACATTAAGCTTAAGCAGGTTCCAGAGTTCAAGTACCTAGGAAGCATTTTACCAGAAGTGGAAGACTTGACATGATGTCAAAAAGCCAGTGTAGTGACTTACCAACTGTCACGGCTACTCAAACATTAGAATATCAGTATGGAAAGTAAACAACAGCTGATAAATAGTATATTCTTACCAACTGTTTGCTGTCAGTGTTAAACATGGTTACTGACTCGAGCACAGGAGAAGAAAACCACTTCCTGTGAGATGAGATGTTTAAGAAAATTAATGTTACCAGGAGAGACAATGAGAAATGATGACATCACAAGAACTGTTGTAATTACATTCTGCATCAAGTGTATAGAGAGATAGTACAATAGAGAGATAGTACAATAGAGAGATAGTACAATAGCAGATACTGTAGGTGGGGAGTGAAGTGTTAGAGGCTTCACTATACTAGGTCCAGCTTTGATAGGTGTGGTGACCAGTTCCCTTCCTCAATGCTTTTGCCTTGCCTAACTAAAGAGCAGAATCAGGTACCCATTTACTGCTAGTAGACCGGAGCTGTATGGCACCATGTTTAGAACCCGGTACCTTTGTCACGGGAGGCTTCAACAGGAAGCAGTTAATATTAACATTTCTTCAGTGATGTAACACACATACACTCACATTTATACACAGAGAGGTTTTTAAAAGAGGAAGGTTTGAGGATAGATGTAGTTATATGAGCAAAGCCTGAGACAGACCACCAGTTTTGTTAGCGAAATGATGTGGTTATTTGAGCGAACGGTGAGGAAGGAGAAGGCTTCCACCTTTTCCCCTCCATCTGCTTGTGGTATATGTTAATGTTAATTAGAATCGACGTCATTGCACTCCGGGCAAACCAATAGGTGCTCAGTCTCCTTCAGCAAATGTCAAAGAGTATGAATGCTAATTGTTCCTGTTGCGCACTGGTTGTATACATGGCAGATGCGTCCTCTCATACGTCCATCCCTGCTGGTTTTACGTTTTATGCCAAATTCCAGCAGTCTTAGCCTTGATCATTCATCGATTGCAGTGTCATTCTCTAATAAACGAACATGAATTGCGCTCAGTATTTCTTCCTTATCCATGGCCAATGCACCTTTTATGGGTGCTTTTGAAGCTAGTCTGTCAGCTCTTTCAGTGCCACAACCCCGACATGAGCAGGACAGTAGATCCATATCAGTTCTTGAATATTGGATGCTTCTATGGAGGTTTTCCACTCATGTCGAAGCCAGCCATTTTGGACCTTTCGAAGCATGGATTGTGAGTCTGATACAAAAAATGCCTTTGTTAATAAAGTCTCAGACTGCCATCTTAAGGCAGCAGTAACTGCCTCTACCTCCATTCTCATGCTGGAGGTTGTTATCATGTAAGCCCTTTTATGTTCATCGACGGTTCTGCCCTTTACTCTAGCAGAGAAGCACCACCCTGATTTATTATATAAACCCTCTTTCATTTGTGAAAATGCTGTCAGATGTTTTAGTTTTTACTGTTTGTTGATTGATTTCTTGTCCTGACATATGAGATTAATGTGCGAATTGTCTAACTTACATCTATTTGTCTTATCTAGTGAGAGAGACTCTTAAGGAGTTAACCAAGCAGTATGACAAGTCTGAGAATGACCTAAAGGCGCTGCAAAGTGTGGGACAGGTAATTTATACATTAATTACCCTTTAGCTCCCCAAGGAACATTGACCTTCAACAAACTCATGCCAAATCTGTCCCATGCAATCAGCTCGAGGTCTTTCTATGCCCTTGTCCCTTTCATTTCTATCCCCAGTTTTCTCCATGTATTTTTTTATCTCTCTCTACCTCCCTCACCCTGGGGATTCTAGAACAAGGACTGTCTTGTAATGCTGTCATTCATGTTCTTTTTTTTTTATTAAGGTGTTTGCTACTTTTATTTGTGGCACGCCCTTTTCAACCATCTACCATATACGTGGAGCTGCTGGTTACATACATGCCACACCTCGGAGATGAAAAACCTGTACAAAAATTCCAAAACCCTGTACAAAGACTGAAGAAAAAAAACATCAAAAGAGTTAATTAGTGTAAAAATATTTTCAATTACAGTGGGCTGCATTATAAATGAGGCACGGGGACTTCGCCTTTTAAAGCAGGTCTTCACTTCTTTTAAAACCCAAACAATAAATGTCTGAGTTTATTGTACACTGTAAAAATAATGTGATGGTGTCATCATTTAGTCATTTCTGTGCTTAATTATCACTAACAAACTGGGAAATCCTGTGTTCAACAGGACTTTATAAAAGAACTCTGAGACACAGTAATAAGGGGAATGGGTTAGTGCTGTACAGAAATTATGTACAGGGTGGGAGCCACGCTAGCGTAATGGTTACAACACCGCTCTGGCGACCGGGTGATTCAGGATCAAACCCGGGCGACGGCATTTGAGGATTTTTCGTCGACCGGGAATTGGACTGGATTAACTCGAGACCTGGCGAAGACATTTGAAGGAGTGTCGTCGAGCAGGGATTGGCGGCTCCTGAGCCGACCCAGCTCTAATGGGTACCTCCGAAATCGGCGAGTATCTGCCTGAATGGCGAGGGACACCTGTCTCTGTACAAGAAAAGGGATACTCACGTAAAATCAAATTCAGATTAGACATTAATAATAATAACCTGAGATTTCGCCTTGAGTATTAGCGGGCGTACGAAAAAAAAAAAAATGTACAGGGTGTACACATCTGAAAAAGCAAACACCTTGTACAGATTATGGGTAAACCATAGCATGTGGCATGTATGTGGTTATATCAGGATGCGTTTCATTTGTTGTAATATTTTCTTGTTTGTATTTATTTTTTTCTTAATACTATACTATTCCTCTAGTCAGTATTTGTTACTCTTTAGTTATAGTTCCTATTGTTTTATTGTTAAAAAAGTGATATTGTTTATACTGGTAAGTATTTAATGTTGATTGGAGGATTATTTATAGTCAGTTCGTATTTATCTGGGGGAATCTACCACCACTGTAGACTACTGGTTCCTATCCTTATTTATTTCTTTTTTATGTTAGCTTTTGTTTTTGTAATATAGTGTTTTATTAACTTTTGTGTTTCTGGTGGGATCTTAATGCCTATGAGATTTTCTACACTCATTTCTGTCTTGTGGTTATTGCAGCATGTCTTACTGTTTTGCCTCTGCTGGTCATATTCTTTGCAGTCCACCAGAAAGTGTCTAATTGTGTTTGGTTCTTGGCACTCTTCACATGTGGATTCTTCTATCATGAAATACCCAGTTCCAAGCTTGAGCCTTAACAATTTTTTATTAATTGGTATTTTTAGTTCATCTTGTACTTGACATTTTTTGCTTGGTTTTTTCAGGATTTTATGTGTGCCTTTTTTTGCTTTGGTCCCATGCTAGAATACATTCTTTAGTTATTGCCTGAGCATTTAAGCTCTTGATTTCAAATTTCCCTAGGCCTACTTCAATTTTGTTATAACTAGTTGTTCCCCCTTTGGCTTCTGTGTCCGCAAGCTCATTTCCTGCTATCCTAACATGTGCTGGTATCCATGCTAGTGTTTCCTGCTATCCTAACATTTCCTCTATAATATCCATGCTAGCCTGCAACTCTGCACAGACGAAAGGGAATCTGTGAGAATAATTGCTTTATTTGGTGGGTTTTTTGCAACTATTTCTAAAGCTTTTAAGATTGCCACTAATTCTGCTGTAAAGATGAATGTATTACCTGTTACTTGATATCTTTTGTAAATTTTTAATTTGAGTATTGCTATTCCCGCTCCTAATTGTCCATCTTCATCTGTTGACCCATCTGTATATATATACTGTTCAAAAAAAGAAACGCAACTTTTTTGGTGTTACTTTTATAAAAAATATTCGCTGATTGGACATCAGTCAACCTATCGACTGTGTCCACCTGGTCATTAACTTCTCGTGGTTACCTGAATTGTACTCACCTCATGATTCGTGAGGTCATGAAAGAGGTCAAGGTCAAAACAACATTTTTGACAATAACTCGTGACAGGTTCATGAGAATCCCGTGAAACTTACTGAACACAAAACTCTCTGACCATATTATTGAATGCCTATAAAAGATTGACACTTCTCGAATAAATTCAGTTGAAAATTCAATGCGCAAGTATGGCTCATCTCACTACAGAACAACGACTCATTATCATTGGACGTTTACAGACTGGACAGTCACAAAGTGCAGTGGCCAGACAATTTAATGTGGTTAGAAGCACCATTAGTCGCCTTTGGAGGCGATTTCAAGAAACTGGCTCAGTGACCGACCAGCCGCGCAGTGGAAGACCCAGAGTCACAACTCCTGCCGAAGATCGCTTCATACGGCTGCGTCACCTCAGGAATTGACTTGCATCTGCGTCCTCCACAGTCCAGTCAATGTCAGCAGCTCGTCGAATTTCAGATCAAACGGTCAGTAACCGGCTGCACGACTCTGGTCTTTGGGCTAGAAGACCCTACAGAGGTCCTGTTCTTACGGACTGGCATCGCCAGAACCGACTGCAGTGGGTGAACCAGCATCGTCAATGGACCGTTGGGAATGACTGGAGATGGGTTTGGTTTAGTGATGAATCATTTTTTTGTGCTCCAGCAACACAATAGACGGAGAAGAGTTTACCGCAGAGTCCATGAACAGCGTTGATGAGGCTCCTCCACTTGGCGGTGGAGGTGTACTGATGTGGGGGGCGATCAACTTCATGGGAAGAAGTGACCTGGTGCAAATTGAAGGATGCCTGAATGCCCAACGATACGTCGCTGAAATTCTTCGTCCTCACGTCCTTCCAGTTCTGGCTGCACGAGGGTCGATTTTTCAGCAGGATAACGCTCGACCTCATGTGGCACAACTCACCACCTAGTTCCTCGCTGACAACAACGTCCAGACCATTCCGTGGCCAGCCATGTCATCAGACATGAACCCCATAGAACACTTATGGGATGAACTCGACAGACGACTCCGCCAGCGAGATGTGGCTCCAGCCAATCTCCGACAGTTGTCTCTTGCACTGCGGGAAGAGTGGGCAGCCATCCCACAACAACAGATCCAACAGCTAATCGGATCCATGTCAAGGAGATGTCGTTCTCTGATAGAGGCCAGAGGAGGAGGCCATACACCTTACTAAAACGGAGGCCTCAGTCGCAAAGAATAAAAGTCCAAACCAAATTTCATGAACATCATTTCATTGTTAAAGTCTGAAAGTTTCTTCATGCCAAGATTTAAACATTAATTCCGTAAAATAAAATTTTGGTACAAGTTTGAAATTTTGTGTCCATTACCGCTGCAATAATGTTGCATTTCTTTTTTTGAACAGTATAGTTAAGCTATTATGTATATGCAGTTCTATGTATGTTCTGCCCATCACCAGGATTTTATTTGGATTGCGTCATACACCTCCTTACTAGAAGGACTTCTGTCTTGGAATGATGAGTTGAATTATTTCCTTTAGCTGATTCATCTGTATTAAGTTTTAATAGCTTAAAGTTTCTAAGGATGGGGGTAGGCTGCCTCATGTCCGTCCCTCCATAGTCACCTTTGATGACATACTTGATAAGTTACAATGCTACTGTTCTTTCTGCCTGTATCAGTCAGTGGTAACACATGGAGGAGATAAATACATGCAGGTTTTTAAAAAAAAATCTTAAAACAGTTTTAATCATCATCATTCTCGTTCTATGAACATAAAGCCACCATTGCTGGAAGCATATTGCCAAAGCATTTCATTTGCCCTTGCAGTGGGGGTTTCTGGGCAGTTTGTTGTACATGTTGAGTTTGCTAGCTCCATGCCCAAGTTTTTATAAAATGTCAGAGGGAGCATTGATTCTGTCTGTCTCCTCAGAGATCACAGAAACCATAAGGGATTGAATGATTTTGATACGGTTAAACCAGTAATTTTTAACCTTTATTGTGCCATGGATCCCTTTAATTGTCCAGTGAAGGCTACGGATCCCTTCCTTAAAAAAAAATGCACAAAAATACATACTTACATTTCTTTGCATACAAATAAAAATAATATTTTTGCCAAGAAAAATCTTTTCAGTATAATTTAGTCATACTGAAATACAAAAACAGTGGGAAAAAATGATATATTTCTTTAAATGCAGAAACCTGTGATAATTTTGCTACGAAAAATTTTGGTGAAAATAAAATTCAAATTTATAGGTTATGTGCATGGGCCCCGTAGAATCCATTCCTGGATCTCCAAGAGGTCCATGGACCATAGATTAAGAGGCCCTGGTTTAAATTATAACTTTATCGTAGACTCAGGACGTGACGATCCTATTGCCTTCAACTCTTGGTCACATGCCTAGAGCCTCGGAGAACTCGGCGTAACCAGCAGGCAATTTGGTGGCGGGGAAAGAGCACTGTGAGCCCTACCTTGGCTACGTATCACAAGGAGACGCAGAAACACCCCCTTTATCTCCCCCAGAGCTGGCACAGTACACTTCTGGCTTCTACCCGGGGCGTTAGGAAATCCACAGGCACCCCAGCATCACAATGCCAAGAAGATGACAAAGTTGGAATTTACTAACTCAAACCTGGCAGAGCAAGTCCTCCAACAGATGCGGCCGATGCTGGGCCCACTGGCGCGTGGACACGTCCCGATCCCCATCGAGACTTGCCCGGGGAGCCCACCCCGGCTCAAAAAAGCAGAGAAGGCCACTCTCCAAACCTCCGATGTCTTGCGGGCAGTGTTAGGATGTGCAAGAACATGGACAGGAAGACTCCACAACTTCCCCACTGAAGACACGCCCACGGCGACCGTTGCCTCAACTGGCTGTGTGTGGTGTACCCGGAAACGGGGCCTCCCAGTACTGAGACACAGTTAAGTCCCCGATGTCATTTATCGGTGCAGAGTTGAGAGAGATGGCTGAGCATCACAATCCCCCCTGTGTTGCAGCATGATGAGAACCCAGAATTGCACACTGAGCTTGGGGGGAATCACTTGGGCACCAGACTTAATACTGGCTCTTGACTGGATGGCCGCATGCAGGAGATTTCTACAATGGGGGGTTGGCAGGTGGTGGGTATCTGGAAGTGGCTCTGTGCAGGACGTGAGGATTCCTTGGGTGAGCCCAGAACCAGAGCACAGCATTGTGCAAGCTCTGCATAGTTGGAGAGCCCCCTGGATGACGGGGAATGCACAGTGTGCTACCCCCACCTGTCCCCAACTGCTAACTTAGAACCAGAAGTGGGGTCCTCTGTATGCGTGCCAGGCCAGGATAAAATGCCTGGGAAAGAGACTGGAGCTCAGAACTCCCTAACTCAAAGTTGCAGGATGGCAGGAAAGACAGGGCTATTTTGAAGATAATGCAACCATATTTTCACCATACGAGCTCGGACGCCGCCTCGGTAAACAAGGTCCGCGCAGAGCAGTGACACCCCCAGGCTGCTTGCGAATAGTCTACTACTGGGAACATAAACAGATTAGGGATGAGCCCACTCTCCCGTTGAACAGGTGCTAAAGTCATAGATACTGGGCCAGAAGGCGCACCGGAAACCACAGTATCACGCAACTCGCTTTTTTTTTTTCTATGGAGAGTACACCGTCAAATAAATCTCGTACTGGTGCTCGCCCTGTGGAGCTCCACCAGGCAGGTGCAGTGCCGGGCTCTGAGCCTCGACAGAGCCCACCCTCAGCTACTGGAGGACCCTCTAGACCGTCTTGTGGAGTCAGCAGACGGCGGAGGAGAACTACTGACCAAAACAAAACAGAAAAAGAGAAACCCAGAGTGCCACTTGTCATGATGCACTGGAATGCAGAGGGAGTGAACAGCAAGCAGGCTGGATACAGCAAAAAGACAGAGCTGGAAAACATCTTGTATGAGAAGCAAGTCAGTGTTTGCTGTATCCAAGAGACTCACTTGAAAGCAGATCAAACCTTTAAAATAAGGGGATATCAATGCTTCAGATCCGACAGAAAAGATAGACGAAAAGGAGGAGTACTTACTCTTGTAAGGAATAACATTCCTGCACACGAAAGGAAAACCTTCATGGATGGAGCAGAATATCAGCTGTTGCAGATAAAGGTAGACAAGATGGAAATAGAACTCCTGAACTATTACTGTCCGAACAACAAACCCCTGAGTCTCAGCTCTATACAGGTACCAGCCACCAACTTTATAGCAGTTGGAGACTTTAATAGCCACTCCCAGAGCTGGGGCTATAACCATCTGGATCACAGAGGTGAAGAGGTTGAAACTTGGCAAGATGATCACTCCCTAATCCTAGTCAATAATGCCACAGATACTCCTACCTTCTACTCCAGAGGATGGCACACAACTTCAACACCAGATCTTGCCTTCTCCACACCAGATATAGCTGGATCTATTAGGAGAGAAGTAGGAGACCAACTAGGGGGAAGCGACCATCGCCCAATCTTTCTTACTGTCCAGAGTGCAACTCTCAGTACAGGCCCAGCCATTACAAGATGGAACTACAAAAAAGCCAACTGGGGTTTATTCAGGCATCAGGTGAACACGCTGCTGTCTACCCTCAAGGTACAGAACAGAGACATTAATGAAGTGGTAAAAGACTTCAACAGATGCATACTACAAGCTGCAAAAGAAACCATTCCCAAAGGATGCCGGCGTAACTACATACCATACTGGTCCAGCACACTCCAAGAACGTCAGGAAGCCATGGACAGGGCTAGAAAGGACGCAGAGTCTCAGCCTTCACTTGAAACTCACAACAAATGGAAAAAGGCTGTAGCAGAGTTTCAGAGAACAAAGCTAGAAGAAAAACGGAAAAGCTGGAGAACTAAAACGGCATCGCTGAACCTTGAGAAAGACGGCAGGAAACTTTGGAGATTAGTCAAGTCTCTAAATGAAGAGCGTTCCTCACCTAGGCAGACTATCACATTGGATGAAGGTGGCAAACTTTTCAGAGGAAAACAAGCTGCAGACTTGTTTGCTAGAAGATACAGTTCAGAAAGCAACTTACCCATTAACATAGATCATCAGAGAGAGATAAGAAAAGAAATACTGGCAACCATGGGACAGACAGATACTCCTGCCCCAATGAGGGAACCCATCACACTAGGAGAACTACAGAAGGCTATTTCCAAGCTTAAGTTTCAAAAGTCACCCGGCCCAGACAAAATCAGCAACGAAATGCTAGTAAATCTGAGCTCAGCAGCAAAGACAAAACTGCTTGAGATATTCAACCACAGCTGGTTGAAAGGAACGGTACCCCAAGTATGGAGAGAAGCCATCACAATACCCATACTAAAGAAAGGGAAATGTAAGACCGAGGCTGCAAGTTACCGGCCAATCAGTCTCACAAGCTGTGTTGGGAAGACTATGGAGCGAATAGTCAACCACAGATTGAAATGGTATTTAGAGTCTGAGCAGATCCTGGTGCCGGAACAAGCTGGATTTTAGAGAATGCTACAGTATAGAAGACCAAGTTACTTACTTGTCTCAAGCAATAGAAGATGCCTTCCAGGAGAAGAAAAAGGTCCTAACGATCTGGGTCGACTTCAAGCAGGCCTTTGACAAGGTGTGGAAAGATGGCCTCATTGCAAAACTTAGGAGAAGTGGAATCCAAGGCAACATGATGAAATGGATCCAGTCATACTTGCATAACAGGAGAACTAGAGTCACTCTTGACGGTCTGCAGAGCAGAAAAGTGTTGCTCCATCAGGGGGTACCTCAAGGAGGAGTAATTTCCCCAACACTCTTCCTTGTTTACATCAATGACCTGGTGAAAGATCTCCCTGCAGGAGTGAAAGCTGCCTTATATGCAGATGACCTAGTACTCTGGTGCGCTGATGAAAATGTCACCACAGCAAATTATAGAATGCAGCGGGCAGCAGACATGCTAGTGTCATGGGCAGAGAAATGGCTTATCACAATAAACACAGACAAAACCTCCACAACACTGTTCTCCCTCGCCCCCAAGGACAAATCAGCTAACATACACCTAGGGACAACCGTGATCAAGGAAGAAAGCTACCCCACCTATCTTGGGGTGACATTTGACCAAAGGCTTACATGGAATAAGCATATTGAAAACGCAGAAGGAAAGGCCCGAAGACGACTAGGCATACTCAGAAAAATTAGCAGGTACCAACTGGGGAGCAAATGAACGAAATCTAAAGAAGATTTATAATGGAGTAATAAGACCACACTTAGAGTTTAGCTCAGCAGCATGGTCATCAGCTGCTAACTCACATCTGCAGTCTTTGGACAAGGTGCAAAATCAAGCTCTCAGGCTCATTACAGGAGCCATGAAAACTACACCAATAACAGAGATGCAGAAGGTTGCTGGATTACAGACATTGTCCCATAGAAGAGACACAAAAACCATGATCCAGATGGAAAAGTATAACAGTATGCCAATGCACCCAATGAAGGCAAGACTAGATGATCTGGCATTGGGACGTCTAAAGCGTAGCAGCTTTGTGCATCGGGGGAAAAGACTTATAAGACAGCATCAAGAAGACCTATCCATGAAGACAACACCACTGAAGCCCACCCTATACCCTGTACCATGGGAGCAGGCCAGCAGTGCCCTCCAAATTAATACATCAGTCAGTGGTCTCACAAGTGGATGTGAGTATAATGATCTGCAAAAACGAACTGCTACATTGAGTATGATCCAAGAAAGCTATCCCGATCAATCATGGATACATGCCTATACAGATGGATCAGCAACTAATGCTGTTAGGAATGGAGGTGCCGGTATCTTTATCTCATATCCTGACAACCACTATGAGACTAGGCACATTCCCACTGGTAAATTCTGTTCCAACTATACAGCTGAGGTTCAAGCTCTAGAGCAAGCTGCAAATATGATTTATAACACCAACTCTGACTGCCACCAGGTAGTCATCCTCACAGATGCACTGTCTGTCCTGCAAGCTCTCAAGGGTGGTAAACTCCCGCATCTGAGAAATGAACTAAACAAGGTAGCTGCCAAAAAGAGAACCATACTTCAGTGGGTACCATCTCATTGTGGTGTACCCGGAAATGAAAAGGCAGATAAACTTGCAAAAAAGGGAGGAGAATGTGAACAAGAAGATAATGAAGTCACATACTTTGAGAAAAAGAGAGCTATCCAGACTATCAGAAGAGAACAGAACCAACCCAAAGACGACTATCACACTCTCGACCGGCAGGGACAGATAACTATTTTTCGACTCAGGACAGGGCATAACAAACTGAATAAACACATGCACAAGCTACGATTGTCTGCTTCACCACTGTGCACATGTGGATTAAACGAACAAACTGCTGAGCATGTTCTACAGGACTGTCCTCTGTATGACCAGTTAAGAAAGATATACTGGCCGAATGACTCAACACTAAACTCAAAGCTATATGGAGTTAAAGAGGAACTTCAAACAACAGTCGAATTCATCATGAGAACTCGTCTGACGGTGTAATCATCAAAGATGCGATCGCAAGAAGAAGAAGAAGAAGTTAAGAATATTCAGCTCAGGTGTTAGTGCAGTTCTATTGTATGGCTGTGAAATGTGGAGAACAGCTAAAATGGCAACTAGACAGTTGCATACAGTCATATTGGGTGCTTGCGCGAACTAGGACAACACTACTGCAGGATCAGCAATATGGAAGTGGTAGAATAAGACATGAGGATAAGATGTTGGTTATGGAAGTGGTAGAACAAGGGATGAGGATAAGATGTTGGTTATGGAAGTGGTAGAATAAGAGATGAGGATAAGATGTTGGTTATGGAAGTGGTAGAACAAGGGATGAGGATAAGATGTTGGTTATGGAAGTGGTAGAATAAGGGATGAGGATAAGATGTTGGTTATGGAAGTGGTAGAATAAGGGATGAGGATAAGATGTTGGTTATGGAAGTGGTAGAATAAGGGATGAGGATAAGATGTTGGTTGTGGAAGTGGTAGAATAAGGGATGAGGATAAGATGTTGGTTATGGAAGTGGTAGAATAAGGGATGAGGATAAGATGTTGGTTATGGATAGGATAAAAGGTATAGGTAATCCAATAGCAGATACTGCCACAGAGGTATGAAGTGTTAGAGACATCACTGTCTAGGTTTATTCTTTATGAGGTGAGGTGACTAGTTCTTCCCTGCTTTGCTGACTTTGCCTTCCCTGAGTCAAGAGCAGAGTCTGGATTGACTGAAGCATGACACTTAAGTTTTGAACATGGTAATTTTACCATGAGAGGCAAGGGCTCTAATCACTGACAATTATGAAATTGTTTTGCCGTTCCCTAGTAAAAGAAATCGAGTGAATGAGTGTATGTTCCATTGTTTTTGCTTCTTGGTGAACAAAGAGGCCATTACTGAAGTGGCTCCTTCAAAAGCCTGTAGCAAACTACTTCACACTTCTTTTATTTGGTGTGGAAGTTATAGTGTCTGCTGCAGTTTGCTGTGCATGATAAGGCTGCTTGCCACATGCATGCCTAACTGTAACCACATAGAGAAGCTTCTTACAGTATGCTTGGTGGAAGAAATATTGTTTCTGTTCATTCTGACTCAGAGGACTTCAGAGATAGGATAGAATTATGGGAGTAAAAAAATCATCACAGCTAGATATTACTTATTTCATTATCTTTGTGTTACTGTTTTGTGTGCGTCTGATTGACAGTGGTTAGACTTGGCCTCTTGTCAATTAGATACTGGGTTTGAAACACTGGCATCACCCTGTAGTCTACCCAGCTGTATATGGGTACCTGACTGAGCTGATAAGTTAGGTAAGGAAAAGGCAGCAAGGATGGAAACTGATCACCCCACCTCATAAAGCTGTACCTAGTATAGTAAAGTCTGTAACCCTTCACTTCCCTACGACAGAATCTGCTATGGGGCTATGTTTACCCTTATTGTTTTGTCCACAGATTGTTGGAGAAGTACTGAAACAACTGACAGAAGACAAATGTAAGTCTTTCTTATGTTTGTTTGTTTTTTGTTTTAAAGTTAAAGAGTTTGTAACAGTTGTATGTAATCTGGAGTAACATGTAGCACAGAGATAGTGTTATAAACTTTGTCATTTCTGATTGACTGGGTTATTTGTTGTTTTTTTTTTTTTTTTTAGTGAAAGTATTTGACTGGAGACAGGAATGAAATTAAGGGAAGGAGGAAGACATGATTAAGACTTGTAACTGATGACATGAGACAGGAGGAGTTGACATGGCTTTGTTGAAGGCCTACAATCTGTGGGGAGCTGAAGGGTGGTAGTGAAGATGAAAGAATTTCATCTGGAACTTGGGGTTGTCAGCTGTAGCTCTCCAAAATATGTCATGGATGAGCCTTGCTAGTTTAGTTTTCCCTAGGTTGTTTCTATTTAATTTGTTCCTGCATATTTGATATTTGTGGCAGTTTTATGATAATGAAATTTCTATATTGTTATGCTGAATCTTCTGCTAGAACCAGATTGCATCCTATATGTTTGTGTTAATACATATCCATATTTTAATTATGTTGTGTTTTTTCGTATCCCATTTACTTCTTACATCAAGATTTCTACCATTTTCAAGCTCCGTTTCCTCCACCTAGTTAAGTTCCTGTTTAAGAAAAATGGCACAGAGAACACACAGTATTGGCTGTAAAAATGTATCTGATAATTTTTGGACTGAGACCATCCACTGCAGGTTCAAATACAATCTGTTGAAGAAATAAAAAATTGGGCAGACTGATATGTGTCAGTGTGGAGAGACAAACAAACAACAGAACATGTGCTCTAAGACTGTTAGCTCCACAAGAGGAGAAGAGTGACAGCATGGCCTTCACCTAGCTATTTGTGGGAGAAAGGGAGAAGCTTGTTGGCAGTGAGAAGCCTGAGACAGACTACCAAATATGTGAGAGAAATAGATGGGGTTAATTGAGTGTAAAAAAGGGACAAGTAAGAAAGATATAATGGAAGCTTATGCAGAATAGAAGAATTGAAATGGTATGACAAGATCACTGATGTAGATCTGATGACAAGATCACTGATGTAGATCTGATGACAAGATCACTGATGTAGATCTGATGACAAGATCACTGATGTAGATCTGATGACAAGATCACTGATGTAGATCTGATGACAAGATCACTGATGTAGATCTGATGACAAGATCACTGATGTAGATCTGATGACAAGATCACTGATGTAGATCTGATGACAAGATCAACAATATGGGAACTGATGGAAAGGACCTTGTGAACAAATGTAGAACAGGGGGTGAGGAGGAGGCCTGGTATTGGAATGGACACACGTTAAGAAAACCAGTTGATAGCATTACAGGGATTCCCTGTTCTGGAAATACATGGAGACCAAAAAACACTTGGAGAAGAGACCTGGAGATAGATGTGAAATGGATAAGGAAGAAATGGAATGATCATAAATGGATGGCACCATAGAAAAGAGTGGCATATTTTTGTTGAGGACCTGTGCTACATGTGCAGCAGAAAGATATTGATGATGATGATGATGTGATGTGAGAGTGAACAAAGGAGAGCTTCTTTCCAAACTGTTATTATTTCCATTCATGCAAGCTGTGAAAATGTCTGTAGTGGTGGTTTCATGTATATTCATTTCATGTTTCAGTCATTGTGAAAGCTACAAACGGGCCACGTTATGTTGTGGGGTGTAGAAGACAGTTGGACAAAACCAAGCTCAAATCTGGGACAAGAGTTGCCCTGGACATGACAACACTCACTATCATGAGGTTTTTTTCCCTTGTGTTTTTTTTGATTATGTGATTCTTGTAACAAGTTGAAAACCTGTTTTGGTTCATGGAGCAAAATATTGGGGAGTAACGAAGGCTGTGCCCAAAAATAAAATGGACAGTTAAAGTCCTCCCTTTTATTTCTGTCTCCAGTTCTCTTCTCCATGTGTCTCCCGCTTTGTCTCTTACCCTGGTGATTCTAGACCAGGGACTGCCTTGTAATACTGTCATCTGGTTTTCTCAATATGAGTCCTATCCAACATAAGCATTCTTCTCCAGGTTCTCAAAGACAGAATAGAATTGTTGCTTCCTCAAGCATGTTGTAAGAGGTGACCAATATCAAGTTGGCAACCTCATCATGTCAAACATATTGTTACAGACACCACTGATACAGTTACTCATAAATAGACATGATTGTTTCATTTCTTGTATTGATATTTCTTTCTTTCTGATTTTGTATTTTTACTTGCTTGTTTGTTGTAGTTTTTCCTTGCATCACCTGTGTTGTTTATTTTTTCATCTGTCTGTGTTACTAATATTATCTGTGTTTCGGTAATCTTAACCTTTAGTGCCGTCGAGTATGTATAATATGTGTATTTTCATACCATTTAGGTTAACCTTAACCCCCAACCCTAATCCTAACTCAATACACATATTATACAAACTCGCCGGCACTAAAGGTAAAGATTACCCCGTGTTTCTCATTCTTTTACATGTTTGCAGTGTTTACAGTATTTTTCTTTTGACCTGTCTATATTTCTTTTCTTTGTCACCTGTTTATAACTGTGGCCGATGAAAAGTGAACCCTGAAACGTCTTGTGTTTCCTGTGTACCGTTAATTTGTACAACAAGGGATTCCATACTATTTTCTGTTTATTTAACTGATATATTATTGTCCTGCAAAGACACACCAGCTACAGCAGTTATGTTACGCTGTATAGGGGTGAACAAGGACATGATGAATGATGTAACAGATGTTTTAAAAAGTCTTCCTATCCTGAAGATTGATAGGACATACCTTTAGCAGACGATTAAGCAGTACAACCAGACATGCGTTGACTGGAACACACATTTGAAGAAATGAGGGGTTAGGCCAAAGAGAAGAACGCTGGTGTTGGATATGTTGAGAAAACTAGATGAGTGTGTTACAAGGTAGCCCCTGTTCTGGAATCCCCTTGGGTGAAAGAAATAGAGGAAGACTGACAAACACATGTAGAAGAAAGAACTACAGAAGACATGAAAGGGATACAGAAGACACAGACAGACCTTGATTGGATGGCACAGGACAAGGGAACTTGGCATGTGTTTGATGAAGACCTGTACGTAAGTTATTCTCACCTGAAACATTTGCTCAGCATTTTCTTGCAAAAGTCACTTTACATCAGGTATGACTGCTAGAAAAATAAACATCTCATTTCTTAACATCTGACAATATTTTGTTTCAGGTACCTCCCTCGTGAGGTGGACCCACTTGTATATAACATGTCTGTTGAAGATCCAGGAGATGTGTCTTTTAATCAGATTGGTGGTCTCGGTGAGCAGATTCGGGAACTGAGAGAGGTCAGTTTGGTACTTGCTTGTCTTATCACATATGTGAGGAAGGGGAAGCCACTGGTGTATTGTTCTTAGTCAAGTCTCATATCACTGTTTTGTTTCACTGTGAAGTCTGACATAATAAATGAGCTGAATGGATGCTTTAGAGCAGCCTTGCCCAGTAGGTATTGCTGTATGCATCAGGTAACACCATATCATGATCCATTACAGAATTCAGAAGTAACTCCATTCATGGAATGTGTGAACGGGTGAGAAATTCAGTTGCCCCAGATGTCACCATGGACCTGGTTATGGCTCTACAGATAGACCATGGATTGTTTTCATTAAGAAAAGGGGGGAAAAAGAAACAGGCTGGACTGACCAGGCTTGGGCTGTTAGTTCAGTGCAGTGTTTGACTTTTTTATTTTAAAAGATAACCCATTTAAGTGGATGGCACAGGACAGGGTGGCTTGTTGAAGGCCTGTTCTCCACAGGGAGCTGGAGGGTAGTGAATGAATGAGTGTATCCTGGCATATGCTCCCCTCTATACACATCAGACACTTTCATTTATCAACACAGGCCCGGGATCATTTATCAACACAGGCCCAGGATAATTTATCAACACAGACGCAGGATAATTTATCAACACAGACGCAGGATCATTTATCAACACAGGCCCAGAATTATTTATCAACACAGACGCAGGATCATTTATCAACACAGGCCCGGGAACATAAGTCTTATATTTATTGTCGGGGAAATTTGTCATTAACATGGAGAAATATACCAACGGGCTGATCACCCGTTTGCCAGTCACTTCGATTACGGAAACAACAGCAAATGGATTGATTTGCCGTTGCCCTAAAGACGCCAATAGGCGTGATGGGAAACAATGGCAAAGAAAACCTATCTGCTGTTGCCCTAAGACGCCACTAGGCGTAATGGCCACTGACTGCTTTGACGGTCGGTGGCTAAGGACGGAAGAAGAAGAAGATGGAGAAATATGGAAGAACACATTGGGAAGTCAGTGCTAAAAACGGGGGAAGAACTGAAGCCATCTTGTGGCATCTGTAGCATCAGCATTAACAGACATTTAGGAAAGTATCGTTTTTAAAAAAGAAAAGAAAAACTATAATTGTGAAGTGATAATTAAATTCAAACTTTGATTCAGTTTAATAATTTAGTTTTATTATATAACAGCCAGCAGATACTGTTTTTTTTTTTTTTTTTTTTTTTAAACTTTTCGGTAATAACTAAAGACAGGTGACTGAATTTTAGTAAACAGTGATTGCATCTCAGGTGGAAGTTGAACCAGAACTGATTGCATAGTGAGCAACTGCACCAACCGCTCAACCACAGAGGCTGCTTTCTGCATGCTTATTTTAACAGTGTTAATATGGGTTTCTTTACAAATGTTTGTTACAAGTGAATAGATGAACCTGTCACATGCAATGATATACTTATTTTAATTTAGTTTCCGTGATTAGCAGTAATCAGAATGTTTGTAATTTTTTTTGTTTAAAAAGAGAGTACTCTCCCAAGATTTGATTTAATGAGGATGGTAAAATGGCAGACGATCACAAGGGCTGTAATTGTTTCATCTCTCTTAGATTGTCAAGTTTTCACTGATAGCCTCCCTCAACAATGTATGTTTGCTGACTATCCAAGCAAATTATTATATATTTATGATCCGTGACAATTTGTGTTGTAATCTTGTCATTTATTATGATCTGTGACAATTTGTGTTGTAATCTTGTCATTTATGATCCGTGACAATTTGTGTTGTAATCTTGTCATTTATTATGATCTGTGATAATTTGTGTTGTAATCTTGTCATTTATTATGATCCGTGACAATTTGTGTTGTATTCTTGTCATTTTTTTTTTTTTTTCGTACGCCCGCTAATACTCGAGGCGAAATCTCAGGTTATTTTTAATGTCTAACCTGACATTGATTTTTACGTGAGTATCCTATTTTCTTGTACAGAGACAAGTGTCCCTCGCCATTCAGGCAGATACTCGCCGTTTTCGGAGGTACCCATTAGAGCTGGGTCGGCTCAGGAGCCGCCAGTCCCTGGTCGACGACACTCCTTCAAATGTTCTCGCCAGGTCTTGAGTTAATCCAGTCCAAATCCCGGTCGACGAAAAATCCTCAAATGCCGTCGCCCGGGCTTGATCCTGAATCACCCGGTCGCCAGAGTGGTGTTTTAACCACTACGCTAGCGCGGCTCCTGTCATTTATTATGATCCATGACAATTTGTGTTGTAATCTTGTCATTTATTATGATCCGTGACAATTTGTGTTGTAATCTTGTCATTTATGATCCGTGACACAGGGTTCGTAGCGACCTGGAAAAACCTTGAAAAACCTGGAAAACGAAAAAAAAAAAATCTTTCATTTATGATCCGTGACAATTTGTGTTGTAATCTTGTCATTTATGATCGCAGATTTTTTTTTAGCACTCGTCGTAAGTAATAAATTCGTTTATCTCATTTATAAAACCTATTTAAATAAGTCCAGTTTATTATATTTATGATGAAAAGACTTATCCCGTTCTACCTCTGAAGGGTTATAGGCTAATTAGGATAGGCCTAGGCCTACATGTTTTCAATTTCAGATAACATGAATAATCGCCGATACACGAAAGTGGCATCACATCTGTCAAATCACGGTAATTAGGATAAATGAAAATCAGCAATTTTGTGGATAGGCCTATGTTATTTAAAATTTTTAAAAAAGATTTAATTAAATTTTAAATAAAAATCTAAACAAACAAACGAAACAAAACCCAACAAAAATAGTAGGGGGGGGGGGGGGGGAAAGGTCTCCAGTTAGATATTTAATAGATTTTCACTTATCATAAGTATTACCCTCCCAATTACTATATATATTACCTTTTGTTCTAGTTAAATATTGTTTGACTGTATTATGTATGCGTTTAAAAATGTTGAATTGGTAAATATACATAGCTTAGGCCTACTTGTAAGTTATTTGTGTTCCTTTTTTTTTTTTTTTTTTTAAACTAACACTACTAGGAGACCTACAGATGTGACATTTTTTGTGACCAAGGAAAAAAACCTTTGAGAGCTGAGATTTTTTGGGCTCTTTTTTTTTTTTTTTTTCAGTGAAAATTCCCCATGGTTTTAATTCAAATTTCATATGCAACAAGGAGACATATTCTCTTCTGGTGATAGTTTTTGATTCAGCCTTCAGCTTTTATTTCAAGACCTGAAATTCAGATTGGTGCATTTGGAACAGTAGCGGAAAATAGGAAGCATTTTCCTGTAGCACTGAAGAAAAAACAACTCAAATTGAAAAAGACAAATCATCCTGTGTTTTGTGCGACAGAAGATAAGGCATGCCGACAGTCACCTGGCATGATACGAAAAGATTTAACCTTATATCCACTGTTCACTCCAATGATAATATAAACAAGACAGTTAGAAAGACAAATTCTTTAGGGCAGAACAATTCAGAAGCCAGTGATTGCAGAAAAATACAGCAAAAGTATGGGAGGTGTGGAAACTTCAGCCAACTAGGTGCAAGCTACCCCTACCCACACAGATCCTATTTTTTATATTATTTCTTAGTTGAAACTGCCCTGGTCAATGGGCATATAACCTACAACACTGCCAACTCTACAAAAAAAGATCAAAGCGAAGATTAGGATGTCAGTATGACTCTTATTGAACCTGCTAGGAGCCACGCTAGCGTAGTGGTTACCACACCGCTCTGGCGACCAGGTGATCCAGGATCAAACCCAGTCGATGGCATTTGAGGATTTTTCGTCGACCGGGATTTGGACTGGATTAACTCGAGACCTGGCGAGAACATTTGAGGAGTGTCGTCGACCAGGGACTGGCGGCTCCTGAGCCGACCCAGCTGCAATGGGTACCTCCGAAATCGGCGAGTATTTGCCTGAATGGCGAGGGACACCTGTCTCTGTACAAGAAAAAAGGGATACTCACGTAAAATCAATGTCAGGTTAGACATTAATAATAACCTGAGATTTCCACCTCGATGGTATTAGCGGGTCGTAACAAAAAAAAAAAAATTGACCTGCTATTCTTCGACGGCAATGAGCCTTCAAAACAACATGACTAACTGAGGTCACCACTATCCATCCGATAAATCTGATAAAAGGGAGTACAAACCATATAAAATGGGTGCCTGCATGGAACGAGGGCACAGAGTCTTGCAAGTACAAGATTGCAATGACCTCTGTAACAAATCTGTCTTTTTTTTTTTAGCCTACACTCAAGTCAACCCTAGTTAATAAAAAAAAAACATCTCAGACCATCCAAGAGTACTCAACAATGACACAAAAATATTACAAACGCTTCGTGTAACAGATGTAAGACGTTAGACATTAACAAAACTCTTGCAGATGCAGAAACAGCAAAATTGGGGAGGTGGTTTTTTAAAACCTTCAATTCCCCCAAGTTAGTAGCTGACATACGTGCTTAATCCCCTACCGCTCCAATACGAATCGGCTTCCTAATACATTAGCATCTCCATGACACCAGTCTGAACTCCATTGCCCCTGCTTGTCTAATGGGATATAACTCTACGAACACTGCAAACATAGTACCACATACAAGACTGCTCGTACCAAGCACGACCACGATCAGACTAATTCAGTATGACTCTTATGAACCTCCACCATCTGACACCAGAACTACAATGTACAAACAACAGATCGTCCAAGCGATCACTACAAGTCCACTTCAAGGACAGACCTTTAATATCCGACTACTTGGTGTCAAGATTTTGACACACTATAAACACACAACCTATTAGCGAGATAATCTTCTATGAAAAGTGTACGTGAATAACGATTGGCTGCACTCGCGAGGAAACATCTCCAGACTAAATCGCATGTAACTGCCCAGATGTCACTTCACACTGCTTCACTTGTACCTCTTATGCTCTGATATCCTACTCCAAGTTATATCAATCACACTCAGTCACTAAGGATTAATGCCTACTTAACACTCTCAATGTCACTGGATCAAATTGACAAAAGAACCACTCTTGCTTCAGAAAAGCATGTTTCAGCTATTTCAACTTCATTTAACCCTCAGTTTGAAAAAAGCAGCTTCACTCTAGGGAAGCTCAGAACTATGTTCGACAACTAGATTGTATTATTACAGAACACTACTGCAAACACACTACAACACGTCCCTTGGTAACGCCAATACTACCAACTATCGTTCACTCTTCTTCAAGGCCTATCCTGTCAGAAATGCTCACAGACTTACTGCAATACATTCAAACGTGACTCTCAATAAAAGACAAACACAGTCTCGACCTCTTCTACATACTCTACTCTAAAAATACAGTTTTTTTTAAAACATTTTATTCTGATCCAATTTTATTAGCCGTTTTATGTTGACTTATACGTGGTTAATCGTTTTAAAATCAATACGTCAATCAGCTGGATTTTATTCATTTACCATCCATGTCACTAAACATTTTATTGCGCTGATGATTGAACAAACCTCTTAAACACTAAGTCACCTTAACTTAAAAAAAACCTTGGAAAAGATGTCTGTTTTTCAATCTTTTATGAATTAAAAAAAAAAAAGTTTCTTCTTTTAAAGAAATCTGCTTGCTCGGACTCAACAACTACTGAAAAACACCCTTGGTAATGGGAGACGGTAATGCTCCAGATTGCTGATCAGCAAAGTGATAATTATATCTGAGAAAATTAGATGAAGAAAATATTAGAGTTTCCCATCCTTGAAAATCACGTGCTGGACCTGGAAAAACCTGGAAAAAGCCTGGAAAATGCTTGAAGAAATTTGCTATGAACCCTGGTGACAATTTGTGTTGTAATCTTGTCATTTATGATCCGTGACAATTTGTGTTGTAATCTTTTCATTTATTATGATCCGTGACAATTTGTGTTGTAATCTTGTCATTTATTATGATCTGTGACAATTTGTGTTGTAATCTTGTCATTTATGATCCGTGACAATTTGTGTTGTAATCTTGTCATTTATTATGATCCGTGACAGTTTGTGTTGTAATCTTGTCATTTATTACGGGGTACCCATGATCCGTGACAATTTGTGTTGTAATCTTGTCATTTATTATGATCCGTGATCCTGCTACTATGGACAATTTGTTGTTGAAATCTTGTCATTTATTATGATCCGTGACAATTTGTGTTGTAAATCTTGTCATTTATTATGATCCGTGACAATTTGTGTTGTAATCTTGTAAATTCAAGTCTCATTTATTATGATCCGTGACAATTTGATTTGTAGATTTTGTTGTGACAATTTGTGTTGTAATCTTGTCATTTTTATGATCCGTGACAATTTTGTGTTGTATCTTTTCATTTATTATAATATCCCGTGGGACAATTTCAATTTATTATGATCTGTGGACAATTTTGTTGTAATCTTGTCATTTATTATGATCCGTGACAATTCGTGTTGTAATCTTGTCATTTATTATGATCCGTGACAATTTGTGTTGTAATCTTGTCATTTATTATGATCCATGACAATTTGTGTTGTAATCTTGTCATTTATTTATGATTATTTATGATCCGTGACAATTTGTGTTGTAATCTTGTCATTTATTATGATCCGTGACAATTTGTGTTGTAATCTTGTCATTTATGATCCGTGACAATTTGTGTTGTAATCTTGTCATTTATTATGATCCGTGACAATTTGTGTTGTAATCTTGTCATTTATTATGATCCGTGACAATTTGTGTTGTAATCTTGTCATTTATTATGATCCGTGACAATTTGTGTTGTAATCTTGTCATTTATTATGATCCGTGACAATTTGTGTTGTAATCTTGTCATTTATTATGATTCCATTTATTTATGATCCGTGACAATTTGTGTTGTAATCTTGTCATTTATTATGATCCGTGACAATTTGTGTTGTAATCTTGTCATTTATTATGATCCGTGACAATTTGTGTTGTAATCTTGTCATTTATTATGATCCGTGACAATTTGTGTTGTAATCTTGTCATTTATGATCCGTGACAATTTGTGTTGTAATCTTGTCATTTATTATGATCCGTGACAATTTGTGTTGTAATCTTGTCATTTATTATGATCTGTGACAATTGTGTGTATCTTGTAATATTGTCATTTTATGTATCTGATCCGTGACAATTTGTGTTGTAATCTTGTCATTTATTATGATCCGTGACAATTTGTGTTGTAATCTTGTCATTTATTATGATCCGTGACAATTTGTGTTGTAATCTTGTCATTTATTATGATCTTGTCATTTATTATGATCCGTGACAATTTGTGTTGTAATCTTGTCATTTATTATGATCCGTGACAATTTGTGTTGTAATCTTGTCATTTATTATGATCCGTGACAATTTGTGTTGTAATCTTGTCATTTATTATGATCCGTGACAATTTGTGTTGTAATCTTGTCATTTATGATCCGTGACAATTTGTGTTGTAATCTTGTCATTTATTATGATCCGTGACAATTTGTGTTGTAATCTTGTCATTTATTATGATCCGTGACAATTTGTGTTTTATTATGATCCGTGACAATTTGTGTTGTAATCTTGTCATTTATTATGATCCGTGACAATTTGTGTTGTAATCTTGTCATTTATTATGATCCATGACAATTTGTGTTGTAATCTTGTCATTTATTATGATCCATGACAATTTGTGTTGTAATCTTGTCATTTATTATGATCCATGACAATTTGTGTTGTAATCTTGTCATTTATTATGATCCATGACAATTTGTGTTGTAATCTTGTCATTTATTATGATCACTTGCACTTGATGTTGTATTCTTTGGGATTTTGTTTTCTACAGGTGATTGAGCTTCCTCTGCTGAATCCAGAATTGTTCCAGCGAGTGGGCATCACCCCACCTAAAGGTTGTCTGTTGTATGGACCCCCAGGGACTGGGAAGACTTTACTAGCCAGGGCAGTTGCTAGTCAGCTGGACTGTAATTTTCTGAAAGTAAGCAAGTCAGGTTTTAATGTGTATAGAAAATGCTGAGATAAATAATGTGTCACACTGTATGTTGTAGGTGGTTGAGTAGATGATGTTCTAGGCGTAGTGTAGAAATGTGATTGTAGTGCTTGCAGTAGTTGTTATTTTGAGCATTCCATCATTTTAGAAACTTGTTTCTGACCTTTCTTGTTATGTAATCCTGTGTCTTTCAGTCTTCTTGTCTTCATAGGTCTTTCTTAACCTTTTAGATCTTTCTTTTTCTTAATGTCATCCTAGGTCATTCTTAACCTTTTTATTATGTCTTTCTTAGCCTTCTTGTTTTGTCAACAATCTTGTCATCCTATGTCTTTCTGAGCCTTGCCATCTTGTCCTAGGTCGTTCTAAGCTTTGTCATGTCACCTTAGGTCTTTTTGAATTTTTGTGTCATGTTATTATATTATCATTATGTCTTTCTTCGCCTTCTTGTCATGTCATACTGGGTTTTACTTATCCTTGTCATGTTATCATAGTTCTTACTTATCCTTGTCATGTCGTCATAGTTCTTACTTATCCTTGTCATGTCGTCATAGTTCTTACTTATCCTTGTCATGTCGTCATAGTTCTTACTTATCCTTGTCATGTCATCATAGTTCTTACTTATCCTTGTCATGTTATCATAGTTCTTACTTATCCTTGTCATGTCGTCATAGTTCTTACTTATCCTTGTCATGTCATCATAGTTCTTACTTATCCTTGTCATGTCGTCATAGTTCTTACTTATCCTTGTCATGTCGTCATAGTTCTTACTTATCCTTGTCATGTCATCATAGTTCTTACTTATCCTTGTCATGTCGTCATAGTTCTTACTTATCCTTGTCATGTCATCATAGTTCTTACTTATCCTTGTCATGTCGTCATAGTTCTTACTTATCCTTGTCATGTTATCATAGTTCTTACTTATCCTTGTCATGTCGTCATAGTTCTTACTTATCCTTGTCATGTTATCATAGTTCTTACTTATCCTTGTCATGTCGTCATAGTTCTTACTTATCCTTGTCATGTCGTCATAGTTCTTACTTATCCTTGTCATGTTATCATAGTTCTTACTTATCCTTGTCATGTCGTCATAGTTCTTACTTATCCTTGTCATGTTATCATAGTTCTTACTTATCCTTGTCATGTCATCATAGTTCTTACTTATCCTTGTCATGTTATCATAGTTCTTACTTATCCTTGTCATGTCGTCATAGTTCTTACTTATCCTTGTCATGTCATCATAGTTCTTACTTATCCTTGTCATGTCGTCATAGTTCTTACTTATCCTTGTCATGTTATCATAGTTCTTACTTATCCTTGTCATGTCGTCATAGTTCTTACTTATCCTTGTCATGTCGTCATAGTTCTTACTTATCCTTGTCATGTTATCATAGTTCTTACTTATCCTTGTCATGTCGTCATAGTTCTTACTTATCCTTGTCATGTTATCATAGTTCTTCTTACTTATCCTTGTCATGTCATCATAGTTCTTTTTATCCTTGTCATGTTATCATAGTTCTTACTTATCCTTGTCATGTCGTCATAGTTCTTACTTATCCTTGTCATGTCATCATAGTTCTTACTTATCCTTGTCATGTCGTCATAGTTCTTACTTATCCTTGTCATGTTATCATAGTTCTTACTTATCCTTGTCATGTCGTCATAGTTCTTACTTATCCTTGTCATGTCGTCATAGTTCTTACTTATCCTTGTCATGTTATCATAGTTCTTACTTATCCTTGTCATGTTATCATAGTTCTTACTTATCCTTGTCATGTTATCATAGTTCTTACTTATCCTTGTCATGTTATCATAGTTCTTACTTATCCTTGTCATGTCGTCATAGTTCTTACTTATCCTTGTCATGTCATCATAGTTCTTACTTATCCTTGTCATGTCATCATAGTTCTTACTTATCCTTGTCATGTTATCATAGTTCTTACTTATCCTTGTCATGTCGTCATAGTTCTTACTTATCCTTGTCATGTCATCATAGTTCTTACTTATCCTTGTCATGTCGTCATAGTTCTTACTTATCCTTGTCATGTCATATTGGGTCTTACTTATCCTTGTCATGTCATCCTAGCTCTTTCTTAACCTTCTGGTCTTGTTATCCTAGTCTATTTCTTAACCTTGTAATTTGACCATGGATCTTTCTTAGCCTTCTTCTCATGTCATAGTTCTTTCTTCATGTAATGTCATCCTAGTTCTTTCTTAATCTTCTTGTAATGTCTTCCTAGTTCTTTCTTAACCTTCTTGTAATGTCATCCTAATTAATTAACCTTCTTGTAATGTCATTGTTATGAGTAAAATTCATAACATATCTGTCGATATCAAATACAGCTCGACTAGTTACCATATTTGTTGATGACCGGTATCCTGGGTTACAGGAAGTACGTCATTGCCTTTTGGGCCGAGTTGCTAAAGTCTACGGTTGCTGTCTGCTGAGTTCAGCGATCCTTCGCTGGGGAATTCGCTGTGTGTTTTTTCAAGGCGGCTGGACGCATGTGTTCTTGGCTCCTGAGTATTACAATATTTCATGGTCATATTCCTATGTATTCCATCCCTGGATCATCCATACACCTCAGTGCGATGATGCCAGTTGTTTTGTAAAAGGAATTATGCTTTATCTGCAGAACGTCAGTCAATCAATCAATCAATACCCTTTAGCTCCCCAAGGAGCATAGGCCTTCAACAAACATGTGCCAAGTCTTCATGTCCTGTGCCATCCGCTCAAGTTCTTTCCATGTTTTCCTCATCATTTTAACCTCTGTTTCCAGTTCTCTTCTCCATGTGTTTTTTGGTCTACCTCTGCCTCTCTTTCCCTGTGGATTCCAGAACAAGGACTGTCTTGTAATGTTATCAACAGGTTTCCTCAATGTGTGTTCTATCCATCACCAGCGTCTTCTTCTCAACTCTTGTTCCACTGGCACTTGTCTGGTTCTTGTCATCAATTCCACATTTGTGACTTTGTCATACCATTTCAGTCCTTCTATTCTACGCAAGCACCCGTTTATAAAAGTCTGTAGGTTTTTGGTTGTTGTTTTTGTTGTTCTCCATGTCTCAGAGCCATACAATAGGACTGACTTCACATTTGAGTTGAAGATTCTTATTTTCGTGTTGGACTTGATTTCTCTTGTTCTCCATATGTTTCCCAATGCAATGAAAACTCCTCTTGCTTTTTGTATTCTTATTTTGATATCACTGTCTGTCCCTCCAACTTTGTCTATATTACTTCCAAGATATGTGTAAGATTCTACATCTTTTAGTGGTGTTTCTTCAAGTTCAACCTTGTTATCATTTCTTGCATTTATTCTCATAATCTTTGTCTTTTCCGTGTATTTTCAGCCCCACTTGTTGTGACCTCTCATCGAGAATTTTCATTTTCTCTTGCATGGTTATGCCAAGTCATCTGCAAAATCCAGATCATCAAGCTGTTTAGTCAGATTCCACTGGATTCCATTTCTGTTGTGTGATGTCGATGTTTTCATAACCTAATTTATTGCTAGTAAGAAAAGAAATGGAGACAAGAGGCATCCCTGCCTCACTCCCGCTCTAATCCTAAATGGTTCTGTAAGTTGTCCTTCATGAAGAACTCTACCAGAACGTGAGTGTTTGAACTATATTAAAATGAATGAAAATGTCCTCGACATTGTTCCAGTTGCAGACTGTACAGCAACACTAAGGACTGTCTAGTTGATGCCTTAATCTATTATGCATATCAAGAATATCTATATGGAGCTACGTTGTGTCAAATAAATAGTATTGAAGTTCGTCCATGCTGCCTTGGTGCTGATTTAAAGATTTGGAAGTGTTTTACTGTATGCGTGGTCTACTTTGCATACCCTTGACTGGACTTGGTTTGAGTCAGCGAGATACTCATCTAAATATAATATAAAGACCCGCAACAGCCTTAACAGTCATCCTAGTCTTAATTAACCTTCTTGTAATGTCACATTGGATCTTTCTTAGCATTTTTCTCCCGTCGTCCTAGGTCTTTTTTAACATTGTCTTGTCATCCTAGTTCTTTTTATTCCAGGCCTTTCTTAACTCGCTTGTCATGTCATCCTAGGCCATTCTTAACCTTCTTATTATATCTTTTGATATCCAAATAATTTCCCAATGAAAGCTCATCTTGCTTTTTGTATCCTATTTTATTACCTGTCTGTTTCTCCAACTTTGTTTATACCCACATCTTCCAGAGATGTTTCTTCAAATGGAGCCTGACTATCGTTGGCAGCATTAATCCTGACTATCATTGGCTTCATTTATCCTCATAATCTTTGTGGCAGTGCTAACGCTGGTGCGAACATTATTTTACAGCTGTAATTAATTGGTGATAATTATTGCTGTGACCGCAGCAACTTTAACTTTTCCTTGTAAATGAACATGCATATTCCAGTTATGTGAGACCAATCTGTTTCTTCTCTGTTATGGCTGCCGACTTCCTGACTTGAGCCTGTTCTGCCCAAGCTTGGCAGAGGTAATTATTGAGGCTGCTTTACCTGCATTATTCATGGACAGCCCTGTCACTGTACCCACATTGAGAGACCTTACATTTGGCACTGTGCATTTGTGCATGTTCTCCAAGTGTTAATGAATCTTCCTGTCCATTATACTCCGTGGTGTTCAACTCATCACCTATCATGTTAAAAAAAAGAAACATATTTATTTATTCATCCATCCACCTGCCCACCCTTTCTTCCATTTGAACTTCCTTCCTTTTAAAAGTTATTTCTCCTTTCCTGAATTGAAGGTTTTAAAAGCTGAATCTCTTGTTGCCTCGACCATACCATTTTGGTGGTAATTTAGCAGTGCTTTTTTGTTCAACAGGGTGGAAGTGCTAACCTTCCAGCTCTCCATTTTATTTAGCTGAAATTTGAATGGCCATTAAGATGTATTCATTTTGGTTTTTGCTCCATATGGTTGATGGAGCCACCACTACATCTGGTGCCTAAGAATCCTAAGCATAAACCACCAGTAGTGGTTTCTGAAGTAGTTTATTATACAAGATGAGGTTGCCAGATCCATACACAACCTCATATTAGTGACCTCTTATGACCCACCTGGAGAAGGAGTCAGTCTGTTCTTTCATTGTCTCCTCAGAGATCACAGGGAACTACACGAGGCTTCAGAAAAGCTACAGGTTCATCAGGGAAAGGTGTTACCTGTTATCAGTAAGTTTAAGTCACACCTGACATGTATATGTATATCATAATCCACAGGTGGTTTCCAGTGCCATTGTTGATAAATATATTGGTGAGAGTGCACGTCTGATCAGGGAGATGTTCGCTTTTGCCAGAGATCATGAGCCTTGTATCATTTTTATGGACGAGATTGATGCCATTGGTAGGTTTGACATTTGAAATAAATAGACTTTTTAAAAATAGTAACGACATTCTGAAAAAAAAGTCATGGACACTTTTGTGTTCAAAAACTTGATTATCATTGTTATTTGTGCTCCATACAGATCTGGTCCTCTATAGCTGGTCATATGTTCATGTAGTGGTAGTTTGGGTGGTCATTTGTTTTACAGCATAAGATTGCCAGCCTCATGTACAACCTTATATTGGTCACCTTGTATTACATGCCAGATGTGCAGCAGGCATGTGCTTTCCTTGTCTAATCAGAGACCCCCAGAAATTTCATGGGGCAAAAATAAAAAAGTATGATAAAAAAGAGAAATCTCATACTTTAAATTTATGTGCCCTAAAAAGCACCAACATTTCAAAGACCTTTTATGAAAAAATCCTTAAAATTTGAGTTTTAATGCTATCTAAATTCTTCTTCCTCGTTCGCCCTGAAAAGGACGTTGGTTGCGTTGTGTCCGTTTACATTGAAGCTGCGATATTTGCGCCTTTCGGCCGACACATCCAACTTCTGCACGGCATTTTTTGGGAAGGGTTTGCCTTCCCTCTTCGATCCCTACTCTCTCGGCCAGACCGCAGTGATGCTGCCTGTTTCCAGGCCCACCACTTGGAGGTGGAGTAGGGTCTTGGTCAGCTCTGGTTCACTGATGCAAGCAGTTAAGCTGTGAGTCGCTGACTGCATTCACCTCTCTTGCTGCGTCTTTGGTCCCATGCTATCTAAATGAAAGTTGACATATTTATATATTTTGACATAATAATGAGCTGGCATACTCACGCATATGTATGCATCATGTATATTTAATCAGATAATTAGCAACATTTATTCACACTTTTGTAATGTACACCACATATTCTAATAATCATGTATAAGGTGTCAAACACTCAACAACAACAACAAAATACATAAATAAAACTTTAAACGCAAAAAAAACCAACTAACTATAGCATCATACAAGCCAATAAAGTTCAACTTATTCCTCGCTTGAATACACAAAGATCTCAGACTTTGAGCTCAGAATAAATCACTGAAACTTTCTCCACTCATAACTTACAATTCATAAAGTATGTCTGCAGTTCCTCTAGAAAGTACAATTCTTATTCTGATTGGCTGCTGAGTTTCTGCTCATCTGCAATGATATTTTATTTTTGGCTAAATTTTTAAAGTGACAGGTATGTGAAATACATCACCTGACAGGTATGTGAAATACATCACCTGACCATCTTTTGTTTGTTACTTGTTTTGTTTTTAATCGGCCTACGGCACGGAGCTTATCAGCATCTTTATCTCACTTGTTATTTATACAATTCATAAAAAATGTACGTAGATTGGTAACTTATTTATTCCTGGTTATGTTTATATATAGTCGGCGTCTGTGGCCTAATGTATATGAACGCAGTTTCATAATCCAGATATACCAGGTTCGAAACCTGCTGCAGGCAGTTTGGTAGCAGATCGCTTTGTGTAGATTTTTAACTATGGTATAAGCGCCGTACCGTTCAGAAAGCAATGGCAAACTACTGAATGAAAAAAATTGCCTAGAAAAATCAGAAACAGCCAATAAAAGCTGGGGTTGATTGCCACGTCCTGTAAAGGATAAGCAACTAACTTATGTTTATATATAATATGAAGTGGTTTTATTTTTTTAGTACCTAACTACTACTTACCAGACCACAAAGTCTTTTATATTTGGACATATGCCCTAACATAACCAATGGATTTGTGCCTAGGTTTAACGCTGTGTGCCTTGCCAGAACGAGACAATGCCTTTTTTTTTAAATTATGTGTTTGGTATAAAAAATGTGTATTCTACTTAAACGTGTATTCATCGGGAGTCAGTAGTCATGTTTTCACAGGAGACCAGGTACCATTTAGGAATGTCCATTTATGCATATACAGAAACCATACTCTAATGTTTAGTTATTTGGTTGACAGATTTAGATGTATTTATTATCAAAATCTGTCCACTAGAGCTGTAGTTTTATTCCATCATGAATTAATATTCTTAATACACAGACAAGATGGATACAACTAATAGAGTTTGGATTCATCTCTGGGTTCTTCTACCACAGAAAGAAAACATGTTACCATCAGTGTGGTTAATTTGAGCACACTTTATTTGTTTAGGTGTCCGGCATAGGTGATGATGTCTCCATAATCTGTTCATCTCTGGTGGCTTGAGTCATCTCTGGCTTCAATCTCTTCTCATGCTATGTGGTCATTTTGTTGAGGTATTTCTCTCTCCTGCCTTCCTCTTCTTTCTTGGAGTTGAATGTAACTGTAATTTCCCTTTTTGCTGCAGGTGGAGCAAGCAGCCAACACTACAGATGGCCTCCCCTTGCTGGAAGCCAGCACCAAAACATTCATGTACTCTTGTAATGGTAATGGTGCTTTCTGTTTCAGTTTTGAGGTCATCAGCCCTATACACAACCTTATATTAGTTGCCTTATAGGACATGCTTGAGGCTAGATAATAAACAACATTCTTCTGTTTCTCTGAGAAATTCCTCATTGGATTTTCTGGTGTACGCTGCATTCTCCTGTTAGTAACCACATCTTTGCTGTCAATTTTCCTCCCATTTGTTTGTTTATTTCTAACTAAAAATAATTGTCTAAATGTTATGAAATTTTTTTTCAGCTTTATTATTTGTTTTCTAGATATGACAATTTAGTTTTGGTCTCACGCAGTTGTCAGAGACTTGATGTTTTCTTTATTTCACTGACAGTTTCAGCAGCTGACCTCATGGTTTAATTGCATTTTCTTCTTATTCACTCATTCATCTTTTAGTTCCATGTGGGGCACAGGCCTTCAACAACCTCACATCAAACCATCCTGTCCTGTGCCAATCTTGTCAATCTTAAATCATTCCTGTCAGACAGAAAACATGTAGTTTCTTACAATAACTCTTGCTCAAACCCAACCGTAATATATACCGGCGTTCCTCAGGGGTCTATTCTTGGGCCTCTACTTTTTGCCATATACATTAATGACCTTCCACTACACGTCGAGCACGCATCCTGTGACCTATTTGCTGATGACTGTACTGTCTACACGAGTGATACAAGTTGCAACACACTCGAACTATCGTTACAAAAAGATACAGACAATCTGATTAAGTGGAGCATCGGAAATTGCATGCTAATTAATATAATTAAAACAAAGTGCATGTTAATATCAACTAGACAAAAATTACAAAATTCAGAGAAAACAACACTTCAGATCTATATTGGTACCTTACCAATTGAAAACGTTAATGAACATAAAACTCTAGGAATAGTCGTTGACCAGCATGTTCATGCACTGACCAAGCAAACGGCACAGAAAGTTTACCAGTTAGCTAAAATCAAACATTTCCTACATGAAGATGCACGTAAATTGTTCTATATATCTCACATACAAACAAACCTTGACTATTGCTCCACAATCTGGGATGGTTGTTCTATGTCCAACACAAAAAGACTCCATTCACTACAAAAGCGTGCTGCAGTGCGTCTAGTTTCTGACAACTGCCAAGCACAGTGTGTAGATCTATATAAAGATCTCAAAATACTGCCTCTAAGAAAGCGCTTTCTGTTCAACAAAGCTAAATTTGTTCACAAAATCCTGTCACAGAATGCTCCAACATATCTGTGGCCAATGTTCAAATACAGTGAAAGACGCAGTCAACGCCTTAACAAAATACAAGTGCCCAAGCCTAGGCTTGACTTATTCAAGAAAAGCTTAGCTTACTCTGCTGCTCATCTCTGGAACTATCTTCCACATTATCTGAAAGATAACAACCTCAGTCCCTATTCATACAATCATAAACTTTTCGAATACTTTATGAGTTCTGATTATCTGCCCCCCTAATGTGATTATTTTTCCAAACAAATGATATAATATCGAATGTAGGTTTAATGATGATGATAGTGCTTTTCAACATATTTTGTTTCATGGTGATACTTAGTTTGTATTTTTCAACATACTTTATTTCATGTTTATAATTAGATACTGTGAATGTGAGTATGCTATTATTTTACCTTTATAACGTTGAATTCCTTGAATTGATGGATAAAATGTATGTGAGAATAAATGAAATCAGTATAAAAGATGAGAGAAAGGAAGGGCAGAATGTCAGATGGGCCTGCGTGCCCAATTCTCAACCCTTTGAAAATAAAGTTCGTTCGTTCGTCTTTTCTTCACAAGCATATATGAAAGTCTGTATCTTTCTGGTAGTCATTTTTTCTTCTTATATATGTGTTAAACTACTTATTTTGATTTGTAATTTCTAGGTGGCAGAAGGTTTTCAGAAGGTACCTCAGCTGACAGAGAAATTCAGAGGACTTTGATGGAGGTATGTGTAAATCATTAGAGGTATTTAAATGAGTTTACCAAAGACAAAATTGTGAACATATAATATTAATGTCTTGGCTGCGGAGCAGACACATGTTTGTCACTGCAACAGATTCCCGAGAAAAAATAAATAAATCAGAAGTGCTGTAAATTTTGGAGAAAAAAAACAAAACTTTTTTTTTTGGCATCGAAATGTCCATTTTTTTCTATATTGAAAAACCATATGAATAAAATTGGTGCCAAATTCTTTGAAGTCTGCTTGGAAGAAACGATAGACATAGTCAAAGGATTATGGGTACCTTGCTTCACATAACTGTGTCATGTAGTTCCTAACCGTCTCTGGGAGAAGGCAGGAATAGGACTACTGCTGCCTCAGGCACATTGTAAGAGATGGCTGGCAACCTCATCATGTACAACTAATAGCTACAGCTGCAGTAGCATGTGCTTTGATGCAGGCTTCCTGCAAGGGGGGTTGGGCAAAGAATATATTCAACAAACAATCAAGTCCTGGATATTGTCACATCTCAGCCTTACAATAGTCATCATGTGGGAGTTATAGTAAGTCATATCTCAGCCTTACAACAAGTCATCTTGACCTGTCAGTAAATCATATCTTGACCTCTCAAAAAACCATATCTTGACCTGTCAACAAATCATATCTTGACCTCTCAGTAAATCATATCTTGGCCTTACTGTAAATCATATCTTGACCTCTCAATAAATCATATCTTGGCCCCTCAAAAAACCATATCTTGACCATACAATAAATCTTATTTTGGCCTCAAAATAAATCATATTTTGGCCTAACAACAGTCACCACTAGACAGTCCCAAGTTACATCCCCAACTCCTTTTGAGCCACACAATCATTGAGCTTGAAATCACAAAGCTGATTCCCACATCCAGGTACTTCCCAATCACCCAGACTTGTGTTCACATTCAAATACGTTTTCCACAAGCTCACACATTAATCTCTAAAAAAAACTCACTACGACCCTGTCTATCAGTTGGACCTGCTATATGCCCATGAGTTTAACCAAAATTCATTACACTGTCATGTTAACAACTTCAGTAACATTCATCCACACCAGCTACTCCACGGTTCACCCACATAAATCTGTTTTGTGACACATTCTCATCTTCTTTCTGTGAATGAGGTGTGTTTGTGAGAGAGAACATTCTCCCACAGAAATAATCATGTGATCTTTTCACAGCTATTGAACCAGATGGATGGTTTTGATGCACTTGGCCAGGTAAAAATGATCATGGCAACCAACAGACCAGACACACTTGATCCCGCCTTGTTACGGCCTGGCAGGCTGGATAGGAAGATTGGTAGGTAATTCGTTTTCACATGTTTGTTTGGTGATTCACATTATTTTTCACATGTGAGCTTGGTGATTCACATTGTTTTCACATGAGTTTGGTGATTTATTATTGTTTTCACGTGTGTTTGGTGATTCACATTGTTTGCATGGTTACTGAAGGTTACCTGTTTTCATTCAGATTAAAACTTGTGTAAATACTGATCTGAAAAGGTAGATTTATAACACAGTAATTTCTAACCATCTTCACATTTGACCAGATACAATCTGTGCACCAGTAGAGGTTCACATACCACCATTTCAAAAGTGCTGATGTAGAGTATGTCTAATTCTAAATTTGAAGACTTGTGAACTAATCTGAACTATTGCTTGCACATACATAGCTATTGGACAGGATACAAATACGTCATCATCTAATTTTCCACTACTTTTGTAGCATGGAGCTACCACTGCAGATCGCTCCCTTTAGAAGGGCATCGTCAAATCATCAACTTTTGCTGTGGTCGTTGTTGTAGCAATTTGTTTTACATGACCTGCCTCGTGCACAGCCTCATTTTAGTTGCCTTTTGTAAATGCCAGAGGCAGCAGTCGGCCGATTCTTTCTGTATCTCCTCACATACTGTGGGGAACTACACATATGAATATGTATGGTTATATTTTTGTGTGAAACCCACATTGTATAATGATAAGTTCTTCTGATTGATTTAAAAAAAAAAAAATGTTTGTGTTATTTTGTTGTTGTTGCAGAAATCTCCCTACCAAATGAGCAGGCCAGATTAGAGATTCTAAAGATTCATGCCAACCCAATAGCCAAGCATGGAGAAATAGGTATTATTTTCATATGTACAGGGTGTTTATTCTGTGTTGTGAAGCAGCTATTTTTACTTGATCTTCATCGTTATAACTTTCTGTTTAGCTTCTTAGGAAGCATACAGCTACCATCGCAGCTTACCACCTTGCAGGAAGCCTGCATAGAGGCATTCATGTGCTGTCGCTGCAACACTTTGCCAGCCTCCCTCGTGAACTGCCTCATATTAGTTCCCTAACAACATGCCTGAAGGTGTGGTAGTTCTTATTGTTTCCTCAGAGACCACCCCATCAAGAACTACATATGGCTTTAGAGGAAAAGGGATTTTTTGACAAATCTGTGACCAGATTGTCTTTCAGTACTTTGATGTTGAGTCTAAAGTCAGCTTTATGAAGGTCACAGTTTATCATTGCCTTCTTGTGGCTTTACACAAAAATTAGTTGGTGTTCAATTCAGTTTATGAAATTCTGTAGAAACTTCAAGCCAAAAATAAAGCAACAAATATGAACATGCCATCCAAAGCTAGTACAGGACAGCTTACAGAACCGTTTGGGATAAGAACGGGAGCACGACAGGGATGCCTCTTGTCTCCATTTCTTTTCTTACCAGCAATAGACTGGGTTATGAGAACATCGACAACACACAACAGAAATGGAATCCAGTGGACTCTGACTAAACAGTTGGATGATCTCGATTTTGCTGATGACTTGGCTCTTCTGTCCCATAACCGTAATCAGATGCAGGACAAATTGAGAACACTCGATGAGAGGTCACAGCAATTGGGTCTGAAAATACACAGGGAAAAGACAAAAGTAATGAGAATAAATGCAGGTAATGATAACAGGGTTGAACTTGAAGAAACACCACTACAAGATGTAGAATCGTACACATATCTTGGCAGCAATATAGACAAAGTTGGAGGGACAGACAGTGATATCAAATAAGAATACAAAAAGCAAGAGGAGCTTTCATTGCATTGGGAAATATATGGATGTTGAGAACTTGTGGGGGATTTTCTTGAAATCTAATCATTGTGTGTGTATTTATATGCATGTGTCTTGGGATGGTGTACACATCATCTGTACTCTTCAGCTGTCTCCGGGTTCATGTTTTCATTGACGTGGACCTGGTGTGATATGATAACTGCGTGGTAAATACAACAATCACAGGTTCACTCAAGCCAACGTTACTGACAAGTCTGGAACACTATCCAACGGTTCTGAACATTTATTATGAAGAAACTCAAGATGAATATGTCATGTTAATGAATAGATAATAAAATCCAGTATAGGCACATAGCTTCCGTTCGCGCTTCGTTTCTCTCAGGACGTTTACCCCAGGTCCGTCTTCAACATGGCTGTTGCGTGATAAATTCTCGCAACATCGTTTTATTTCAATATCTATTTTATAACGCAAGGGCAACAACTGCTTGAAATTTATAGTCACTTTTCTCGGTAAGCATTTGTCTTCTCGCGTTGGTATCGAATGCAGTTAAGTTTGAGCTGTGGTCATTTTGCGCTGGACTACGCATGACTTGTCTTGCTTCTTGGTCGATCGGTTTCCGCCCACCACTAGTGGAGTGAGCGATTTGGAATGGCGAAAGAGATGCCTCGTTGAAGAGGGGATCTCCGCTATTTTTTGTTCTGTCAGGGATGTGTAGTCCTCTTATGGATATTTCGTTTATTCGGGATAATACCTCTAGTGTATTTGCACATGCCGGGAGGCGTGATATTTCTGTATTTCTTGAAAGCAAGGTAAATTGACTTTTTCATTAACTCTATCGATTTTGGGTCGTGAGCGATTTCGATTCATAGCCTGTCTTCGAAAGTCGTCGTCACGAGATGTTTTTTCCCAGCTCACATGTCGCTGCATTGTACTGCATCGGTTGATGCATGTACCAAGGACCATTACTTGCTACTTTGTTAAATGAACTAGGTTTGGAAAACCTTTATTATCTAGAGGATATTTTTGAGGACATTATTTATACTTCAGCAGACGTGTCTGTCTTGCTGAAGTCAAACTAAGGAGAGTGAACTGATCTCATACATCTGGTTATCTCCTGGCTGTTATAGAAAAGGATGGAGTTTTTCACCTGACTACATTTACAGCACTTTGAAATATAACATGCATCTGACTCATCATTGTAATGCTGTCTACCGTCTATTGCTGTATTGAATGTTGCTGTGATAATGACTGTTTGATGTGCCTACATATTCGCGTAACCATTTTGTCACTGTGGCGTCCACAATAAATAATGAAGAAAAACGTCAACGGCTGTTACAAGAATCATTGACTTTATACGTCGTGAGTTTACTGACGTCCTATGTGGATTGCCCTGTTATTTTTGTATGAACATTGTTTTGACTGAACACATCTGCACACCACACAAAACCAGACATGCGGATACCATCCATCATCATATGGCATCACGCATCATTTGGTGGCCATAAGCTGGTTTGATTCTGGTACCAGCAAACACGGGGTCCCTTACCCACTTCATTTTCAACAAGAATTCATCAGCATCCTTCAAGAAATTAACATTCTTCAATACAGTCAACATCTTCAAAATTTTCAAAGTACTCGGCGTTGCCCGGTAAAAGTCAAAATTTCAAACTTTTTGACGGAAAACAAGAATTTGACAGTACCCGGCGTTGTTACATGTTGCCGGATAACTCGGACTGCTGTTATCTTTTACGCAAGTCAAGCAAGTTGCTGCTGTCAAGGTTCCAGTGCTGTCGTTTTTGTGAAGGTCAAGTGCCGGTTGAAACGGGTTGTTTTCTGAAGAAGGCCAAGTACCGATTTCCATCAACTTACTTTTGGATTAGAAGGTCAAGTGCCGAAACAACTCAACACACAGTATTTCAGAAGCTCTTGTACCATCGTGTTAGCAGTGGAAGCAGTTCAGATGTGCCATCATCGTTGGAGCTTCGCTCTTTAGGACGTTGATTGACATCCGTTTTTTTCTGCTGTTCTACGATTGGAAGCCTATAAGTTAAGTGGCCTGTTTGTATGTAAACTGTGCCCTTATACTTCTGCTGAGTCTTCTGTGTATCATCTCATTCTATATATGTTATATGTTTATATGTTATTCGTATGTTTATATTTCAGCGGGTTCTCGGTTGGGTGGTGTCTCCGTTAGATTATGCCACGTCATGGAGGTCGTCTATTGTGAGCGTTTTCTGTAGGGTTTGCAAATTTCCGATACTGGAATTTGCTAAGCGACTTCTGTTGCTATTTATGTTAGCTGTGATGACATGTTTTAATATTGTTTTCGTTATTATTTCGCATTCTTTAGTTTTGTTTTGATTTGTTTGTATTTGTTAGCCTACTCTTGTCTATAATTTAGTTTCATACAACATTTTTGTTTATACACTGTGGTGTCATGTATTTTGTTTAATTATAGCGCAGATATCGTCACATTTTTTGTGATATTTCATTAATTTCTGCTTTATTTTTAGTTGATTTCTGCGAACGTTTTTGTATTGTTGCTGATCTTTGTTATTGTTTCCATTGTTATTGTTTACATTGTTTGCATTGTTTACATTTTCAATGTTTACATTCTGCATGTGTTTACATAGTCATTGTTTACAGTTATAGTAATTAGTTAATGGGCTATGCTAATGCACTGTTACTACTACACTGATGATAAATGAATGAATGAATAAGTGTCGTGGCACACTATTGAATTGAGAAGTGCAACTTATCCTGATCAAGAAATTGATTGTTGATAATTTTCACTATAATTACAGCGTGAGAGTTTTCTTTTGATTGGAGGACTTGTTTTTCACCCCACAGGGAGGCGAGGGGGGATTTGAGCTGGATAAGGTAGATGTTCGTGATATATTAGAACAAAGTGCTCTTAATTAACTGACTTGTTAACACTGTTGGAGCGTTCTTGATGTAATAAATCATTCGTAGTTAATCTTATTTCCAAGTGCTTTTTGGGCATTCTTCGATTATGTTAGATGACAGAATCATAGCAGTGTCTACATTTTGAGCACTTTATTGAGCAGCTCGGTATATTTGCTTGGGAAGAGACTGGTGGTGATAAGCTTTAGAAGCGAATTTGCTCAAACTGCTCAGCGATATGATGTTAGAGTAAGCAATGGAAAGATGAGACAAAAGAAAAACTGCATATGGAAAGCTGAAACAAAAAGAAAAAACTGCAGATGCAGGTGGGATGAAAAAAGATTCCCCAAATGGAAATGGGAAAAAACAAAAAAGGGAATCAGAAGCTTGAGGAAAGAAAAACTACTCACCTGCTAGAGGCTGACCCTAGAAATAGAAAAAGACTATGAAAAAGAGAGGCTGAAAGTATAAAGGACTTGAAATCATGAATAGCTGAGCATGATGAGAACTGAGACTAAGTACTTGAAAGAACAAGAGGCATAAGAAAAAATAAGCAAGGAAAAAGAAAAAACAAGAAGATAGAGTCTTGAAGAGAGACTTTTCATAGAAAGCACAGATTGGAACAATAGAAGACAAACGGGCTCCTCTTTGCTTTAGAGTTGCGTAAAGTACTTGAAGCACTTGACTCGCAGCCATAGCATGTCCATGGAATTGTAGATGGTAATGTAAGAGTTAAGCTATAACAATGGATAGCTACGATTCTAGAAAAAGGTCTTATGGCCTTTAGATTACTTACCTTGGAATACCTTTTTCATAGCAGCAATTGATGAATCAGCAGAGCAGGGGCAGCTACATGTTTAATGTTACGCTGCCGAACAGCCGAGGACAATCAATGTTATTCCCTAGGTAAGGCATTAAAAGAATGATAGCCTGCATTATAGGAAAATTGTAAGGTTAGTGTCTCTAGACTTTTAGCTCGGGCACTGTATCACAGTGATGGAGAACATAGTAGTTTTTATCTGGATCAGGTGAATTCTGACTGGTACATCAGCTCACTGTAAGTGCTGCCACTACTACAGTAGAAGATCAAAAAATATAACTAAAATAAAAAGAAATAAAATTATATCAAATAATGACGGGTATCGCACTTTAATCAGTGGGGGGGGGGGGGAAATCTTAAATAGCTACAAAGTGCTTTATTAAGTAGAGTTAGAGGATTCTATGGTGGTTTGAACTCCTGACAAGAAACAATGTATGAGGAATGTTCAGGGCCGCTCTTGTTAAAGAAAATGTCAAGGCTCTAACGGAAGACGGGGCTATCGTCTACAATTTGAGGTAAAACATCATTGTTACTCTGAAAATATGGATATAGTTATGAATCTCTTCCCGAGTTTTTATTGCAATGTCAAATACGCTTTTCACATTTTACTTTTTCTCACGATGGTGTCTTGAAACTCTCATATAAGAACGGACTAAATAAACTCTATGAAGAGGACTTATGGAGCTTAAGAAATACTTAGAGGACAAAAGATCATGTCGTCACTGTCAAATGAGTCGGTCTTTCCTTGTGCTTTCACCTCATGTCAGTATATGACGTGTAAAACCACATCTCGGTTATAAAATCAATAGAATATAGTAAGAGGAAATGGAGTGAGATTTTCTGGTTTGACCAAATACTTACGTAAGACTTGCTGCGTCACCCGAGCCAATCATAACCATCATGTGGTTAACTCTATCTACAGGTGTGAAAGTGATGAGGTTTAACCAGTTGCTTTTCTGGCAGCTCCGTACGTATGGAGCCAAAAACTTTTGCCTCGTAGAGTAGATTCCATACATATGAAAAATTTTGATAAGAGAAAGAAGCTGTAGACGGTCAAATTTCTGCTGTCAAAATCATGGAAATCCAATTTCATTAGGTGGATCTCTTCATTCGAAGGAATGGAGGAGACAAAACCTGATAGTACCTCGGTTTACTATCACCCTAATACATTATACTATAATTATAAGAATAAGCCATTTCAAAAGAGGATATGGTAATAGAGGTTATTCCTGCCGATGAGAGCCTCAGAACCAAAACAAAATAGATGTTTTGTTCGACTGATTACAATTTGTAGCTGACAACGATAGTGAAGAGTTCGTCTGGATATTAACTGGGAATTCGTGAACCAGGATAAGACAATTACAAAATAGATGACAGAATAAATAACTAACTGGCGAGAGATAACTCGTATATAACATGCTGACTTGTAACTTTCAGAGGTAACGGTTATAGTTGATCAAGGGGGTAGATCTGCAACACATCAAAAAAAGATAATATATCAGGCATTCAGCATGGCCTACTAATGGCTGATACAACTAAGGGTAAAACTGAGGGGACGCAAATGTGGTGCTAAAGACACTCTAATTCATTTGGTTGTTTAGGGATTAATAAATAAACTTTGACAGGCAGGTCAATGGTTCTCGCTTTTTGTATACTTTGATAGCCAAGTGTGGAGTTCGTGATAGCAAAACTCAATGCCCCACCGAAGTGCATACCTGTACTTTATTCGGACGCACGGGGTACCAGAATACTTTGAGTCGTTGTGGTGTACCCCCACCTTCCGCATACTTCCTGCTCACTGTCTCCGTGCTGGCAACTGTTTGCGACGCATTGGGCAGGAGGTGTTTCTTTTAAATCCTGAACGAAGTTAAGGGGGTCCTTGTTAAATGATACTTCCGGTCTCACTACTTTTCGATTCCGGGATGCTCCACACCACTATTGGTGTTAGATACAATCGCTTGGTAGATCCTATCTTGTGCTTACAGAGAAGGGTTTATTAAATGTGTCCACATTTGGCCGGCACTACGTCTAGTAAAAATATCCTACTGCTGTAATTCGCATTGCCACTCCTTTCTTTACTGGAGATGTGCATGCTTGTCTCTTACCTAATCCTATTGCGGACCTTATTATTGGTCGTATTCACGGAGTTAGGGAGTGTACCCCACAGCAGATTGCTGCTTGGGAAGATAATAACATGCAATGCAATGCTTACAAATGCAGTAGTTACTTAAGAGCACAAGCAGCTACTAAAAAACACCACCGAAACTTTCACTGAATAGTGATAGATAATGAAGTTGATAGCCAAGATAGTCACTTAGTAATCACTCGTGACTCTTTCATAAAATTGCAAGAAGAAGATCCTTCTTTAAAAAAATCTTCTTTCTTGCGAAGAAAGGGTGATCCGAATCAGGATACAAATAGAAAATCTTGGATTGATTAAATGAGAATATGGAAACGGACGTACTTGTACGTATGGTACAAGATCGGTACAACGTCCAACGTCGGCAACATTCGCAAAATTCTTGTTCCCTAAGAGCATGATGAGTCAAAATATTACAACATGCTCACGTGCTAGACTCGCAACTTGCTAGACATATGGGTTTTGCCCATCCGAAGTCGAGACTCCTTGCGGCTTTCTTTTGGCCCTTTGTCAATAAGGACCTTCGTATTTACTGCCGATCATGCAAGGTCAAGTCGGCCAGAGGACATCAGTTTATCCTTACATGTGTCGATATGTGCACACGTTGGCCAGAGGCTATTCCTCTTAAGAGCATATCTACTACAGATATCGCAGATGCTCTTTGGTTGATATTTTCTCGCTTGGGGTTCCCCAGAGAAATATTGTCAGACCATGGCACTCAACTCATATCTGACACTATCTCACAGGTAATGTCTACCTTACATATTGAACGATCTCTCAGTAGTATCTACCATCCTATGTCTAATGGGTTAGTAGAGCGTCTGAATAGAACGCTCAAGACTTTGCTTGGTAAGATAACTGAAGATCATCCTCAAGATTGGGACAGGGTTTTACCCGCGGCTCTCTTTGCCTATAGAGAAGTCCCTAATGAACACACAGGATTTTCTCCCTTCGAACTTGTCTTTGGCGCGCGTCCACGCGGCCCTATGTCTTTATTACACGATCTCATCACTGCCGATGATATTAGCGATGAAACTCAATCCTCATATGAGTATGTCATTGCTCTTAGACAAAAGATCATTGAGGCATGGAAGCTAGCAACTGCTTCATCAGAAATTGCTAAAGAGAAGGCAAGGCAGTTTGCGAACAAGAATAGATGTCTACGACAACTTTGTCCAGGTGACAAAGCATTCGTCCTACTCCCCAGTAGGGAAAATAGACTTCTTATTGCATGGAAAGGTCCGTATGCAATAGTCTCTCGGATTTCCGATGTTGACTATGTGGTCGATATTGATGGAAAGCATAAAACTTTCCACATAAACATGCTTTCGGAATTTCACGAACGTCCGGACTATTTGCTGCCTATTTTCCAGGCAACGGATGATGCTCCTGCACCTCACGGTCATTATTCATCCCTGTCTGTCATTCAGGATGAGGAAGCTACCTTCTCTGATGTCAACCTTCCCCTTCCAGTGGTTCCATTACATTCCACGGAATCTTGGAAAAACGTTTCTGTTTCTCCTAATCTTTCTGGTGACGAACATCGACAAGTCTCGTCGATGTTACAAACATTTCAGGATGTTCTCACTGACATTCCTGGACACACAGATGTCATAGAACATGACATAATTCTTACCGACAATAATCCAATTAGGGTTAGGCCGTATCCTATTCCTATACACTTTCAGTCGCAAGTGGAAAAGGAATTGGATGAAATGATTCAATTAAATATAATTGAACCATCGACTTCACCATATTCTTCTTCCATGGTTATTGTCCGGAAGAAGGATAAGAACATACGAATTTGCGTTGATTATCGCAAATTGAATCAGGTCACAAAGTTCGACGCTGAACCGATGCCTTTGTTAGAAGATCTACTGATTAGACTTTCTAATTCTAGATTCTTCACTAAACTTGACTTGTCTAAAGGTTATTGGCAAGTGCCTTTAGCAGAGCATGCCAAACCTCTTACTGCTTTTTCTACACCTAGGGGTCTATTTCAATGGAATGTTATGCCTTTTGGTCTCATGAACGCCCCTGCCACTTTCGTTCGCATGATGCGTCGAATTCTGTCACATCGTTCGGATGTCATCGCATACTTAGATGACATCTGTCTCTTCAGTGATACCTGGGAAGATCACTATTTAGGGTTATATGACTTACTGTCCACTCTACGTGAGAATAATTTGACAGCAAAACCTTCTAAAGCTTTTGTTGGTTTTGGTGAAATCTCTTTCCTGGGTCATCGTGTTGGTCATGGTCTCTTGAAGACAGAAGACCACAATACTTCCAAAATACTGAACATCTCTGTTCCTAAAACGAAGAAACAAGTTAGGAGTCTCTTAGGTTTAATTCAATTTTATGGGAGATTTATTCCAAATTTATCTTCGATCATGGCACCTCTATCAACATTGTTGAAGAAAGGTTCGCCTAATCTGGTCCGTTGGTCTGAAGAATGCCAATCTTCACTAGACCAAATCAAGAATATATTTTCTTCTCCTCCCATCTTAAGATTACCTACTCTTGATAGGACTTTTGTTCTTCGGAGTGATGCTTCATCCACTGGGATTGGAGCAGCACTGATGCAAGAATATGCAAATACTCTGCATCCTGTTATGTACATTTCTAGAAAACTAAATGCGGCAGAGAGGAACTACTCGGTTTTAGACCGTGAGTTGTTAGCGATGGTTTGGTCAATTCTAAAAGCTACAAAGATTCCTCCTGGGCGCACATTTCATTCTAGAGACTGATCAGAAAGCTCTTACAGCTATTCAGACTAAGAATTTGAAGAGTTCGAGATCCACTCGATATGCTATAGCTCTTCAACCTTTTCACTTCACGGTACGAGCTATCCGTGGTGCGGATAATGTGATGGCTGACATTTTGTCTAGATGCCCACATGACTCCAACTAATACTTCTGTCCTATATTTCCATATATTACAGAGTCATAACACACCTATATTTCTACAATAGATTAGCACATCTGTACTTACTTTATATGTACACACTATCGTGCTTTGTTGTCATCTTCTTCTGTTCGTTTTTTTTTAAGATGATAGAGGAGGACTGAGTAGTTAATATAAGGGCCGTTAGTTTTACTAAACAGCCACAATTATTAATAATGTATTGTACCTTATGAAGCATATTAGTTATTAATTAGCATTATATTGCTTGTACTTTCTCAGAATGTCATTGTTGAGCTGAGGACTTACCTTACTAGTATCAAGCATGACGAGTTCTAGATTGTGTACTTACCCTCGGAATACCAGAGCATATGTCCTGGATCGTCATGTAGTTTAACTTTACTATGTACTTATGTCATTACATGTCAAAGAATGTACTATTTAAATTTTCCTATCAGATTTGTACATCCATTTTTAAAGACAATATTAGAGTATGCTGTTTAATGATGATTATAGTAACTTGCATACGTATATTGTGTTTACATGCTAACGTGATGTGTGTTGGTGACACCTCCCCGATGTGAATATTTTTTGAGACATATTTATTTTTCTGTTGAGGTATATCCTCACCAGACACTCTATAATTAGCCTATTGTTTGGCAATTTAGTTAATTATCAGCGCATAATTCGTGCGTTTTGAGCCGCTTATCGCATGCTCTTTGATATTGAAAAAAAAAAATATGTTCCACATTTTTTTTTTTATCGGGAGGAGGTGGTGATATGTTGCGTGATAAATTCTCGCAACATCGTTTTATTTCAATATCTATTTTATAACGCAAGGGCAACAACTGCTTGAAATTTATAGTCACTTTTCTCGGTAAGCATTTGTCTTCTCGCGTTGGTATCGAATGCAGTTAAGTTTGAGCTGTGGTCATTTTGCGCTGGACTGCGCATGACTTGTCTTGCTTCTTGGTCGATCGGTTTCCGCCCACCACTAGTGGAGTGAGCGATTTGGAATGGCGAAAGAGATGCCTCGTTGAAGAGGGGATCTCCGCTATTTTTTTTGTTCTGTCAGGGATGTGTAGTCCTCTTATGGATATTTCGTTTATTCGAGATAATACCTCTAGTGTATTTGCACATGTCGGGAGGCGTGATATTTCTGTGTCATTAACTCTATCGATTTTGGGTCGTGAGCGTTTCGAGTCATAGCCTGTCTTCGAAAGTCGTCGTCACGAGATGTTTTTTTTCCCAGCTCACATGTCGCTGCATTGTACTGCATCGGTTGATGCAGGTACCAAGGACCATTACTTGCTACTTTGTTAAATGAACTAGGTTTGGAAAACCTTTATTATCTAGAGGATATTTTTGAGGACATTATTTATACTTCGGCAGACGTGTCTGTCTTTCACCATTTTACACACGTCTCGCTATTTTACACACGCCTCACTTTTCCACCACCACAATGGAAAAAACCCAAGGATCACACTCTCACTTCACATGTATAACACCCATTCATTATTATTTTCTGGGACTGCTCTACGATGCCTTCTGTAACCTGTTCTGCACCGCCCAACAATGGAGATCATGAGAAATCGGATCCAACACAAAAACGTGGAACTGATGACAAGAACCAGACAAGTGCCAGTTGAACAATAGATGAGAAAAAGGCGATGGATAGGACACACACTGAGGAAACCTGTTGATAGCATTACAAGGCAGTCCTTGTTCTGGAACCCCCAGGGCAAGAGAGGCAGAGGTAGACCAAGAAGCACACGGAGAAGAGAACTGGAAACAGAGGTGAAAATGATAATGAGAACATGGAAAGAACCTGAGATGATGGCACATGACAGGAGGACTTGGCATGTGTTTGTTGAAGGGCTATGCTCCTTGGGGAGTGGAGGGTTATGATATAATATCCAAAGCTAGTAATTCGAATAATTCAATTCAGCCAGCCAGGAGGATAAGGTCCTCTAACACCGAAAAACACATGGAGAAAAGAACTGGAGATAGATATATTAAAGGGATAAAGAAGACCTTGAGCAGACGGCATGGATGACAGGAAGACTTGGCCTGAGTTTGTTGAAAGTGTGCACTCAATGGGCAGTTTAAATGTAATGAATGACTTTAGTTACACTGGCAAGTGAATTTGTTTCTTTGCTACCTTCATTGCTGCAGCAGAGGTCTTTGCTCTGTAGCAATCATGTTTTTATGGCAGTTGTGTCAATTATTGATGAAGTTGTTCATTCTGTTCCACAGATTGGGAAGCTGTGGTCAAGCTGTCAGAAGATTTCAATGGTGCTGATTTGAGAAATGTGTGCACAGAAGCAGGTATGATTTTTTTTAGACCACAAACAGCTCCAGGGTCAACCCAGCCTCATGAATTGGGTACCAGAGCAACTCTGGGAAGGTTAAGGCGACCAGCGTGATGCTGACCACATGACCCCTTGTGTGCAGATGGTCAAGAAAATATGGGCCTAATACCATATTCCCAATATGCCTGAATGGGCGTGTAACGGGATCCTTTTACCCTTAGCTGGTTTTACATGATACGGTTGTGTGTTCCATGCACACCCATCATATTAGTCACCTCTTACAAGATGGAATATCCTATTGGCAGATTGGTTAGAGCACTTGCCTCTTGCTGCAAAGTTACCGATTTCAAAACCTGATTGTACACCAGTCAACTCAGCTGTAAATGGGTACCTGACTCTGATTTTTTTATAGTTTGGGAAGGCAAACGCAGTGAGGAAGGTAACTAGTCATCCCAATTTCATAAAGCTGGACATAGTATAGTGTAGCCTGTAACAGTTGACTCCTCTATGGCAGTATCTGCTACCTTACAACCAGGCCTAATGGGGCAGTATCTGCTACCTTACAACCAGGCCTAATGGGGCAGTATCTGCTACCTTACAACATGCCTAATGGGGCAGTATCTGCTACCTTACAACCAGGCCTAATGGGGCAGTATCTGCTACCTTACAACCAGGCCTAATGGGGCAGTATCTGCTACCTTACAACCAGGCCTAATGAGGCAGTATCTGCTACCTTACAACCAGGCCTAATGGGGAAATGTAACTGTCCTTTTTTCTTGTTGAGGTGATCACTGGCCCAAGACAGTATACATGTTGTTAGATGTGTAGTGCGAGCGTATGATGAATTGAGTGTGGGTGCGTATGAAGACGCGAATGTGTTTAGGCTCGTATAGATGTAGATCCTGCAACCCATACTCTCACATGCAGTAATCAAGGATGCTTTGACACTGCAGGCATGTTTCAAGACATTTATTGACGGGAACACACATAATATCAACAGGAACAGTCAGTGTAACAAGGTCATGCTGACCTGACATCGATAGGTATACATTTGGCATTCAAAAAGGTAACCATCAGAATAGACGTGCTGTAGTATAATAGCCGGAAGCACAGGCCTCGTCCTAACGTCGGCCGTGTACTTCTGTTAAATAGGTTATCATCAACCCTGCAGTAATACTTATTGTAGATAGAAGTTCCGCCAATCTGCGGCTCCCACAATATATCTTCGTCACTGGATTTCTGGACAATATAAGACTAACAGTCTTGGATGGCTACCTCGAGCACAAATATATAAGTTCTGAAATGGCGGATCCGTGAACTGCTGTTCACCCTAGGTAATCCTTTACATGTTCTGCCACCGAAAAGCGTAATAATGCATAAAGGTCGGTATTACCTGGTAAATGAATCCTCAGAACTACACAAGGAATTCTGTCGTCATCCCGACGCACAGAGATTCACTGGGGGAAAACTGCTATGGCAGTTACTTCGAAGATTCTCCCCGAAAAACAATGGACTCTTGGTCCCTTCAGAAAAACAGGACCTCCCGGCTTCCCGGAAGTATATCTCACTCCCGCTTAAAAAACCTTCCCATAGGCCTACGCCCGAACTGTCAACCTCTGACCCTAAAGGTCAAACACAATGAATGAATAAACAAGGGAAGACAACCCCTAATCAACCTGACATCGCAGGTAAAGACACAATTATACTTATGATACAAACATAAGCAAATAACTTGACAGATGACTCCGTCGAAAATGACAGCAACATTACTACCACCCCCCTGTAAAAAAAAAAAAAATTGCATTTTTTTTTTAATATGTTCATGAGCAAGATAGCACCAGTATCACTTCTGTGCTCATGCAAACAATGAACCTAATATCAGGTACAATAGAAGAGGGTACAAATCATCTCCCAACATAGGAGAAAATATTTCCTTTAAGCCAAACAAACTAAGGGATACCATTCAAGAAACCTAAGTTGCTGGCAATACCAATCATATATCAAACATTACTAAATAATATAATCATAGCAATATATACAAATGTCAATGCTATTTTAGCAACATATCACTGATGGATGGACAAAATGAAATTTGTTAAATTATCTAAACATCATCCAAATACATTTGTATTACAACATATTATGATATTAAGGACAGACCTAAGTCTGAAAATATATCAGGAAAAACTAGGACACAAGATTTAACTGGAATCATGTGGGCATCTAGACAATATGTCCGCCATCACATTATCCGAACCACGGATAGCTCGCACCGTGAAATGGAAGGCTGAAGAGCAATAGCATAACGAGTAGATCTCGAGCTCTTCAAATCCTTACTTTGCATAGCCGTAAGAGCTTTTTGGTCGGTTTCCATAAAGAAATGCGCGCCCAGAAGGAACCTTTGTAGCTTAAGAATGGACCAAACCATAGCCAACAATTCACGGTCCAAAACCGAGTAATTCCTTTCTGCCGCATTCTGCATCCTGTAATGTATAATAGAAATATACATTACAGGATGCAGAGTTCCTGAATATTCCTGCATTAGTGCCGCTCCAATGCCAGTGGAAGAGGCATCACTACGAAGGACAAAAGTCTTATCAATCGTCGGTAGTCTTAAGATAGGATGAGATGAGAACAAATTCTTAACCTGATCCAATGAAGATTGGCATTCTTGGGACCAACGCACCATATTAGGAGAACCTTTTTTCAATAACGTTGAAAGTGGTGCCATAATGGAGGACAGATTCTCAATGAATCTTCCATCGAATTGTATCAATCCCAAGAGACTACGCACTTGCTTTTTTGTCTTCGGAACCGAGATATTTAATATCTTTGAAATGTTTTGGTCCTCTTTCTTCAACAGACCATGACCAACTCGATGACCTAGGAAGGAAATTTCACTAAACCCAACAAAAGCTTTAGAGGGTTTAGCAGTCAAACTATGCTCACGTAGAGTAGATAGCAATTCCTTCAGACCCACATAGTGTTCTTCCCAAGTATCGCTGAAAAGACAGATGTCGTCTAAATATGCAATGACATCTGCACGATCTGATAGAATTCGTCGCATCATGCGTACGAAAGTCGCTGGGGCGTTCATAAGCCCGAAAGGCATAAAATTCCATTGAAACAGACCCCTAGGTGTCGAAAAAGCAGTGAGAGGTTTGGCGTGTTCCGTCAGTGGGACTTGCCAATAACCTTTCGACAAGTCTAGTTTAGTAAAGAATTTAGCTTTAGAAAGTCTAATAAGTAGATCATCTAATAACGGCATAGGTTCAGCATCGAACTTCGTAACTTGATTTAATTTGCGATAATCAACGCAAAGACGTATGTTATTGTCTTTCTTTCGAACAATAACTATCGACGAAGAATAAGCTGAAGTGGATGGTTCAATTATTTGTAGTTGAATCATTTCATCCAATTCTTTCTCGACTTGTGCTTGAAAATGAATAGGTATTGGGTATGGTCTTACTCTGATCGGATTACGATCAGTAAGTATGATGTCATGTTCTATGACATCTGTGTGTGCAGGAATGTCGGTAAGGACATCCTGATATGATTGTAACGTAGAGGATACTTGACGTTGTTCCTCAAAAGACAAGTTGGAAGAGACTGTAACGTCTCTCCACGATTCCGTTGAAGTAAGTGGAATCGTAGGAAGAGGTAAGTTCACGTCAGAAAAAATAGTTTCCTCATCCTGTATAACGGACAGGGATGAGATGTGACCATGTTGAACTGGAGAGTCGTCCGTCGCCTGGAAAATAGGCTGTAAATAGTCTGGACGTTCAATCAACTCTGTTAGCATATTTATATGGAAGGTTTTATGCCTTCCATCCACATCGACAATATAGTCGACATCAGAAATTTTCGAGACTATAGTGTATGGACCCTTCCAAGAAATGAGAAGTCTATTCTCTCTTGAGGGCAGTAAGACATATGCTTTGTCTCCAGGACAAAGTTGACGTAGGCGTCTTTTCTTATTAGCAAATCGCCTAGCTTTTTCTTTCGCAAATTCGGAAGATGAAGTTGCTAACCTGCACGATTCGATAATCTTTTCTCTAAGAGCTATAACATATTCATATGACGATTGTGTATCATCGTCAATATTATCGGAAGTTATCAAATCGTGTAACAAGGACATTGGCCCGCGCGGTTGCGCGCCAAAGACAAGTTCGAAAGGAGAAAACCCTGTATGCTCGTTGGGAACCTCTCTATAGGCAAAGAGGACTGCAGGTAAAACCCTGTCCCAATCTTCAGGATGATCCTCCGTTATCTTGCCAAGTAAGTTCTTTAGTGTCCTGTTAAGACGTTTTACCAATCCATTGGACATTGGATGATAAATACTACTGAGAGACCTTTTAATGTCTAGCGTAGCCATTACCTGAGACATAACGTCCGAAATTAACTGAGTGCCGTGATCCGACAGTATTTTCTCCGGGGAATCCCAGACGAGAAAATACGAGCCAAAGAGCATCAGCGATATCGACAGTTGATATGCTCTTCAGAGGAATAGCCTCTGGCCAACGCGTGCACATGTCCACGCAAGTGAGGATAAATTGGTGTCCTCTGGCTGACTTAATTTTGAACGGACCAATGATGTCTATAGCCATTTTCTGAAACGGCCGAATCGGAATATCTGCAGCCTGAATAGGAGCAGCATGTCTCGGACCCCTAGACTTGACCTCTTGACAAATTTTGCAAGATCGGCAATAAATTCGGATGTCTTTATTCACGAATGGCCAAAAGAATGACGCAAGGACTCTAGTTTTAGTTCTGGAAAAACCCATGTGTCCCGCACACTGAGAATCGTGTGCATGCCGAAGAATTAAGGCTCTCATACACTTAGGCACAAGAATTTGCGAGTGCATAGACTTGTCCGAGTGTTTGTACCATTCGTACCAATATACCATTCTTCATAGTGATATACGATTTGTGATTCGTATTTTGATTGGGATCCCCTTTCTTTGCAAGAAGGAAGTATTTCTTCAAAGAAGGATCCTCTTCTTGACGTTTAACAAACGAGTCATGGGAAATCACCAAGTGCTCGTCTTGGCTATCAACTTCATTACTATTATCAGATGAAGTTGGGGGATTAAGAGCTTGAGCTCTTGTCACCACTGCATTGACCGTTTGAATGTTTTTTTTCTTCCCAACTAGAAATTTGTTGCGGGGTGCATTCCTTAACCCCATGAATACGACCGATTATAAGATCCGCAATAGGATTAGGAAGAAGACATGCATGGACATCTCCTGTGAAGAAAGGAGTGTCAATCCTAATAATAGCAGTAGGATAGCTTTCCATAGTACCACCAAATGTAACACATTTGATTGTTTTTTCCAGTGGCACAGCAAGGATCTATCAGAGACTCCTTAACCCCGACGGTAGTACATCCCGAATCGAAAAGTACTGAGACTAGCCTATCATTTATTAGACCTTTATGTAAGATGAGAGATCCTCTCCCATCATGCGCAACTGTAGCAGGTAGAGCAGGAAGAGGGTGACCACAACTTAGCGTAGATACAGTTGATGAGTCAAACAATGTTAAGCATTGGGGGCATTCAGTTGCTCTCCCAAAATCGAAAGCACAACCAGTGATAGCCCTAGAGTTACCACTATCATTTACTGTATTACAGGCTCCATCAAACTCTTGTTGCGCAGAGTTTGCCTGTTGGTAAGGTCTTTTTTTGTTAAACCTAGGTCTACCTCGATTATCATTTCCCCTGTAATTATTTTTGACTATCATTTCCCCTGTAATTATTTCGCGTATCATTTCCCCTGTAATTGTGATCATATTGCCTATTGTAATCATCATTCCGGTTTGAATCCCGGTTTCTAAATTCACCATCGTCATAATCTTGACGTCGAGAATGATTACCTCGAAAATTTGAATAGTTATTATTTGGATAGCCTTTACGAAAGTGTCTCAAATTATTACCACTAAAATTACGAGAACTACCATCTTGTCTCCACTGCATAGACGAAGAACCATCATGTGTTGGATTACTCCGCTTCTGAGTGTAATTTTGATTACTTCCCCTATTCCAATTTTGTTGAGCACCCTGAAATTTTTTTCTGAAATTAGGGCCATATGGTGTTGCCGAAGCAGCTGGCAACCCTTCTTTCACTTTAGAATTGCTAACTGTAGCATGGGGATGTGCTGTGGCATACTGACAACAGTATTCCTCCATTTCTTTTAAGTTTTTAGGCTTACGCTCATGAAGGAATGCAAGAAAAGAATCATTAACAGATGACAAAACCTTATCTCGCAATAATAAGTCCATTAGACCTTCATATGTTTTCTCAATCTGAGACAACTCAACCCATCGTGTAAATGTACGACGTATCTTTGTAACAAAATCAGAGAAATCTACTCCATTTTCTGGCAACATTGTCCTAAAACGAAGACGATAGTCTTCTTGTTTTAATTGGTATTTTTTTTTAGCAATGCTGCCCTGACAACATCATAATTAGTCCTCTCATGTTCGTCTATTGTCATAAGAGTAGTCACTGTGTCACCTGTAAAAAATGGCATCAGTTGTTCAACATATTTTTCCTTTTTTATGTTATGCGTATCGCACAAAAATTGGAATCTATCTAGATAATCTGCTACGTCATCCTTTAAAGGATTGAAATGAGGCAATTTAATCCTACTAACAAACTCCTTTGTCGTACTCGAAGTTGTTTGCTGAGCACCCGTACTCGCCAATTTCAATTTCTCTAACTCCAAAATTGCGAGTTTTTCATCAAGTTCCATCTTCTGTTTTCTTTCCTCATGTTCCATTTTTCTAATTTCAGCCTCAGCAGCAGCTTGAAGTTTTTTTTCCTCTGCAGCAGCTTGAAGTTTTTTTTTTCCTCTGCAGCAGCTTGAGCTTGAATTTTTTTGTCTTCCATTTCCATCTGGAATTTTCTTTCATCAGCTGCAGCTTGAGCTTTCCTCTCCTCAGCAGCAGCTTGAGCTTTTCTCTCCTCAGCCTCTCTTTGATACCTTCTTTCTTCAAGTTCTAATCTTCTATTCTCAGCTTCTAGCTTCTTTAGTTCAGCTTCTGCTTTCAATTTAATTTCCTCTTTTTGTTTCTTTTCTTCTGACTTTAATGCAATGGCGAATTGAGCAGATGAATATTCTTCCAATTCTTTACCAGACTTACCAAGGGTCAACCCTTGCTGGATGAAGAAATCCAATGTAGACATTCTGTCTAATGAGATCAGAAACCTGAAAAAAAAAATTAAATAAATTACCTTATCCCACTTCAATGGGAGACAAGTCTGAAATGATAGACTTGTATACTCACTTCACTTTATTTTACTGTCTTAGTCTTAGACAAAGACTTTGTATGTTCCTCTTGTTTATAATGTACCCAAAAAATCACTTGAGTACCTGTGGAAAAAAAAATTCCCTTATATCCCACTCACTATGGGCACAAGTCTTTTTTTATAAAGAACTTGTATAAATATCTTATATAATATTATTTAACAAACTCTATATGAAGAGTCTACCTTATCAATAATATCAAAACATGACCAAGTATGTGTATGTAGACTGTGCATGACAGTAATGTAGTACAACCAAAAAAAAAAAAATACAAAGACAAAAATACAAAACAATACAAATGGCAACACTGTTTTAACCAAAAATGTGTAGAGAAATACACAAGAAAGGAGAGACCTACAGAATACAAACAAAACAAATCGAAAATCAAAACTGAAAAGCAGACAAAAGATTACAAAAACAACGTTAAGTACAATTACATCACAGCTAACATCAATAGCGACCAATTGTCACTAGCAAATTTCCAAATTAAGAAAATTTGCACCTACAGACCGCTTACAGTAAGCCTCGATCAAGTGGCATATTTACCGTAAGACCCACCAACCGAAAAACCCGCAGAAAAATACACCAAAAACAGTAGAAGTGACATAAACATATAGCAATCAATTTCAATGTGTTGCAGAACAAGTTCAGTCACAGCTGAAACTAAAATAAATTTCTTGCTCCTTGCGAACACAGAAACGAAATGTCAAACGCGCACTGAACGTCAAATCCACTGTAACATAAAGTGGTATTCACGAACCAAAGTTACTATGACCTTCTCAAATTAGGGCTTGCACATTGAATGTTTACAATTTCACGTACTGTTTACAGACACTTGACCTCCAACAATGTAGCTTGAATGCTCTGACCTAGAAAAGTCTGTTGTTGAATGAAACGTGTCACAACCCGCAGTACTGTTTACAATAGGAACCCGCCTTCTATGCAGTTATGGTCCACGTAGCAAATGCCTAGTAGTTCACTTCAGTACTTGTCTTGTTATGCTTTATGTAGCATTATAATATAAATGCTCGTACTGTTTATTTGTGTCAACCGTTGATGACCTATATCTGTCCTGTTGTAGCCAAAACTTGCAAGTGTAGAATTAGTGCTGTGTTACGGCTGTCCCGTGTGTAGCTTAGACCCACAGATCAGAAGTGTAATGTGTACTTGTCCTTCTTGTAACTTTCTCGACAAAACTGGAGACATCATACATGTAACAGCCAACCAGGAATGTAAATTTCTGGATCCATAAATGTCAACAATAATGTCAAATGCTCGCTCTGTTCTTTTTAAACCCACAGATCTGGTCCATCAGAAATGTAAGTTTCTAGGCCACATTGGCGACAAGAAATATATCATAAGAGCCCACGTAACTGGTCCACCAGAAATGTAACTGTCTTTTTTTCTTGTTGAGGTGATCACTGGCCCAAGACAGTATACATGTTGTTAGATGTGTAGTGCGAGCGTATGATGAATTGAGTGTGGGTGCGAATGAAGACGCGAATGTGTTTAGGCTCGTATAGATGTAGATCCTGCAACCCATACTCTCACATGCAGTAATCAAGGATGCTTTGACACTGCAGGCATGTTTCAAGACATTTATTGACGGGAACACACATAGTATCAACAGGAACAGTCAGTGTAACAAGGTCATGCTGACCTGACATCGATAGGTATACATTTGGCATTCAAAAAGGTAAACATCAGAATAGACGTGCATGGTCAATAGCAAAGTTCTTCAATAATGACAGTTCGTAGCGTCGCCCTTGGCGTCTCTGACTAAACGCGTCAGATGCCTTAGTTACCTTGACACACAGGTGCAACTTGGCACTCCCTGCCAATTGCACATAACAGGCTGTAGTATAATAGCCGGAAGCACAGGCCTCGTCCTAACGTCGGCCGTGTACTTCTGTTAAATAGGTTATCATCAACCCTGCAGTAATACTTATTGTAGATAGAAGTTCCGCCAATCTGCGGCTCCCACAATATATCTTCGTCACTGGATTTCTGGACAATATAAGACAACAGTCTTGGATGGCTACCTCGAGCACAAATATATAAGTTCTGAAATGGCGGATCCGTGAACTGCTGTTCACCCTAGGTAATCCTTTACATGTTCTGCCACCGAAAAGCGTAATAATGCATAAAGGTCGGTATTACCTGGTAAATGAATCCTCAGAACTACACAAGGAATTCTGTCGTCATCCCGACGCACAGAGATTCACTGGGGAAAACTGCCATAGCAGTTACTTCGAAGATTCTCCCCGAAAAACAATGGACTCTTGGTCCCTTCAGAAAAACAGGACCTCCCGGCTTCCCGGAAGTATATCTCACTCCCGCTTAAAAAACCTTCCCATAGGCCTACGCCCGAACTGACAACCTCTGACCCTAAAGTTCAAACACAATGAATGAATAAACAAGGGAAGACAACCCCTAATCAACCTGACATCGCAGGTAAAGACACAATTATACTTATGATACAAACATAAGCAAATAACTTGACAGATGACTCCGTCGAAAATGACAGCAACAGGCAGTATCTGCTACCTTACAACCAGGCCTAATGGGGCAGTATCTGCTACCTTACAACCAGGCCTAATGGGGCAGTATCTGCTACCTTACAACCAGGCCTAATGGGGCAGTATCTGCTACCTTACAACAGGCCTAATGGGGCAGTATCTGCTACCTTACAACCAGGCCTAATGGGGCAGTATCTGCTACCTTACAACCAGGGGGCAGTATCTGCTACCTTACAACCAGGCCTAATGGGGCAGTATCCTTATTCTTTCTGTGCATCTACAGATACCCCCAGGAACTACACAGAGCAGGCTACAATATTTGTGGGGGAGGGAGGGGGAAGTGTTTGCATATCCTAAAACATGAACACCGGCCCTAATAATATGGAATAATTTACGCATAATTAGGTTATTTAATGAAAACTGTTTCCATATTCTGTATGGAAATTATTAAGCAGAAGTAGTGTATTCCCATGTAGCAGAATGAATTGGTTCTGTGAGATCACTTGTGTGGAAAATTTTTTACTGGAGCCAATATTTTAATTGGAAAAAGCAGTCAACCCTTCAGAGCTTGGATATTTCACCCTTAAAAAACAATGGAATCTAAATTTATTCCACTGTAATATAAAATAATTTAAACACAGCTTTTAAGGAAGAAATGAAATACATGTATGAATATTCGTATTGATAAATTAATAAATAAATAATTAAAATAGGTTAAAGAAAACACTTTAACATTCAGTTATGATAAAAATGTTTTCCTTTGCATCAAAGTTAGAATGATGGTTTTTAGATGTTTGTTAGAGATAAGAGATGTTTGTTTATTTCACCTCAAGCACTTGCTGTATCACCCGTAGGGGTGTTTATTTCACCTCAAGCACTTTGCTGTATCACCTGTAGGGGTGTTTATTTCACCTCAAGCACTTTGCTGTATCACCTGTAGGGGTGTTTATTTCACCTCAAGCACTTTGCTGTATCACCTGTAGGGGTATTGTCATCATTTTCCATTTCACTCCTGATGGAGTATGGGCCACTGTGGCAGTTGGTCCTCCTTGCAGGAAGCATTCACATGCTGTTACGAAGGTTGTTTCTGTAGCAATTTGTTTTACATGAGGTTGGCAGCCTCATACACAACCTCATATTAGTTGCCTTGTATGTCATGCATGAGGGAGCAGTGGTCTTATTCACTCTTCACAGACTCCATCCACCACCACCCCCCTTGTGAACTACACAGGGCATCTGTAGGGGTAAAACAAATCTAGAACTGCCTTTCTCTCTCTCTCTGACCAGTAAGAAAAAGCGTCTTTCTTCCAAGAAAAATAAAACTGTAGATCTAATAATATACACAGACTCTAGTCCTGGTCCTTTGTGTAGAGGTGGGGTGGGGCATATGACCAAGATTATTTGTCCACAATTGTTGCAGACATGCACAAACAGATGCCTTTGTCACATCCCCCATGGGCAGATGTAGTAACAAACACAAGCTTGTCAAACAGAATCTAAATAAACATCTGTACAGCAGAAGTTTACCGGGAGAAAGTGGAGATGGATAGAGCATATCATCAGAAATAAAATATACCATTATAACTAGACACACTCATACTGGAATGTACAGAGGAAGAGTTTTGAGAGGCCAAAGACAGCAGTACGAGTATTGGTAGAAAAGGAACCTCATGGGCAGAGCTAAAGATGATGTCCCTAAACAGAAACTGTGGCAAGTGATGGCTGAGCTCTGTGTTCTGTCACCACCCTTCAGCTCCCTAAGGGGCAAAGGCCTTCAATAAACTTAGGTCAAGTCTTCCAGTACTGTGCCATCATCCCCATCATGCATGTCTCCAGTTCTTTTCTCAATGTGTTCTTCAATCTCTCTCTACCTCTCTTACCCTGGAGGTTCCAGAACAAGCACTACCTTGTAACACTATCAGCAGACCTCCTCAGTGTGTGTCCTATCCATCTCTAGCACCTTCTCATCTCTTGTATCAGTTGCACTTGTCTGGATAGGGAATGAAAAAAAGACTATGATGATATTGGTATAGGTGTATCAGGTTCTCACAGGTGATAACACCTGTGACCAGCATATATGAGACCACATGACTAGCGTAGTCCATGTCTAATAGATACCAGTTTTTAAGTGATGAACAGCTGGGATGTGTCTATAACTTTTAACAGATTGCTGCAGGCAACTGTCACATGACATATCTGGAGGCGGGGAATGTTAGATTAACAGCTGGCAAAATTGATTGAAAAAATAGTGGAAGGGAATAACAAGGTAAAAGTGAATAGCTCAACAACGTATAGTTTCTTGGGGTAGACAAAGAATAGGAATCCTGCTACCTCAGGTACATTGTCAGAGGCAACTAATGGGAGGTTGTGTATGGGGGCTGGCAACCTTGTCATTAAAACACATAGCTACAGAAACCACAGCTACAAGAAGGAACAAGCTACAGTCATGGCTCCATGAGAATTGAAAGGACTGGAAGTTGTGGAGACACCTCAACTATACCAACATTTTATCATCAACTTTTAACATTGCTATAATAGGAATGAGCATGGTAGTTCTTGGAATGTCATCTTTTAGTCTTGAATCACATTTTTTTCCTGTTGTTATAATCTGTGCAGGTATGTTTGCGATCAGAGCAGAGCGTGATTATGTTGTAGAGGAAGACTTTATGAAGGCTGTCAGGAAAGTAGCAGACAACAAAAAGTTGGAAAGCAAGTTGGATTACAAGCCTGTTTAATTTTGTATTTGTGACCTGATGCCACAGATATCAGCTATGTGCCAGGTTTTTAGGATTAATTTAATCTTATGTTTATGACCTGATGCCACAGTTGTCATTTGTGTGCCAGGTTTTTAGGTTTAATAGCTTATTTAATCTTGTTCATGGGATGCCACTATTATTAGCTATGTGCCAGGTTTTTATGATTAATAACCTGTTTAATATTGCATTTGTGACCTGATTCCACAAGTATCAGCTATGTGCCAGGTTTTTAGGATTTATATAATGAATATCAGACAACGTTCCATACTTCACTAATGACACCATATATTTTATTCATGCATCTTATGCCATTAAATTGATTTCCAGTAACGACCATGTGTAAAGTTCTGTATCTGTACTCAGTCAAATGTTGGTATATAAGTTACTGCAAGTTATTCTACATAGTCAAGTCTACATTGCTGCATTTATTACTGAAACAGTCAGCTTTCTTGCTGCAATCCTCATATCACTAATTGTCTGATGTGTCGTGTAACGAACAGTGAGAAAAACTCGGCCAGATTTTTGGGAAAATATGGAAAAGGCACATTGCACCGTGAAAGCTAAATTGAACACCCTATTCAATAAGTACACAGGCCTTTCAATTTGTTTGTGACCATAACAATCTAAACCATAAGTCTGACTACAAAGATCCAGTCAAGTTGGGATGACCACAGTAGAAATAATGTTGTCATCTGGACGTGCTACAGATAGAACTCAACATAATTATTTCCGTCATGTTTTGATGGGTTGCTTGCTGTTGTATAGAATTTGTTTCATTTATTTCCCTTTAATATGTGCAGTCATTATGGCGGCAGTGTAACATGTTTGAACCGAAGACTCAGATTTATTATTTGTTGAGGTTTTTTTTAAATGTTTGGCTTCATCAGAATCATTGACTTAGACGTCAAGGCAGTCTTGTTATAAGGCTCAGAGATATGGAATACAACAAAAATGGCAGAAGTTACATACTTTCATTGGTGGGTGCCTGCACAGAATAAAAGGATTGAAATGGTATGATAAGATCTGGAACTGGTAAGAGCCAGACTTGTGCCAGTGGAACAAGAGATGAGATAACGCTGCTGGCTATCAATAAAACATGCATTGAGGAAACCTGTTGATAACATTACAAAGTAGTCCTTGGTCTGAAATTGTCAGGGTAAGCGAGGAAGACCAGAAAACAACATGGAGAACTGTAGTCTGAAATGAAAGGATAAAGAAAACATGGACTGGCTGCGAGCAGATGGCACAGGACAGGAGGATTTAGCATGAATGTCTACATGACCTGTGCTCTGTGGGGAGCTGAAAGGTACAGAACAAATGAATTTGTTTCAAGACAAAAATGTTTGCATGGCTTGCTGCTTTTTTTTGTGGAGTTTATAATATTCACTGTTTTTGTGATTAACTTGCATATGGTGATCGTCTCACTCCACATACCTTTTCATCTCTAATGTTTATCAGTTCTGTTGTTGACATTTTCTGTGCTGTTAAACTGTCCAGTAATTTTTCTCTTAGTCATCCTGTGTCTCTATTTCTAATTTTGCAGCTAGTATGTATTTTCGGCAGGCTTCCCCCTCACCAAAAAAAAAATGCTTACTGCTTCCTTCTGATGCATGAAATAGACTTCCTTTCTGCACTGAGATTTTTCACAGCATCACCATTCTTCTCGTAAATCACGTTTGGAATCAAGGACAATCCAGACTGAATTTTGGAAGTTTTTTTTTTTTTTTTTTTTTTTACAAAACTAAGTCAATGCAGCTTCTGTCACAAAATGAATAAGGTGCATTTTATACAGAGAAGCTAAGTAACCTTATTTACTATAACTTGTTTGATTTGTATCCTGTTGTTCTGTTCACTTTCTATTTATTAGTTGTATCATTTCTTCTTGGCCTGTCAGCTCCGTGTAGAACAGGTTTTTAACCAGATCTGTCTATTTGTATAGATCAGGAATTACTACTGTTTAAGTTAAGTGGCAGAGTGACAAGAGCACTTGCTTCACAAGACCAGAAAACCAGGTTTTAAACCCGGCTGTAAATGGGTGCCTGACTCTGCTCTTGAGTTACAGAAGTTGAAGGCAAGGAAGGGAACATGTCACCCCTACCTCATAAAGCTGTAATCTCTAACACTTCACTCACTCCCAAGTGGCAGTATCTGCTATAGGACTACCTTGACCTTTCGTTATATATACAAGTACCTACATGACCCTGACCCTGGAATTCATGGAGATCTCTCTGTGTTGTATCTTTTTTTTTGAGAACTGTTCCCTCTTCAGAAATTCACACATTACAGTCATGCGCCGCTAAACGTCCACGATATGGTCTGTGAAATAGGACGTTGTGCGAACACCATACTTTATACTTAGCAAAGTTATATGGGATACTGTAGTGTACCTGTATTGACTAAATAGCCAAGATACTGTACACATATGGTAATGTATTTTCGAAAGTTCACATTAAAATAACGATGGTAAGAACAGTAACATAGGCGTTTATTATGACTATCAAGACATATGTACTGTATTATAGGTTATATATGTTCTGTACCATTATACGCCTAGCATCACAATCGCTTTGTACTGTATACAAGAGACAAGATGTTATGTCCGCTTCTCCGATCAGGATTTCTGAACTCTATTATAACCTTATGGGACCACGGACGTATATGCGGTCGGACGTTGTCCGAATGGATGTTATGCGGCGCATGACTGCATATTATTTCCTTCAGGAGGAAAATGTTTGAGTTTTAGACTCAGGGTGATGAGGAAAATCAGGCCTGCACTTTCAGGATTAATACAAAACCTTCATTTACATTGTGATCAAAGCTTTAGGGTTGCTGTATGTGCTGTTCTAAACAGTAGGTCCTCTCAGAAAGAGCAAGATGTGGTAGGGCAGCTCGCTTTCTTTTCTTATCTGAGATTTCCACTTGATGCCTCATAAACGACAGCAGGCCCAGGCCCCAACAAACAGGCGGTACTAATGTTAACATTATAATTAGCCCAGCAAACAGGTGGTACTGATGTTAACATTATAATTAATCAGACCTAAGGGTCTTTTATATTGTGACATGCGCGCTAATATAACCGACTAGGTTGAACAGGACACGCCTCGTCAAAACGAGGGAACATTTTTTTTTTTTTAAAATTAAAATAAAAAACATTTTTATACTGGTAACTATAATAAGTAACCTCACCACTATAGTTAATGGTAATCATGGAAAGAAGGAGTGAGCACAAATAATCAAACACAAATAACCACAACTGACAGGACGTAGTAACACTAAACTGACAGGTGAAATATATGACGGTGTAAAAAACAGGAATGAAAAATTGTTCATAATTTATTATTACAAATAATATATAAGCTATTTATTTGTTTTGTATAGGCTCCTATGTACATGTTTCTTGTGACAAAAGTAAACAACAGTCTTGCATAAAATAAGTCGTGAGAAGAGCTACATAGGCTTCTCCTTTTTAAATACAAGGAGAAAGAATGAATTAAAAAAAAAACAGATAGGAACACATATTGTCTTCCTGTTCACCCTTTTAATCCTTCCAGATCAAAGATTAGCCAGTCTTTCCATTGTCCTGTGAATGTCTTACTTAGGTGGTTCCAAATTATTAGTTAGTTTCAAAAATAAAAAAAATTGCTTCAAAGAACAATTGCATAGAAAATGCCAAGAATATGACATAACAGAAGTATAATATTCCTTACCAAAACCTGATCAAATGGTAATTGTTAGACTGAGAACTACATAAACAGTTGGTCAGACAGACCAATAGTAGAACATGTCCTCCAAGATTGCTAGCTCCACAGAAGGAGCATATTGACAGTATGACCTTTACTTCACCATAAATAGACATATTTACATGACCTAGAGAAAAGTAGTCTAAAAAATACATGTTCTTCCTCTATGGCCTTTTATTTCTGTGTTGTTTGTTCAGTACTGCCTGGTGTAATCCTGGATGGCTCTGTACAATTGTTGACATCTCTAGTCTTCTATTTGTTTTGATCTGTCCCTGTCAAGTGTTTTGTTTTGTTTGTGCCATTAATCATAAAGGTATGATTGTTTCAAATACAGTTTCTCTCAGCCATCAAGTCCGAGGGATACAAATGTTTTCCCACACATAAATGTGATGACGTCTGATAGGACAATATCTGGGTTTAAGGGCCATGATTTTTACTTGGATGAATACACAGAATCTAATGCAGGCCAGTTCTTTAATGCTAGTGACCATGAACATAGCACACGGGGAGAGGTGACATGGGGAGGAATGGATTATCATGTCTAAAATATGAAAAAGGTCATCACTTTGTGGTCAGTTATCTCTGTCTATTCTCCACACAGTAACATTTGACAAGTTAACACTGGTGCATAGTTTCTTTATACCTGGACATTTGTCAGCACCATTTTGTTTGGGTTATTTCAGAAGTGATCAGTAGGAATGTGACAGATCTGTCTGTACATTTTATCTTCTTACACATCTTCTTCTTCTTTCTTACACATATAAATCATCATTAACAGATGGTGGCTGAGACAACCTTAACTCTTAAAGATGTACTGTGCTGCATATACTTTAAAAGTTCTCGTGTTCTTGTTAGTGCCTTGTGATACCAGCACCTGCAAAATATGATCTAGTTATCCTGACAATTCTCTAGGGCGGTGGTTCACAAAGTAGGCATTACTGCACCCCTGGGGGCATTTGGAAGCCTTAAGGAGGGCCTTAATAGGAAAGGGGCAATCAATGGTTGAGGACTGGTCAAGTTAAATTCAACAATATTGCTTAATATAATGCTTACATGTAAAAGCAGTTTGATTATACCGGGGCCCGACGTATGTGCTTAAAAGGAGAATGTAGCCTGAACAAACCCTAACACACCACTCCTCGCTCTCCCCAGTTTCTTATACACCCTATAGCAGAGGTTCCCAAACTGAGGTATGCGTACCAGGGGTTACGAGAAGCTATCCAATGGGTACTGGTAATATTTGGTCATTAACTGCATTATCCTATTTAAATATTGCATAGCAGTGTTGGCGAAAACAAAAAATAATGAAGGTTTGAGAGACGACATCAGTGCAGTGTGGATGAGATATGACAGATGTGAAATGGTGGGAGCACTTGGGGATCTCTGAGAGTGGAGGGGGGTGGTGACCCAAAAAAGTTTGGGAAACACTGGTCTAGGGGGATCTTTGTGACTAGCCCTCATAACTCTGCTTGCCAGGAGGACATGTGTACATAACACTACTTGCTTCAATAACCCAGTATTTTCCAGTAAATATTTCTAAACATTAAGAAATCTCACTAGTATTCCAGTCCTGACCACTAAGATGTGCTAGTGACAAGTATTGTGATTCTGCACATGTGAACTAGCGTTGATTGTAGCCATACTCACTGTCTTCAGCAGACACGGACATAACTCTGCATCTTCTTATGGCAGGCCTAAGTGCTCAAGCATCATTAGAATCACTTATTATATGAAGAAATAACATTTGTAATATCGTTATCAGCTGATAAGTCTTAAGAACATAATTCTATTGTAATATCACTATTATATAAATTAACGATTTCCAGGTTACGTCATCCTAGAATTGTGTTTCATAGAAATAGTAAGAATATGACAATAAATGGTCTATGATGCATTAGGTTGGGATTCAAATTAACTTTAAAGCAGAGAAAGTTTAAAGAAATGACAACCAATATAATACAAAACCAAAAGGTTGAAAAACAAGCTGACTCATCAATTCATCCATCCATGATTTTTTTTGGGGGGGGGGGGGGGGGGAATGCATCCATCATCTGTGCTATGGTTCTCTTCAACAGCACAGATATTTTCTCCATCAGAAATTCCTTGAAACAAATCGAAACTCAAGAAGCAGTGAGATGTCTCCTGCATGTGAATTCTTGGTGCAGGCTTCCTGCCCTGGGACCTGCTACAGTAATCCTCCGTAAGGAGCACAAAGGGAAAAATGAGGATCAGGCTGGATTTGTATGTATTATATAAGTAGTTATGGCCCTTTTATTATATACAATACTGCCTCCTTGATTACTGGATCATGTGTTAAGTGTACCCAAACTTTCTTAAAATGACTGTCACACACATCAATGATCCAGGTTTATTGTACAATAGTCCATGGTTCCTAACCAGGGCTGTAACTTCACATCATCTCTCAGATCAAAATTACTACTTGCTTTACAATGCAAGAATCAGTCCAATGTTGTGTTCATGACAAGTAATCAGCATTCCGAGACCTCCTTGGCTACTGGTGTCACACGAGGGTACAGCTGTGGGAAAGATGAATGAACCTTCTGTTACAAACTGTGGTGTAAATAAAGATAATGGAATCTCTGAATAAACACTGGAACAAAACTAAAGATCATTTCTTAATACAAACTGGATCAGAACTAATTTCTTAATGAAACAAATCTAATCTCTTAATAAAAAATGGAACAAATCCAATCTTTTAATACAAACTCTAACAAAAATAAATTCTTAATAAATAGTGGATCAAAACGAAAGATCTAAACACACTGGAAGAACACTAATCTCTTAATTCAAAGTGAAAAACAAAACAAAACAAAAATGATAATACTCTTTAACAAGAAATAAGTAGAATAAATCTCATCTCTTAATAGAAATTGGAACAAAACTAATGATAATCTCTTAATAAGCAATGGAACAAAACTAATCTCTTAATCCAAACTGGAACAAAACTAAAGATTATCTCTGAATGCAGTCTGGCCAACAAAAAAAATATAAATCTCAATTGACAATTTATACACAAAATTGTGGGTTACAATTAATATTGTTGTTTTTTTTCTCCCTGCTCCTGAAGGAACATGTGGGCACAACTGCATAAAGCCTGAACTGAAACACTTGATGTGATCTTGCAGTGATTAAGTTTATTTTGAAATGATAAGGTCACAAGCCTCATACCATAATGCTTCTTTGTCACCTTGCACGGTGGCAATGTTAACCTTACTCACCCTGAACAGGTGATTTTGTTAACCCTACACACCAGCAGGTGGCAATGTTAACCCTATTCACCCCTTAGAAGTGGCCATGTTAACCTTACCCCTAACAGTTGATCTTGTTAATACTACTCACCCACAGCAGGAGAAAATGTTAACCCTACTCACCCGCAGCAGGAGACAATGTTAACCCTATTCACCCCTTAGAAGTGGCTATGTTAACCTTACCCCTAACAGTTGATCTTGTTAATACTACTCACCCACAGCAGGAGACAATGTTAACCCTACTCACTCCTTAGAAGTGGCCATGTTAACCTTACCCCTAACAGTTGATCTTGTTAACCCTACTCACCCACAGCAGGTGAATATTAATTAACCCTATGTACCCACAGCAGGTGGCAATGTTAACCCTACTTACACACGACCAGGTGACAATGTTAACTCTACTCACCCCTAGCAGGTTTCGTGGAATGTATCCTTCCTTCCCATTGAGCTGCGCCCACCACCATTCCTTCTCAGTATCATCTCCTTTTCTCAGCACGGTCAGTTTGTCCCCATTACGGAAACTCAACTCATCAACATTGGTGGCCTGGTAGTCAAACACACCATACACTTCCCCATTGTTGATAATGCCCATCTTCTCCTGGATACCTGCCAATGAGATCATGAGAGAGTTGCCTGAAGGGCTGGTTTAATAAGCCACCGATAACATTGTTACTTATGCTTCTCCCAAGACATCTACAGACAGTGGTGTAACATTGTTACTTATGCTTCTCCCAAGACATCTACAGACAGTGGTGTAACATTGTTACTTATGCTTTACCCAAGACATCTACAGACAGTGGTGTAACATTGTTACTTATGCTTCACCCAAGACATCTACAGACAGTGGTGTAACATTGTTACTTATGCTTTACCCAAGACATCTACAGACAGTGGTGTAACATTGTTACTTATGCTTCACCCTAGACCTCTACAGACAGTGGTGTAACATTGTTACTTATGCTTCACCCAAGACATCTACAGACAGTGGTGTAACATTGTTACTTATGCTTTACCCAAGACATCTACAGACAGTGGTGTAACATTGTTACTTATGCTTCACCCAAGACCTCTACAGACAGTGGTGTAACATTGTTACTTATGCTTCACCCAAGACATCTACAGACAGTGGTGTAACATTGTTACTTATGCTTCACCCAAGACATCTACAGACAGTGGTGTAATGGACATTACCAGCAAGTCCATGTTCTGGAATCCCCAGGGTAAGAGAGGTAGAGGAACACCAAAAAACCATAGAGAAGAGAACTGGAGACAGACATGAAGAGAATTGGAGACAGACATGAAGAGAACTGGAGACAGACATGAAGAGAACTGGAGACAGACATGAAGAGAACTGGAGACGGACATGAAGAGAACTGGAGACAAACATGAAGAGAACTGGAGACAGACATGAAGAGAACTGGAGACAGACATGAAGAGAACTGGAGACAGACATGAGACATAGAACGACCTTGAGCTGATGGCACGGGACAGGAAGTCTTGGTATAAGTTTGTTGAAGGCTTATGGTCCTTGGGGGGCTGAAAGGTAGTGATGATGGGGCCTCTGGCACAAATTAAATGGGGCACTCTTTTATATAATGGGCTAATCAACTAAAATAATATATGGCAAATCTATATGCTTAAAAAATGTAACTACTCAGTTGATCATCATCGTTGTAACTCTTCAGGGACTATAGGCCTTCAACAAATTTGTGCCAGCTCCTCCTGTCTTATGCCATCCACTCAAGATCTTTCCATGACATCCTTGTCCCATAATTTCTGTCTTCAGAAATGACGTGCTGTGATAATTATCACAGGAACAAAGGAAATTAAAATGATAAATATAAAGGCGAGGGCCCTTTTCAACCACTGGTTTTTGGGGGCCACTGGGACAATGCTAGTCCACCCGTGAAGAAGTTATGCCACTGTCTATACATCTCTGTGCAAACAAATTGACAACTGATATAATAGCATGTTTATACCAACTCTCTGCTGTAAATCGCAAGCAGCTGACAGCTTATAAATAGCCTTTTAATACCAACTTTTACCAGAGTAACTCTTGACAGAAACATCTTTACAAAGAATAATCTTAGTAGTGCTAATGTAGCTTGTGGAGTTTGAAATGAATTTTTTTTTTAACTCAGACTCCAATGTATGGAGGCATATCTTGGGTCATACTTATATGACCACCAGCTAAGCAGAATGCTATAGTATACAGATGTGGAAGTGAACTGTCTGTGAGGCTAATAATACCCTCACTGACTCTTGAAATCAACCAAACACTTCCAGGGATTCCCCCTGTGGTGAAACATCTCGAGAACCCAGCATTGCACACTAAGCTTGGAGGAGTCACATGAGCCTCCATACATAACTCTGGCTTTTACCTGAATGCAGGAAGATCTCACTATGGACTCCATGATAGGCAGGAGAAGCTGAGAAGTGGCTCTGTGCAGGACTTGACAATTCCTTGGGAGAGCCCAGAACCAGAGTACAGTATTTTAGTTCTGCATAGTTGGAGAGCCCCCTTGGATGGTGGGGAATACACAGTATGCCAAGCAATTTTTCCTCCTAGCTTGGGACCAGATGTCAGGATCCTTTAAATGCAAGCCAAGCTGGAGAAACTGGAGCTCATAACGCCAACTGAACATGTTTTGGAATGGCAGACAAGCCACAGGAAAAGCCTAGATCTACAGTGAAGAAAATGCCAAGGATTCTTCAACTTGGTACTGGCTGCAAAAGAGCGAGAAGCTCAGCAGCTCAACAACAAACTCAGACTCCAATAATTTAATAAGTACAACTCCCGGACTCTATTAATAATTAATCAAAGCACATATTACCACATCTTTGATACATGAGCAAAGTGGCATCGCATTGATCCTACAACCCCAAATGACATCTGGTTTTAACGTAATTCCTTTTCAAGAATTTTAGTGATACGTATCAGTAATTAATATGTATATCATCATTATCACCTTCCTTTATGCTCCCTATGGAACATGAAACTTCCACTGTAGCTGGTCACCTTATTTAAGCCTGCACCAAACATTCACTGGTCACCTTATAAGAAGCCTGCACCAAACATTCACTGGTCACCTTATTTAAGCCTGCACCAAACATTCACTGGTCACCTTATAAGAAGCCTGCACCAAACATTCACTGGTCGCCTTATTTAAGCCTGCACCAAACATTCACTCTCTTTGTCGCTGTTTATTTTGCTCTCGACCCTTCCTATTCTAACCAGATTTTCCAAACACTCCTATTTAAAGAATGCATCCAATGAACTTTGACTGTCTGCTACTTTTGGTAGCACTTTATATTGTAATTCCTCTATTTCTTCACTTTACTGCTCAGTTCTCAGGACACACATTTCTGTGACTGACACATATTTTTCTATTTATTTTTTCACAGAAGGGTTCATTTTATTGGGAAATTTATGTACGGTAGTTTTCCCTTGAATTCCACAATGACTGTGATGAGCAATATTCAGTAATTGTTGGGTGCAAAAACTGGACCTGGTACGAGATATTTAATTTTGTGCACTAAAATGCTTTCAGAATGAATGTAGTAGTGTTGCTAGTGGACGATGTAGAGTGTTAACAACAGAAATGGTGGCCAGTGTGGAGTGGAAGTGCTTGGAAAGTAGACATGAACATGTCTTGGAACATCTTGTGTTAAATTAATGATTTCAGAACAGTCAATGTTACAGAGATAAGAAATAAAACATGGTGTCAGCTGATATTGTGGATGCATGGAAATAGTGATTACGGTGTTCATTAAGTTAAATTTGGTTTAATGTTTACAGAACCATTGTAACAACACATTTTAGAATATTTATGGAGAGGCAGGCGTGAATGCTGAAATGTCTTTACAATGGATTGAACTGAAATGCCTTTCACCATGAATTTGTACGATCAAATACCACAAATTATTGTGGTTTGTCACAATTATAATCAATCTGTGAACTGTGCTCTAGTTGTGGATTTTGTAGGTGCCGCAATTAGCTGGACACTAGTATTTGATTTTTAATATTTCAGAAGTTTGTCATAGAGTGACGATACATTTGGCATGAGAAATTGGGGGATTTATGTTTGATATGATTTCTCATACAGGAAGGCATCAAGTTTGAGAGTTCCTTGTTGACATGTGATGCTGAGTTTTTTTGTTGTCACGAGTGATGAAGGGAGTCAGTCAGTGTTTCATTATGTGGTAGGATGTATCGTAATGTCCAGTGATTATTATGGAATATTTTGTCAATTATGAAGTATGATTCGAATATGGAGAATGTATGGTATTTGTGTCTGGGTTCATACTTAAAGATATTGTTATATTGGTATAATGAAATATTGTGAAGCCTTTCATGAATAAACTGTGGATTAGACGGCACTGGCTTTGTCATATACTGACGTGTTGAAGAATTGGCCAAGTTCACAAGCCAGTTTAAAGTTATTGTTGAAAAATCACCCTAGCTTTCATTTACACTGACATTATCCAGCGTCCGTTATCACCACGTTAGCACCATCAACTGTCTTAACACATAGTTAATCACCCTAGACTAAATGAAGCCATTTAAACACACCACAAGTGACTACTGATAAAAATAGCTATACTTACTGTAGAGATAATCAGAACAGCTGTCGTACCCATCTTCATCCTCTTCACATTTATCAGCTGCTGTTTCATGGTCAGAGATGGTGGTGGCAAACACACAGGCCCCATGTTCCACAAGGAAGCGAACCATAGGCAGGTTGTTACATGAAGCAGCACAGTGCAGAGGTGTCCTGGCAATATACAAAGCCATTCAATATTACACACGATGTTAGCAAACAACAGAGCAAGAGGTGAGAAAAAAGATGAGCTGGATACAAACAGAGGAAACCATCTAATAACATCACAGAGCAGTTCTTGTTCTGTAACAACTGTGGTTGAAGAAATAGAGGAAGGCCAAAAACATACATAAAAGAGAACTCCAACTGATACAAGAAGGATAAAGAATACAAAGAAAAAAAACCAGCAGTTTGCCAAAGCAGACAGGGGAACAAAAAAATAAAGAATGAAAATTACAAAACATATTAGGGAACAAATTTACACAACAAAAAACACAAAAGATACTAATGTATCTTAAAGTATGTAATTTATATAGAGAAAAGACACACAAAAACTAACTAAAGAATATATTTTTGTAGAGAAAAAGACACAAAAAAACTAACACACAAGTACTGATTATGTTGTGGTATTTGCAATATCTTACAGGTAAATAGTCATCTCTAACTACAGCAGCATCATTAAGATGCTGCTACATGGAGAGTCCTCTGATTCTTCAAGTACCATGCCTTGTGGCATAGGAGATCATGTCTCTCCACAGCTTCCTGTCACCAGTACAATTTATCAATTCTGCTGATTTCTTTCCATGCCACGATGTCAAACTGTCCAGTATTTGCTCTCTTCGTCTTCCCCTATCTCTTTTTCCTTCAATCTTACCTGTTGTTACGATATATTCCAGCTTTCCTCTTCTCATAATATGCCCAAAAAAGTAGATTGCTTCTTTCTAACTTGTGAAATAATCCTCCTTTGCACGTTGGCCTCTTTCAGAACATCCTCTTTACTCTTTTTGGCTGTCCATGGTATTTTTAACATTCTTCAGTAAAACTACATCTCTGTTGCCTCCAGTGTCTTCCTTGTTTGTTTACTAATTGTCCATGACTCACTCCCATATGTCAAGATTGGTTCTATATAACAATGAAGAACTCTCTTTCTTACTTCCAATGACAAAGAATTGTTGCATAAAATACTCTTCATTTTATAGAATGCTACTTTTGCCTGAGCTATTCTGCTCTTCACTTCTGAGATGCATCTTCCATCAGTTGTTATTAATGTTCCCAGGTATTTGAATTTATTTACTTGTTTTAAAATGGTTCCATTTACTTTGATTGTGCATTCTTGGGAAGCCCTTTTCTTTGAGATGACCATTACTTCTGTCTTTTTGCTATTAAGGCTAAGGCCTTTATTTTCACTTTCTATCACTATTGTATCAACCATTTCCTGCAGCTCCTTTTCACTTTTTGCTATTAAGACTGTATCATCAGCGTATCTCAAGTTGTTTATATTATGTCCGCCGAATGATATTCCTGGCATGTCCTCTAGAGATCTCATTATATTTTCACTGTACAGATTGAACAGATCCGGTGACAGCACACATCCCTGCCTGACACCCTTTTTTACTTGCTGAAACGTTCCTATTTGGCTGCTAATTCTTACAGCTGCTGTTTGTTGCCAGTACATGTTCTTTATTATCCTCAAGTCCTTTTCATCAATGTTGATGCTTTCTAAAATTTTGATAATTTCCTCATGTTTCACTTTGTCAAATGCCTTAGTGTAATCTATAAAACACAAGTACAGATCTTTCTTCACCTCTATGGCTCTTATTAATGTTCTTATAATATATATAGCAATGTTTGTGCCTTTACCTTCTACAAATCCACACTGTTCATCACTGATTTCTGGTTTATATCTCACTCTTATCATGATAATTCGTAATAATAGTTTGGTCACATGACTCAGAAGACTAATGGTACGTGTTCTTCACATTCCATGGCTCCAGGTTTCTTTGCCAAAGCTCTGAATATGGAGTTTAGTAGATCATCAGGTATTTGACCACTGTTGTAGATGTCATTTAAGAGTTTTGTTATCACTTCTACTCCAAATTCTCCCAAAGCTTCCATTTCCTCTACTATTACATTATCTGGTCCAGACGCTTTGTCTTTCTTCATGTGGCACATGGCATTCTCTACTTCTGCTACAAGTATTGGAGGTCCTTCACAACTGTCCTGGTCGTTCAAATCTCTTTCATATTCATACAGCTCCTTGATGTATTCTGTCCACCTTTCTATCATGTACTCATGACCCATTAGCAATATTCCTTCTTTTGATTTCATACAGCCAGTGACTGTTTGTGTCCTTCTGCCTGTTAACTCATTTATTTGCTTGTACATAGATTTTGTCTTTTCGGTTCTGCACTTCAAGCTCTCTGCATTTCTGGTTTAGCCATGCTTCTTTTGCTGTTTTACATTTGTTTACTATTTCCTTATTTAGTCTGTCATATTCTTCGTTGTTTTGCTTCTTCTTCCTTCTTGCATCCATCAGTTGTTAAATTTGATCTGTCATCCACTTCTTCTTTACAGTCCTCTTTACTTCTGGTACGATTTCTTTTGATGTTTGATGTATTGATTCCTTTAGCATTTCCCACTGTTCATCTATACTCTATATTTTTTCTATTGCATTGTACCTATTCTGTATTGTAATGTTGTATCTTTCACTCATTTCCTTATCTGATTTAAGTATGGCTAAGTTAAATTTGATGTTGGTTGAAGCTCGCTTTACTTTCCTCAATTTTATTCTAAGTTTTCCTATAACACTAGTCAACAAATTTTCAAAAGTTTTTTGTACCAGAAATTAAATGTACCATTTCTTATTGATTTTGACATGCTGATTTCAAATATCATAATGAAATTCACCAATTGGCTCTGGTTTTTTTTTAAATGATGAATTTACATTACAGTAATACAAATAATGTATGCTTGTTTACTTCTCTGGGCTAAACAGCTAGTCTTTCTACTTTAGCATTATAAAAATTGTGGTTACATACTCAATTAATTGATATTTTAACATAAAATGATAGAAAAAATAAAAACATTATTTAAAGTTCACATATCATGCTTTAAAAAGGCACATTTGAACCCATTCCGTCATTATTCAGTCGCTGTTCGAGCTCTCTTTGCTTGCTTCTTGTAGTCAATCGATGAGGTGTCTCTTGTCACAGTCCAACAGTAATCAACAAGCATTGAAGGGCTCCAATTGCCTTGATACCTTGTCTCCATAGCAGCAATGTCCTGGTGAAATCGTTCACCATGCTCATCACTGACCGCTCCACAGTTTGACGTAAAGAAATCCAGATGAGAATCCAGAAAATGAATTTTCAAAGACATGTTGCAGCCAAGACTCTTATACTTCTGAAGGAGATTTTCTACAATTTCATTGTAATTATCAGATCTGTTGTTTCCAAGAAAATTGTCCACCACTGACTTAAATGCTAGCCATGCTGCTTTTTCCTTGCCATGCAACACGCAAAGAAACTCGTCATCATGAAGAAGTTTTCGAATTTGCGGACCAACAAATACTCCCTCTCTTATTTTAGCTTCACTCAGTCTTGGAAATTTTCTGATGAGGTATTTGAAAGCCTCATCTGTTTTCTCCATTGCCTTGACAAAGTTTTTCATGAGACCCAGCTTAATGTGCAAGGGTGGCAACAAAATCTTGCTGGTGTCGACAACTGCTGGGTTCTCAACGTTCTTACTGCAGGCTGCAATGACTGCCTGATTGGCCAATGTCTTCTGATGTAATGGTCACTTCGTGCACGGCTATCCCACTCACAGAGAAAGCAACAGTACTTGGTGTATCCACCCTGTAGTCCAAGCAAAAGAGCGACCACTTTTAAGTCACCGCAAAGTGACCAATGATGATGATCGTAGTTTATACACTTCAAAAGCTGCTTAATGTTTTCATAAGTTTCTTTCATATGAACTGCGTGACCAACTGGAATTGACGGTAACACATTACCATTATTCAACAAAACAGCTTTAAGACTTGTCTTGGATGAATCAATGAAAAGCCTCCACTCTTCCGGTATGTAATTGATGTTGAGGGCTGCCATTAAACCAGAAATGTTGTGGCACGCAGAAAGGTCACCCTCTTTGAAAAAGAATGTAATAAGCGGCTTCTGGCGGTTCCTATACACAGAAATTGTAACATCTTCTGCCAGGAGATTCCACTGTTGCAATCTGGAACCCAAAAGCTCCACCTTGTTCTTCGGTAAATTCAGATCTCTTACAAGATCATTCAGTTCTACTTGGGTTAGTGGATGTAGTTTGCTCAAAATCTGTGTCACTTGAGGTTGATGGTTCAGGACCACCAATGTCCTCTTCATCAGTGGAAGCAGCTGAAAAGGATTCTGGCACTTTGGGAACTGGTAGGTCATCGCCATGTGGTACCGGAAGTATTGCAGAGGGGATGTTTGGATATTCCAGTCCATTTTTTCTTCTTTGATATGCCTTTACCAATTGGAGGGACCATGCAAAAGTAACAGTTGTTGAGATAATCAGTGGGCTTTCTCCAAATCATTGGGACTGCAAAAGACATAGCTTGCCTTTTGCCAGTCAACCACAGTTTAAGATGTGCTGCACATGTATTGCAGCATATGTGTGGCACCCAGCTCTTATCTTGATCTCCTATTCTGCAGCCAAAATACAAACTGTACGCCTTCTGGCATTTCTAACTACGATACTTTTGATAAGGACAAATGCACTAACTAATGGCAAAATTTTATCAGAGATAAGGTATTTATACACAAAGGTGATGTAATCATAGGTAGGATTGCATCATCAACTTCTAGTAACATTTTTATTGGTCATTAGAAAAAATTATGCAATCGCCCACAACAGTTGCGTCATATATATATAAATTTACCGTAATTAAATAAACTAGTAGCATATATCTTGAAAACTAGAGCCAATCAACATTTTTTAATGTCATTTTCGTTTTCAGCACACCAAAATTAGTTAAGATCAGCTATTTTCATTTCTGGTACATTTTGGTTGTTGACTAGTGTAACTGGTACATGATCGCTGCTGCAGTCTGCTCCTGGCCTAGTTTTCACAGATTTCAAACTATTTCTAAATCTCCTGCATATTAGTATGTAGTTAATCTGATTATGAACATTGTTCCCTGGACTTTTCCACGTCCAAAGGCGTCTAGGATGCTGCTTAAACCAGGTGTTTCCTACTATCATATATTGTGTTCTTGCCCAGTCTAACAGTCTGTGACCTCTCTCATTTCTTTCTCCCAGGCAATAACCACCAGTCACATCGTCAACTCTTTTAATGCACACAAATGTTTGAAAATTTTTTCTAAATACGGGTTTTAAAATTATAATTTTTTTTTCTACAATTAAATTTAAACCATTTTTTCTATAGTGAAAAAAACCATAAAAATATCTATATCAAAAGTTCTTGTTCAAAAAGTCATTAGAAACAATTGCTCTTAAAAACCTAAATCCAGTCACCAAAAGTCAAAGATGATTTCTGATTGATCAATGGTTGTTTAATTCTTTTCTCCGCAGGTCATTGTGACATTTGCTTCTTTTACAAATTATTTAAATCAAAATCTCTCCCAATGAGTCTCCACATTACTGCAGCTGGGAGCAAGGGAAGGGTGCTGCTGAACATGTGTTTTCATGTGTCCAAGAGATAAATACTAACATATTATTATTATATCTTCCCTTCAGTTCCCTGAGGAGCATAGGACTTGAACAAACTCTTGCTAAGCCTTCCTGTCCCATGCTATCTGTTTAAGGTCTAACCATGTTTTCTATATTCTTTCATGTCTTTATCTATACTGTTCAAAAAAAGAATCGCATAGCTATCCGAGGGCGCGTTTTTATGAGTTTGTAAGTAAAATTTGGTGCTAGGGTATATAAAAACCAGCCTCAAATGTTCTTTACAGTGTCAAATGCACGTGTTGACCTGAATTGCGTTCGTTTTTGTAATCGTTACAGCAGTGGTCAATAGTGTTTATGACGCAATTTTTGACCACAGCTCATGTTGCGCGCACGTGAAAGCAACAAAATTTGGGGTGAACACTATTCACTGACTACGCAACTGAAACCCTATAAAAGGATAATGCTACACACAAAAAATTCAGTTCATTTTCAAGCAGACATTTATGGCATCTCTATCGATAAATTTAAGGAACATTGCTATTGGCCGACTGCATACAGGCGAAAGTCAAAGTCAGGTTGCCAGGCATCTAAACGTGCATCAGAGTACCATCAGTCGACTTTGGCACCGGTTCCAAGCCACTGGCTCAGTTGAAGACCAGCATCGCAGTGGACGACCCAGAGCAGGGGTCGGTAACCTACGGCACGCGTGCCAAGCGTGGCACGTGGAACGATTTTCAATGGCACGCTGAGTGAATTAAAATACTGTACAGTATATGATCTCATTTTTAAAAAAATTGAATTTTTAATTAAATAGAAGCATATAATTCTTTTAAAGCTATACCTGTTTTTACAACCCTTCAAAACAAAAGTTTTTAGACATTGGAGGTAAGAATGTGCGATCTGATGCAAACTAAAGGAATGATCATACTATACTGCACGTAAGTCTTCGTGTTTTACGGACCGTTTCCAAGAACAAACATTCTTCAACGAATTTCAAGGGGAGTGGTTATACTTTGCGGCGCCCGCTAGTCTGGCGTCTACCTGCTACCGTAGTTTGCAGGATGAGATTCTTGAAAAGAATCCCAAGCGAATTTTGACGGGCAAGCAGAGACGTAATATCATAATTACGCAATAGTGTCTGGCTAGCGCCTGGACGAGCGTATTTATTTCGTTTTCGCTCGCAGTTTTTGACTCCCAGTGTGAGTTTGGAGCAACAATGACTGACCTCGACGAAGTTACATTTCCGTCCTATCCTTCCCCTCTCTCCCGACCACCACCACCTCTACAGTTCTCTCGGCTGTCGCATACTCATGCCCGTACAGTCTGTTGACCGCAGCACAAAAGTTGGTGTTATTATTAAGTAATACGGTGCCGTTAAAATGACTCAAAAAAGACAAAAACTTGATATACGCTCGTTTCAAGACTTTTGGACAAACGAATATGGATTCATACAACAAAAGGATCGTGCTGTATGTGCTTTATGTTATGAAAGTGTCATGTGCCGTACGTCAAGTGTACAAAGACACTATCAAACCAAACATCAGTCCATGTTTAAAAACTCTGAGGAGAAAAGCGAAGCCATAAAAATGGCTGTTTCTGGCTACAAAAAACAAAGTAGTATTTTTAGTCAAGTAATTGGAACCAAAAATAAAGCTACCGAATGTAGTTACAAAATTGCACAGTGTGTGGCTTCGAAGGGCAAACCTTTCACAGATGGAGAATACATCAAGTAAACTTTTTTGAGCAGTGCTGAAATTTTGTTTAGTGATTTACCAAATAAAGAAACAATACTGTCTCGGATTCGAGAAATACCGGCTTCTGCGAGATCAATCGAGAGGCGCATAACTGATATGGCTGAAAATGTAACGATAAAACAAACAACCGGGTTACAACAAGCTGTTGTATTTAGTGTCGCTCTTGACGAAAGTGTCGATGTGAATGACGTGGCGCGCCTAACTATAGTTGCGCGATATTGTGACAACGACCGTATTTATGAAGAACTGTGCTGCTTGATACCTTTTGATGGTACAGCCAAGGGAAAAGACATTATAACTGCATTCATACATGCCACACGCTATGGTTTACCCATAATCTGTACGGGGTGTTTGCGTTTTCAGATGTGTACGGCCTGTACATACCGTCTGTACGGGTTTTTTTGCCTAATTATTAAATATACATATAAATCGACCGTTTTGTGCCACTACACAATTTTCCGTAATTTGCGTCATGAGATTCGGCGAGATTTTAAGCCAAGTGGATTTAAAAAAAAAAAATAACCAACTAAAATCAAGCTGCCTATTTTTCAATTGCCATGGGATGTGCGTGGCGTGTTCATTCACAATTTTTCGCTAAAGCTAGCGCGAGGTTACTGATTATTTGAACGATTACGCAGCACTGAGTCGAGCCTATTGTTTAGGATTAATTTCCAGTTTAGTATTGGTAAGTAATTCATTTTTTTTTTTAAAGTATTACAATAACATTGTTTAGATGAAGTTAGATTTAACTGTGAGATAACTTAGGCCTAGGCTATGCTTTTTTTCCGTAAGATTTAGCATAGCTTAATTTATTATTTACGGCTGCTTAAAAAAAAAGGCGGATACCACTTCATATATTTGATTTCACTAAAACTTGTAGAAAGTGCGTAAGAAATGTAAATTTGAATAATAATACAATACAAATAATGGGTAATATCGGAATGACGGTTGCCGAATGATCTGCATGTATTTTCGTACCATTTAGGCTAGTAACACTAACCTTAAATCTAAATGGTACAAAAATACATGCGAAGCGTTCGGCGTCCGATATTACCAAATTATGAAACTGAAGAAAAAAAAACACACACACAAAAGCAGGGCAAATTTGCATCTTAACCCGATCAGAGAAAAGTTTAGCCTAGGCCTATTTGGAGTTAGGCCTAGGCCTACTTCTCGTCTTAGTTTTAATTTCGTTTCTTTAAAAAAACAATGCGATTTTGCCTTGGGTGATCATCATTACGGTCAACTAATGATTTAGGCTAGGCCTATATTTATTAAATAATTAATTACTATCAATGTTTGATTGACACTAAAAGTCGTATGGGTAGGTCTATTTAAAGCTACCAGTTGGGCTATAGGCCTAACGGCTATTCCAATTATTGAAGTTTGATAGAGATTAGTTGCGCCATTTTATATTTTCATTGCTAGCTTTAAAAATATATATATATATATATATATATATATATATATATATATATATATATATATATATATATATATATATATATATATATATATATATATATATATATATATATTTGATTTAAGATTAGTAAACCTAACCCAAAACGCTTATTACTGGTCTCTTTAGACCTATACTTTTATTAGGCACTATAGAACAGACACCAAACTGTTCTTCATTTCCACCATAAAATGTATTAATATTTTTTGCAGAAATAGACTAAATGATGATACAGTTACAGCATTTCTACAATGCAAAATAAATTCTAACTCCTGTTGTTTAGGTTTTAAAGCAAGTGAAGACATGCTTAAAAAGGCAAAGGGCGCATGTCACTATGATGTTGTATCGCTCTGTAAAGAGTTTCCTATCATAATTGAATATATTTTTACATGAATTAACTCTTTTGTTACGTTTTTCAGTCTTTGTACAGGTTTTGCGGGTCTTTGTACAGGGTTTTTGGATTTTTTGTACAGGTTTTTCATGTCTGAGGTGTGGCATGTATGTGCATTTGTAAGCTATTTCGAAAATCAGAACATTAACATGAATAAAATATTCTGTGTTACTACTGATGCCGCCCCTGCATTTGTCAGAAAGAACAAAGGATTTGTTAAACTTCTTGAGGATCGTATTGGACGTCAAGTATTGAGCTTCCATTGCATTATACACCAGGAGAGTTTGTGTGCGAAGATTTCGTCACTATCCTTGAACTCTGTAATGGAAACTGTTGTCAAGATAGTTAACTTCATAGTTTCTCGCTCTTCATTGACCCACAGGCAATTCAAGTCTCTTCTACAAGAAATGGAGAGCGCATATGCGGACCTCCCGCTGTACAGCAATGTTCGTTGGCTTAGTCGAGGTAATGTTTTGAACAGATTTGTATCATGTCTAGAAGCAATCAAGGTGTTTCTTAATGAAAAAAGAATATTTCCCGGAAATGAATGACGAGGACTGGCTGTGCAAGCTGATGTTTCTGGCTGACATAACTACAAATCTGAATGAATTAAACTTGCGTTTACAAGGGCAGGGTCAAACAGTACTTGATCTTTTTGAGCACTGGAAAGGATTTGCATCAAAATTAGACATATTTTGCAGAGATATTACCACTAATACATACAAGTACTTTCCAAACGTAAAGGCTCATTCAAATCGATTTACTGTCAACAGAGATGAGCTTCAGAAGTACGTTGAAGCGCTCAAAGGAGAGTTTGCTAAACGAGGTCAAGACTTCAAAATTCACGGGCCCATGTTTTCTTACCTCATCAAGCCCGATGTTAAACTCTCTTTCTTTGTGTGTAGTTGTTAACTCATACTGGCTACTAGTTGTTGAATCATGCTTTATTTGCTAAATGATGTGAATGTCCACCAGTGGATAAATGTAGATGTTGGGACTGGTGTAGTAAAGTGTAACGATTGTCAACTCATCAAACCCAGCACAGTTTTGGTCATACAGGTCATCTTGTCCTGGAACGTGATGAGGCTCCGACAAGAATGTGAGTGTAAACAATGAGTGTGTATCTGAATGTCAGTACGCGAATGGTAGAATGATTCGATAGAGTTGACAGGTTGGTAGTACATCACTCATACTCACACTGTTCGAATTCAAGAAGTACTGGAACTACGGTGGTCTTTTTATAACATTTAATGGGACGCACACTTGGACAGTACGTGTATGGTTACAGGAACAAATGTCGACATAGACAGTATAATGTTGATCACAGGAATATCATCTTAAGTTAGCATTCATGCTTGGCAAATATCATAATGGAGCATTCGTAAATAAGCATTCAGCGTTCCATCATGTAAATCATCTGGCTTTACTGACTGGGCACGTCAGACCATAACCAATACATAGGAAGGCTCCTAGACCTAACCTCGTCTAGCGAATATTCCTTCACGTAAAGTTCAATATATATATATATTTCATAATATAGGAATCCCAGACATGGGTTCTCACATGTAGCAGTGATCTCTTGGTTCATCGAGCGATAGTACAGGCATCCCTTTTTCTCACTCGATAAATACAAAGTATATGAATTTCAACATGGCTGTTCTCTCTCTCGTGAGCTTCACTCACTAAAGAATATAGACCAAAATTAGTCATTCATTAAATGTCCTCATTTCTTCATAGGTTCTCTCATAGAGGTAATTGAATAATATCATACAATCCAGTGCTGATACATAGGAATGTCTTCTTCCTTTGAATGGATATTCTTTTTAAAAGTACCACTGTGCATCTGCTTATCAACAACGATGGCGAAGCCCAAGTTCATAATAAATTGTGGTTTTACCTTTTTATGCAAAATATAACTTTGCCATTCCTTGGCAAAAGAGAATAAACACTGGGGTAAAGTACATACAACATGTCTAAATGATTATCACTTTTCCCCATCCATATATAGATCACTATTTCGGCAAAAAACCTGCTACAACAAAACTCGGCATCCTCACAGGATGACAGCCATGGATCACACCCTTTGCTAGCGATACTTCCGCTGCATAGCCTTTGACCTTTTCTAGCGACAACCAAATTAGTTCGACTTAGAAATGCAAAGATATCCATATATAAGACAGACTCGTCCTACTCATACAAACACTACGTATAAATTCAGGCCATAGATATACTGAAGCAAGAACAATCTATTCCTACCCAGCCACAGAATAAATCGCAGTAGGCCTAGAGTCGTCTGCGGAGTCCGATCGAAGATGACAGAACTATTTTCAAGGGAAGCAACCCAAAAATGACTTCTCCTTAAGCACTTAAAAAGGAAATACTTTGCTTACAAAATATTTGCGAACATAATAAGAATATAAATGTATTATATTGCAAGATAGTAAAAATTGCCCTTTACACCCGACTTAATTGATCATACATACTAACATCCCATTTGACCTATCTCTTTTCGAGTGGATGGATGTTGACAATTTTGAAATGCAACACATCGAATTCAAGGCATCAGAGTTATGGACGATAAAATTTGTAGAATTGCGAAAAACTCTTGAAGGAAGCTGCTTGGAAAAGTCAGCTGCCATCCTCAACTGCTGGTCATCCCTGCCTGAAGCGTTCACCTGTTTGAAGAAAGTTGCATTTGCTCTACTTTCGGCTTTTGGGTCAACTTATACATGTGAACAAATTTTCTCACACATGAAAGCTGTTTTAAGTCCACAGAGAAGTCGCCTAACACCTGTGCATTCAGAAGCCTGTGTGAAGCTGAAATTGACAAAATACACACCTAATATTGAACAATTAACCAAGGAGAAGCAAGGACACGGGTCCCATTAATTGATTAATGACTCAGATCAATAATAATCAATGATTACTCATATTAAAATTTTAATAACGTGTTTTATGTTTGGTTTATTTAATTGTTTTGTTTTTCAAACTATTGGACTTTCTGTCTTAACAAAATATACATATGGCAATTTTATTATAAAATTTCAAACTAATGTGTTCAGAACTTAAATTTTGCAAAACACAATATTTGTATTGATATTTGTTCCTATTTATATTAAAATATTGAATAATCTACAAAGAATAGAATAGTTATTTAATGTATCGGAAACATGTTAATACAAGATCATTTTTAAATTGTTTCAATAATTGTTGTATATAAAAATATGGTGGACTTAGGTTGGCACGCTGAGTGATTTTGCAACATTACTTCGGCACGACACTACTAAAAGTTTGCCGACCCCTGACCCAGAGTGACAACAGCAGTGGAGGATCGCTTTATTCGGCTTCGTCACCTCAGAGACAGGTTTACAACAGCTTCCTCAACTGCCCAGTCATTGCCTGCAGGACGTCATGTGTCTGATCAAACTGTCCGGAATAGACTGCATGACGCTGGACTTTGGGCACAACGACCTCACCGAGGACCTGTCCTTACGCGCCGCCATCGCCAAAATCGACTTCTTTGGGCCAACCAGCATCGTCCCTGGGCAGCTGACAATCAATGGAGACGTGTCTAGTTTAGTGACGAATCTTCCTTTTTGTTGCAGCGTCATGATAGACGGCGTAGGGTCTACCGTAGGCGAAATGAACGTTTTGCCCAAAATTGCGTTGATGAAGCTCCGCCGCACGGTGGTGGAGGTGCAATGGTGTGGGGAATGATCAGTTACAACGAAAGGAGTCAATTGGTGCACATTGAAGGAAGCTTGAATGCGCAACGATACGTCAATGAAATTCTTCGACCCCATGTCCTTCCACTTTTGGCTGCCCAAAGGTCTGTGTTTCAACAGGACAACGCCAGACCCCATTGTGCACGGTTGACCATGCAGTTCCTGACTGCCAACAACATTCTCACCCTTCCCTGGCCATCCCTGTCTCCAGACATGAGTCCGATTGAGCACCTGTGGGATGAGCTGCATAGACGTGTTTGTCGCCGAGACGTTGCTCTAGCCAATCATCGTGATCTGTTCCAGGCACTCCAAGAAGAGTGGGCAGCCATCCCACAGGCCCACATCAGACGTCTGATCGCATCCATGCCCAGGAGATGCCAGTCGCTGATCGATGCAAGAGGAGGCCACACACCATACTAATGGGAAAGCCCGTACGCCAAAAAACTCTCGTGACCCAGATGCAAAACAACTGTCAATTGATTGGTTGAACCCTAAGGTATTCTTGTGTGCAATATGAACAATTAACTCATTAAATTTAAAAAGTTATTGAATGTCAAAATTATGGCTATGTGTGTGCCTTCAGTAGCTATGCATTTCTTTTTTTGAACAGTATAGTTCCCTTATTTGAAAAAATTTCTGGAAGAATAAAAGGTGAGCCAGGAACCCAGATTCTTTTCAGCTTTCTCTGGGCTGTGTAATGAACCTCCCTACTAGAGCAACCATTTTCCATCATGTATGGGTGAGTTAAATTATTTAAGATAGTTTAGGTGGACATGTCCATATTGTTGTTTTGCCTCAAAAGGATACAGTTGCTGGCCCTATACCCAAACTTCCTTAGTTGCCCCCTATGACGAGAACAGTAATTACAGTATTACTATTGTTAGCTCCCCATGGTAATACACGCTCGCAGGTGATAAGGTTATTATTTGCAATTACCAACTTCTTAGGTTGTTTACTTGTTCAGCCATTTCAGGATTTATTTTCATGTCTGCCACGGTTACTAAAAATGTTTGTTTTTTTTAAACATATTTTGATGATCCTGGTAGTTATTAATAACTATTTTCTTTACAGGGGTCAGAGTGGCTAAGAGATATGGCATGCACCTCGAATTCTAGACGTACGGGGTTCGATTCCCAGTAGAGGGAATATAATTTATGGAAATTTTTTTTTTTCACAACTGGTGGTCCTAATGATGTTATACTCTCCCCTGGACTCCTGGGTAGTGAGATGGGATGCCTAGCCTTCTCGGATAAGGGCGAAAAAATAGTAGGTCCCGTGTGCAAGTTGTGCATGTTAAAAATCTCATGGCAGTTAGAAATTGTAAAGGGTAGGCCATAGGGCCGCTGTCCTGAAAAATGTAAAAATTAGAAACCTACCCACCATAAAAATATTTTATAGAATGTGTGATACCTGTATACAGACATTGGGATCTTTGCTGGAGCTACGATATTAGTGCAATGTGCTGAGATCCTCCTTGTGTGATCTAAGGGAGAAGATCGGAGCACTGATGGAGTTGTCCATGTGCAGTGAAGATAGTCTTTCAACCCAAACCATTTTCTTTACGGTACTTAATAAACAAACCCCCATGTAGTTCCAGGGACCTCAGAGGAGACAAACAAAGAAAGACAACCTCACCACGTTAAACTAATTGCTACAGGAACCATTGTTGCAAAAGTCTGTGATTTGGCATTGGCTTCCTCGGGGGGGGGCGGGGGGGGGGGGGGGTCCATCTGAAGTGGTGGCTTCCTGCTCCATAAAGAGCAAAAATGGAAATGATGATGACTGGAAAAACAAAAAGGTTTATCACACTGCTACATGCAAACATGACCAAAATATTTTGGTACTAAAATCAAGGAATATTTGAATAATCTCCCTGCACATACCATCCATCACTATCAGGAGAGTTGACATCACACCCAAACTCCACTAGAACTGTAACAATGTCATAGTGCCCAGCACAGATGGCGTTGTGTAGGGCGGTTATTCCCTCGTCATTCGGAGTACTCACATCGTCGACCTGGAAGTAAGGAAATCAACAATGGTTGCTTATAGGTCTGTATGTAAATTGTTGTTGACATGTAGCTTTATTTCTTTATCTTGATAAATACTTCTTACAAAACACTAGTCAGACATTAAACTTGGAAGGAAGCCCCGACTAACCAGTTCCTATGTAAAATAAGCCAAACCACTGACATACTTAAATTCAACAGATTTTTTTTTTCCATGATTCCTTTGGTAATTTGCTTCAAGGAGTTACAGACTTTCATAAATGGGTGCACTGTGATAGAAAATCTAATCAAAGGGATATTACTGGGAATAGACAAGCTGGGAAAGTAATTCATGAGTTAAGGGACATAGGTAATAGGTGACATGGCTTCCACTAGTTCGGTTCTATAAATAAGAGACAAGGGAGATTCATTCTCTTATCGCAAAATCTACCCTAATTATAACTAACTGGTTGAACAGGGTATCAGTTTCTTTGGGAAAATTTTGTATCTCTACAGGGTGACTTTGGATGATTTTTGAACACATTATGACCTACTTTTCTAATGCGATTTGGCCAACATCTGGAAGTTACAAGTTTCCACAACAAAGATGTCCATGGGGATTTCAGTTAAAAGCTAGCTCCATAGCAGATACTGCCGTAGGGGAGTGAAGTGTTAGAGACTTCACTATACTAGGGCCAGCATCGAGAGATGGGGTTGACCATTTCCCTTCCTCACTGCCTTTTCCTTTCCTAACTCAAGTGCAAAGTCAGGTACCCATTTACAACTGGGTAGACTAAAGCATGTCGATACAGTGAATCAAACCTGGAACCTTTGCCGCAAAAGACCAGCGCTCTAACCACTCTGTCAATCGGACGTAGTATACAAGGATGCAGACCTGTGTTGTTCCCTCAGTCATGTCATAGAATGTAACTAACATGATGTTGGTATACAAGGATGCAGACCTGTGTTGTTCCCTCAGTCATGTCATAGAATGTAACTAACATGATGTTGGTATACAAGGATGCAGACCTGTGTTGTTCCCTCAGTCATGTCATAGAATGTAACTAACATGATGTTGGTCATGGGGCTGGAATCATGAAAAACAAAATGGATGGCACAAGACTTGGAGTGTCTATGTTGAAGGTTTGTGCTCTACTGGCAGTTGAAGGGAAATAATGATGATGATACTAACCTGCATAGCGACCTTTCTGACCAAATCCAACTCTCCTTCTAGGGATGCATCCAACAACAAAGCCAGGGGGTCAAAGCTCACCCTGTTGTTTGACTTTCTACTGCCTTCTTTCTTCAAGTTGCTCTTTGAACGTCTCAGAACTGCTTCTACTTTTGATGATGATGATGATGATGACGAAGATGATGTTGATTTTGTTACCGCTGGTAGTGAAACGTTTTTTTCACTTTTCTGGGCAACTGCAGCAATACTGGAGGGTGCCTCTGGTGGTTTGCTGTCTGGTAACGTCTGCTGTGTATTTTGTATGTTCTTATCTTTTTCTAAAGACAGCTTTGATTTGTCTGTGGATGGTGAGGCAGGCTCAGTTTCTATCGGGACTTTAGACTCTTGGATGGCTTCATTTCCTGCCTGGTGCTGTTGTTGCTGCTGCAAGCGCTGTTGTTGCTGCTGCAAGCGCTGTTGTTGTTGCTGTTCTCTTTCTTGTTGTTCCTGTAAAGCTTTATTCAGATCTTCATTCTCACTGTCTGAATGACGTCTTCTGACTTGTTTTGGAGTGTGAAGTTTGAAACTCCCTGAAACAATTACAAGGAATTAGGTTCAACAAAAATACAAACTGCTCTTTTGCAACTGACAAGGATGGCTTACACAACTGATTTCACAACGGTTGACCTCTAGAGACAGTAAACACTACAGACATATTAGATACCTCAACACCATTGGGTTCAATCTCTGAAAAATATCATCAATATATTTCACATGTGAACCACAGTGACATGTACTCAGTTCAGCTACTATACTGTCAGATCACCGCTATAGAATCATCGGAAGATACACAATGTCACAGAACACCCGACAGGTACCCAAAACTCATTCACGGTCAAAATCATGACGAATTTATTATCATGTACCTCATAAGAACTTTGTTCAACAGCAATCTCATGATAGACAAACTTTCTGTCTGAGACATGTCTCTGGACACACGTAAAAATCTTCTAGTCTGATAAAATACTGTTACACATTCAGAGCAACAAACAGAAAACATCCTACAGCACAAGTCCACTACACCTACACAAAACGTCTTAATACAAACAAACACACCTGCACAAAACATGTCTTAATACAAACACATTTTTAGGAAAGGAAGCATTAGTTTTTCTTTATACAATTCTTTCTGTCCCAGGCTATTTTTAGGTTTTAACCACCACATACATTAATGCTCATTTGTTCCACAAGTCATGTTTTTAAAACAATATATACAATTATGTATACACACTTTGAATGTTTATAACTCAATTATCATTTGAGATAGAATTATGATATTCTCACATCTAAAGTCACAAATGTTCAAAGTGTCGGTGATCTGCAACAATGCATTGTTCACAGCGATTAACAACTGACAGCCATTCTGTTTTGTTACTAAATGAATAGTGAAACATGCAGTTTTAATTTAATGTCTCAGGTCCCTCACTACAAAAATACTTCATGAGTAATAATCTATCGGCATTATTCATTTCTATCTAGCATTATTCCTCTCTATTCTTGCAAAATGGCAAAACTGTATGTTACGTTATGTGTGAGTTATCTACATTCGAAGTGTGGATACATAATTTTGTAACATTCTGTGTGTATGAAAGTCTTACATGCAACAAATAAGTTGGCGATGGATAGGACACATACTGAGGAAACCTGTTGATAACATTACAAGGCAGTCCTTGTTCTGGAATCTTTAGAGTAAGACAAATAGAAGGAGATGAACAGATACATTACAAGGCAGTCCTTGTTCTGGAATCTTTAGAGTAAGACAAATAGAAGGAGATGAACAGATACATTAGAATAGGGCAGTGATTCTCAACTTGGGCCATATGGCCACCCCAGGGGGACATGGCATTTTTCTATAGGCGCCACAGTAAGATAGTAAAATACCTGTTTTCCAGCTAACAGCAACTATAAGGGGGGGCCACAGTAAGATAGTAAAATACCTGTTTTCCTGCTAACAGCTACTATAAGGGGGCAGGGGGGGGGGGGGGGGGGCCCCCCACCACAGAAGTAAATGAAGCTCAGGCGGGGGCCATGAGCAAAAAAGGTTGAGAACCACAAAAGTAGAGAACTGTAGACAGAAGTGAAAAGATAAAGAAGACATGGAATTATCTCGAGCAGATGGTACCAGGATCCAGACATAAATGTAATGCAGCCTATGCCCCTTGGGGAGCTAGTGTGTAATATAATGATAATTTTGTGTTCTGCAGTCTAGGATACCCTTGTTGCTTCATGTATTCTTTCATGTAGAAATAAACTTCCTGGTTCAGCACATTGAAGTGATTACTTTAATACTTTTGAAAATCAGATTCTTAAGATGAAATGCTTACCCTTATCTGAGGCAATATCTGGATAACTGGGAGAGGTGATAGCAGCTCCAAACTGCGGATGATCTTTCCCAGGTGATAACGTGTCAGATGAAGGTGGCGGAGCAAACGATGTACCATCTTGTTCAGCAGGTGTGACACTCTGGCTGCCTTGTGAGTCTACATTCTTGTACAGGAGATTCAGATTTCTCTGGTATTTTTCCATGGCAGCAGTTCCCAGTCTGCCCATGTACGTATTGGCTATTGTATTCTTAGAGGCATATCTGTACGTTAAAGCTGGCTTCTGGTTAAGATGGGGTCCACTGCTGGGGGATAAGGAAGCCTGGTTTGCAAGAGATGTTGTTCCTGAGGAATTAACAAATGATGTGATGGGAGTCTGGGCGTGTGAGGAATCGATGCCAAGGCGAGAAGAGTCAGTTTCATCTTGGGGTAATGAGACAGGCAAATGTGTTCGTGCCTGGCTATTTGTGGTAGTGGGTACGTTGCTCACTAACCTGCCTAATGTTTGTGGAGCACCATCTGCATCAACAGACGGACCATGAGCCCTCTGGGTAAAATTTGATCGTCTCGGACCAGCAGTATTGGTTGAAGGTGCCTGCACTGTCTGCCCATCCAGCCGTCCTACGTTTTTGTTTAATTTCTCTATCATGGCCGACACTGGTCCAAGGGAGGATGTATTTATGTGCTGTCAGAAAGAAAGTATCCAGATGTAACGTTTTTAAATAAACAGCTAATTTTTTTAGACAAACAAGACATCCTATGTTTTTGGTATAACATTCAATAGAAAAAACTGACTCTTATACTTATTTATTTTTTCACTTTGTCTACTAACAGACTTCTTTGCCAGTATGTACACATATGAATCTATCACTGTATTCTGAAGAATATGTGAAAAAATTTCAGTTTTCTCACAGCACAAATTCTTACTGGCTCAGGGACTCTTGTCCTGATGTTCACTCACAGGTTTCAAATATACAATCATTTCCACTTTGATGTTCACTCACAGGTTTCAAATATACAATCATTTCCACTTTGATGTTCACAGCAGGAAAACTTCTTGAAGATTAATTAATAATTCTCAAACTCTCATCTTGCTGTGGTGTAACCCCTCTCACCTACCTCTTGCACACATATCACATGAAACTTCCAATTTGCATATACTTCTTATGAGTGTTGGCTCACCATAGTAAAATAAGTACACACACAAATAACCATAACTGATCTATACCCAACCCACTACCAAATCTTTGTGTTACTTCCCTTTACCAATTTCTATGTCACTTTCAAAATATTTACTCTATAGTTCTCTTTCCAACACGTCTGTAATTCATTCAGTATCCTTTAGCTCCCAAAGGAGTATAGGTCTTCAACAAATGAATGTAAAGTCCTCTTGTCACGTGCCACCAGGTCAAGGTCTTTCCATTGTGTCATCCTCATTTTCATTTCTGTCTCCCAGTTCTCTTCTCCATGTGTTTGTTGGTCTTCCCCCTCTGCTAGTCTTCCCCCTCTGCTAGTCTTCCCCCTCTGCTAGTCTTCCCCCACTGCTAGTCTTCCCCCTCTGCTAGTCTTCCCCCACTGCTAGTCTTCCCCCACTGCTAGTCTTCCCATGGGGGTTCCAGAACAAGGACTGCCAAGTAATGCTATCAGCAGATTTTCTCAGTGAGTGTTCATTCCATTGCCAGTATTTTCTTATCTCTTGCTCCACTTGCACTTATCTGAGTACTGTCATCAGTTCTACATTGGTGACTTATCTGAGTACTGTCATCTGTTGGTGACCTTGTTGTAGTACTTCAATCCTTCCATTCTACACAAGCACCCATTTATGAAAGTCTGTCAATTCTTAGTTGTTGTTCTTCATGTTCCAGGGCCATACAATATGAATGACATAATGTATGTGTTCTCCATGTTCCAGTGCCATACAATAGGGATGACTTGATTTTTGAGTTGAATAAACGCATTTTTGTGCTGAAATCCTTTTTTTTAATTGATGAAATCATTTTTTTTTTTATAATTTCCATCTACTTCCTTCCCAAAGCAATGAAAGCTCATCTAGCACTTGGATATTTTGATAACATTGTCTGTTTCTCCCCCCCCCCCTTCTCTCCCCCCCCCACCCCCCCCCCCCCCCCCGCACTCTATATTGTTGCCAAGATATGTATGATTTGTCGAGGTGATTATTCCAGTGCAGTCTTGTTATGATTTCCTGCATTTATTCTTATTGTCTTTGTCCCTCATGAAGGGCAAAGTTTGGTCTGTGTTTGTTATAAAATCTGGCCATTTGTTTGGTTTGGTTGTTTTAAGGACCATCTTCATTGCACATAGACAATTCCATCAGTTCTCCCTCCAATCTTCTCCTTTAGATCACTCAAGGAGGATCCCAGCACAGTGCACAAACTCTGTAGCACCAACGAGTATCCCAATGTGTGTATTCAGGAATCACCCATTCTATAAATATTTTTGTGGTGAGTAGGTTACCTAATTTTTTAATTTTGCCAGGCAGCAACCGTATGGCCTACTCTTTATGATTTCCAACTGCCAAGGGATTTTTAACATGCGCAACTTGCACACAGGACGTCCTATTTTTTCACCCTTATCTGAGAAGGCTAGGTATCTGATCTCACTACACAGGAGATCAGGAGGGAGTATGACATCATTAAGAACAACTTTTTCTGAAAAAATGTCCATGAAATATATTCCCTGTACTGGGATCGAACCTGGTACCTTTAGAATTAGCCACTCCGACCTCCCTACAGATCAATTACTTTCCCCAAAGTCTAAATGACTACAGCATTTCATTTTTACATCTGAACATTAAGCTCTTGTTCATCAGTATTGTAAACATTCGTGTAAATGCACAATTAAAATAAATTGTAAGTGATTAAAAAAAAGATAGGATTGTTCACATTTGTTAGACCATTACGACCATAGAGCTACATGGTCATTTGACAAATGAGATGCAACAGAGGAGTCTATAGGTCAACAATGCAGTTTGGACATGGTATGCTTGGTGACCTGACACACTTTTAAGCCACAGAGGAGGAAAGATTTTACATTTGTATTAAACAACCTGGTTCTTGTCCAAGACCAGACAAGTGCCAGTGGAACAAGAGATGACAAGAACCAGACAAGTGCCAGTGGAACAAGAGATGAGTAGAAGACACCAGTGATGGATAGGACACACACTGAGGAAACTTGTTGATAGCATTACAAGGCAGTCCTTGTTCTGGGGAAGGAGTTGTAGAGGTGGATCAAAGAAAACATGGAGAAGAGAACTGGAGACTGAAGTGAAAATGATAAGGAGAATGTGGAGAGAACTTGAGCAGACGGCACGTGACAGGAGGACTTGGCATGTGTTTGTTGAAGGCCTATGTTCCTTGTGGAGCTACAGGGTATTGATTAATCGATTGATTAATTGATTGATTAATTGATTAAACAACCTGATTTTATTTTTGTGAAAAGAGCTGAGTTCTGCACTGGATGGACAAATCTGCAGGTAAATCTACCTTTATTTATCTTAGCAATGATATACTGATTTGTTTCTTCTTCTTTGCTCATGTTGTTTCCCAAACATGTAAAGCTGTGCACTTCTTCAACCCAGTGAAGACTATTAATCTTTGTCAGATTTGGCTCATAATCTGTGCTGTTCATTATCAGGATGGCTGCATTAAAATAGGAGAGCACAAAGATATATCCAAGGTAAACAATAAAGAGGTCAAAGGTAAAGGTAGCCCCCATGCTGCCGTTGAGGAGTGAAGTGTTTAAGGTTTCACCATACTAGGTCAAGCTTTTAGAGGTGGGGGTGACAGGATGACAATGCTGAATGATGATGATGAATATATTAAACAGGTTTTGACTTCATTACAATGAGAAGACAACTGTGTTCAATGTCAAGCAATTCTTATCAGTATATCTACCTACCTCACTATTGGTCTTGATCTGCACTCCGCTGCTAGAATTGGGTGAGCTCTCACTAGACGCTGGTGAGCTCTGGCCACTACCTGCCTGCCGTTCTTCATCATTGATGTTGATGACAGGATGTGATGATGATGTGGCAGATGGTGGTAATAAGCTAGATATTGAATGTGAAGCTTCAGTACCAGCAAAACCTGCATCATGATTGCTACTATCTCCAGCACCAGTGAGTGAAACAGGCAGTCTCTGTGGCTGACCCCCTCCACCAACCGGTACTGGGAAAAATTTGGATCCCACAGCTGTGGGCTTGGGGACTAAATACTGGCTCGGACCAAGCTTAGAAATGTCTGTCTTCTGGTTAATAACACTATCCTGGGCTGTAACAGGGCCATAGTTTCTATCTGGTGGAGGGGGCCTCTGCAAGTAGTTGGAGTTTTGTCTAGGTGTTTTTTCACGAAAGTTTGTGGCATTATCCACTGGTAAAACAACTGGTAGTTTGTACTCTTCCACTGGCTCATTAATGGCCATATCCTGTCGTTTGCTGGACGGAACCTCCACTGACTCAAGTGGAGTGCTAAATTTAATATCTGAGGGTAAGATCTGGTATTTGGGGTCCTGTTTTTGGAATCCACTAGTTTTTGTGTAGGAGTCATCATTAACATTTTGAGAAGGGTACTGAATATATGGCTCCACAGTGGCAACACTGATACTTGCTGGGTGCTGGCTGCTTAATTTTGTGACCTTGCTGCCTTGGAAATTTGCTTGCTGTTCTTGTAATTGTCTCTTCTTCAGCAGCTGTTGTAATTCATGTATTCTTGCATCCATGAGAGCAACTTTCTGTCGTCTTTCATTTAAAATTTTCTCCTTGGTGGCTATCATGTTACTCTGCTGTTCATTTAACTTGTTTCTCATCTGTTGTAAGATAAACATATGTATGTTTCTTATTTGTAATAAGATAAATGTATGTATGTTTATGAGCTTGTTTCTTTTTTTTTTTATAAGATAAACGTTATGTATGTTTACTATTAATGTTTCTCAACTGTTGTAAGATAAATGTATGTATGTTTTACTGTGCTTTTTTCTTATCTGTTACAGGATAAATGTATATATGGTTATTGAGCATGCTTCTCATCTGTTATAAGATAAGTATATGTTTAGTGGGCTTGTTTCTTATCTGCTATAGGATAAATTTATGCTCATTTAGCTTGCTTCTTATCTGGTATATGATATACATTCATATACATGTGTGTATAGGCATGGTACATGTGAACATGCACGTATCCATACAATGATGCACACATGTGTGTTGGGGTATGGTACATATGAACAGGCATGTATCCATATATTAATGCACATGTGTGTGGGGGCATGGTACATGTGAACAGTGTGTGTGTGTGTATGTGTTCACTAGCCCTGGTTAGTTTCCAGAAGTCTTTGAGGAGACTAGGAAAGCATAAGACCGCTGGCTGCTCCATCTGGCAAATCGTAAGAGGCGGCTAATATAAGGTTGTGTGTGCACGGGCTGACAACCTCACGATGCAAAAGAAGCTGCAACAAAAAGCAGAGCTGCATAATCTAATGAACATCTAGTGCAGACATTTATGTAATAGCTACAGTGGCGTAACTAGAAGTTAAGGGGCCTTCGACCACAAATTAAGTGGAACTTTCCTTATATAGAGACTCCATCAGAGAGGTCAGTTGTAGGGAAATAACATTCGGAATCAATAATTAAGAGACTATTTATTGCAACGAAAGAGATCATGATTGTGTCACAGGGTTGGCTATACAATTCGACAAATCAGAATTTAAAACCTGTTTGAAGTAACCAAGGAAATTGTCGTATGTGAGGAATGAGAAACTGGGCCATGAAAAAACGTTTAACACGTGAACAAAGACAATTAAAACAACAAGTATAAGAGCTAGGGTCCCTTCTGACCACTCGATGGGGCACCTTCGATGCTTAGGGCCCTCAGGATGTACCAGGTTCAACAGGGCGGTAGTTACGCCACTGAATAGCTACATGCTTCATATGGTGCAGACAAAGGGAAGCAGATGACAATGATACATGTTTGGTGACCTTGACCATAACTGTTTTAAACCAGACATGCATACACATAAATATATAGACGTGTATCTCTCACCTGTAATTCTTGCCGCAGTTTCTCCAACTCAGAACTGGAAGCTGTCTGTTTATTACTGGACACTCCGTTCTTCAGATCTTTTAGCTGTCTAGTCAACTGGTCAACTCTAGCTACTGCCATTGCTAGCTCCTTTTCCTTTTCACTGAACACACGTTTCACTGCCTCCAGTTCGCTGTCTGTGAAGAGAACAAGTGGTCAACTTATGCTGTCATTATGTTAAGCTCACACCAACATGCTGGCTAATGAACATCACAAACTACAAGATGTGTCGCGGAAAAAAAAAACAACAACAAATATTGTAAGCTATTTCTTTCCAGAGCATTTGACTGGCAGAATGGTTGGAGCACTGGCCTCTCACAGCAAAGGTACCAGGTTCGAAACACAGTGATGTCATACTCCAGTCTTCTTCTTCTTTGATCCTTCTTCTCTGATCCTTAGCCGCCGACTGTCAAAGCAGTCAGTGGCCATCACGACTGGTGGCATATTGTAGGGCGGCAACAAACTGCTTCCACTTTGCTCAGCCGGCAGCCATCCTTCGTACAGTGCCCCAACTCTTTTTCATTCTTTGCATCTCAGCTTCCACAGTCCTCTGCCAAGTTATTTTTGGTCAGCCTCTCTTTCGTTTTCCTTCCGGGGTTCATAGCATAGCTGTTCTTGTGATGGCATCTGGGTCTCTTCTGAGGACATGGCCAACCCAACTCCAGCGTCTGCCAGTAATGATGGTGTGTATGTCCTCTTGGTTGCGCCGTAGTTCTTGGTTGGTGATGGTATTCGGCCAAAATGTTAGGATTTTTCTTAGGCAGATTGTGTGGAAAAAGGACAATTTCAACATTTCCTTCTCTGTTACCCTCCAGCATTCTGCGCCACAGAGAAGCACAGAAAGTACACAGCTCTCATATAATCTTAATTTTGTGTTTGTGCTGTACTGAGAGGACTTCCAGATGTTGTTTAGACTAACAAAGGCTGTTCTTGCTTTGTTCATTCTGTTATTGATGTCTTTGCTTGCTCCACCGTCTGGTGTTACTATGCATCCTAGGTATGTGAAGGTGTCTGTCTGTTCCAGTTTCTGATTCCTTACTGTTATGGACTCAGGGTTGCCCACATTGAGTGTATTTGACCTCTGTCTTCTTTAGATTAATGTTCAGACCCACCTGCTGGCTATACTTATTAAGTCTATCCATTTTTTCCTGGATGTGTTGATGAGAATGTGCGAGTAGTGCAATGTCATCTGCATATTCCAGATCTTCCAATGTAGAAAATGTAGTCCATCTTATTCCTCTTGGACAGCCCTATGTTGTCTGGCGCATCACCCAGTCTATGACTGTTAAAAATAAAGTGGTTGATAAGGGGCATCCCTGTCGTACGCCTGTCTTCACCTCAAAAGTTAGGTTGCTCTTCCCTTCGCTACATGTAAAGTTGGCATAGAGGCTTTTTATGATGGACACTATGCAGCTTGGAATTCCATAAGCCCTCAGTATTTTCCATAAACTGTCCCTATGTATGCTGTCAAAAGCCTTTACAAAATCAATGAAATTGATGTACAGCTGTCTTTGCCATTCTGAGCACTGCTCTATAATGTTCCTGAGGGTAAATATATGATCTGCACATCTTCTGTTCTTTCTAAATCCTGCTTGTTCTTTCCTCAGTTTGTGGTCTGCGGCTTTTGAAATTCTCTGTATAATTATCCTGCCTAGTATTTTGCTGAGAACTGAGAAGAGTGATTCCTCTCCAATTATTGCAGTCTGCAAGATCTCCCTTCTTGGGCAATTTGACAATTATTCCTTTGTTCCACTCCATTGGTGTTGTCCCTGTTTTCCAGACTTTTGCAAATAGTGGTTCTAATAGTTCTGCTGCTAGCTCAGGGTCTGTCTTAAATAGCTCTGCATTTAAGTTATCGTGGCCATGAGCGTTTCCATTCTTTAACCCTTTGATTGCCGTGATGATTTCTTCCTTTCGTGGAATATCTGTATTAACATCTAGATCATTTTCAGCCTCAGGAACATTCAACTGTGGTGGTTCCTTGTTCAGAATCTCTCTGAAATGCTCTGCCCATCTTGTTTCCTGTCCTTTTGCTGTGGTGATGAGATTTCCTCGCTTACTAATGTAATTTTGTTTGCACCTCGTTTTCCATCAGTGGAAAACAAAGACTCAAGTCTACCAAGCTGTAAATGGGTACCTGACTGCTCTTCATTTAGGGAATGCAAAGGTAGTGAGAAAGGAACTTGTCATCCCACCACTTAAAGTTGGTCCTAGTATATTGAAGTTTTTAACACTTCACTCCAATACAGCAGTATCTGCTGTAGGACTAACTCTAACCTTCACCTTTGAATTTTTCCCACCCAGCTGTCAGGTAAATTAGGTCAAGAAAGGTAAATTAGGTCAAGAACATAATAAATGCATCATCATCCTCAAGGAGTACAGGTGTTTAATAAATGTATGCCATGGTCCTTCTGTCTAGTGCCATCTGTTCCAGATGTTTCCATGTCTTATTTATCTCTTTAATTTATATCTCCAGTTATGACTATGTCAAACTCCCTCTACGTCTCTGATTCCAGAATAAGGGCTGACAAAAATTCTTAATCACTTGAAACATGGCAGTTATCAAAAACTACCTAGTCAACATGCACTAAACGAGAAACCCGGGTTATACAGCACATTGTTAGAGCCACTTATTTATTTACTTGAAGATATATTTAAGCCATATCGTGATATGCCTGGGATTAGCAGCCTCATCACGTACAACAAACGGCTACATAAACTATCACTGTAAGAGAACATGAATGCTTTGGTGCAAGTTTCCTGCAAGGTGATAAGTTGCTGAGGTGGCTCCTTGCTCCATAAGGAGCCAACAGGGGAATGGTGGTTTTTTAAAACTGCTCCCCTATTCTCAAAATAGAATCTAATTTTGAGGTGTAAACGCTGGGACAACTGGTAGATGGCAACAGAACAGTTAGGTGACCATAGCTAAGGTTCAAAGATGTGTGCAATAGAGGTGGGCAAATCGACACACTCCGCTGTTTCGAGACAGTCGGCTCAGTGATTTAAACTGTGTCGAAACAGTGTGTCGACACAACGGCACAATTGCCCGTATCGGGGAGAAAGAAGTCTCTAATAGACAGTACCGTTTACATTACTATACATGAACTGTTTTTCCTTGCGCGCTACTGGCGTGTGTGAAAATCTATGGCGTTTCGTGTGACCACAATTCAATATTTTTACACAAGTCTTCATTATGATGAAATAAAACGGAGATATGATGATAGCTGCAGTATATGTGAAAATAATAAAAAAACAACAATAATAATAACAGTAATAATAACACATGATATCAAACTAGAGTAAGCTAGTTTTGGTAGACAATGATTCAAATCCACACCGAGTACACAGATATCAGCAGAGCTAATAAAGTGTCCATTACATTTATACGAACACACGGACACTTTCAACTTTAACATAGTGCCTAAAACATTGACAACTGCAGCACTGACACAATTTCCAGTGTCTATAACTTCTCAGCAAAAATAATATCACTTGTAAAATCAAGTCATCATAACACATCCCTGAAAAATATGACATGTTTGATATTCCATACTAATGTTCCGAACGGTTCACTCAAATTTTACAAAGGCCCACGGATGGTGAGACAGTGAGACAAAGTGCCTCTCTGCAAAACAGCGAGGCAGACAGGAACTGAAACTGCTTCGAAACAACAAGCAGGCTGTGTGTCGAATCTTTCGGACATTCTGCTGTTTTGAAGCATTGTTTCGACACATACACACAGTAGCCATCTCTAGTGTGCAAGAGAGGAATGAAGGCAATCTTGGAGGATGATGTTGCCGATTCCACCAAGTGGTAATACTCTGTACGGCGCCACCTCAGATTGGGCGAAAAGAAGCTATCACGGCAAGAGGAGAAAACGTCGAAAAGATTATTAGGGGAAAAAGCAGCTGAGGGTTGACACCTCCTCACTGGCGCATTCCCATAGTCAGTTATGACTGAAGGGGCTATTATTATTATTATTATAAACGCTGGAACAGGTCAACAACCACTGAGATCAAGTGAGCTAACACACTTACTGAGGTTTCCATTATTGATCCGGTACTGCTCTGCCTGGCCTCTTAATGCTCGCAATTTTTTCAGCTTGAGCTCTTGGTTCTCAACACGTTCTCGAATCTTGCGAAGTCGCTCACTCTCTGAGGCTAGATGTGCATGACGCGCTTCTTGTTGCTTGAGGTACTTCAGTCTCTGCTCCTTGGCCACCAGTACCTATATGAGAAAAACAAGCTATCAGCTCGTATAATAAATATACTGGTGAATATGAAGGATATAGAAGTGACTGCGTCTGTGATTAGTCTGGGTCGTTCCTCAGTCCAATATTCCACAGTTACGTGGAGTGGCCGTGATAATATCCACTGCCCACGAAGCAATATTTCTGTGGTGCTTAGTTGGTTATTCAGGATTTACTTCCGTAGCAAGGGGTGGTGTCATTCGGATGGTGGTGGGTTCGAGTCATACCTGGTAAGTCGATCAATTATGTTGCCTAGTTTTCTACTTGTTTATTTCTTACCAGTGCCTGCAACATGTCAATTTATATGTGCGTTACGTAGTTACTGTTCTCAGGCCTTGGATCTCCCTCTTTATTTATATCAGCTCGTATGGCAAGCTCTTTCACACACACACACACACCTTGATCCACACCAATTCACGCCCTCATCTCCACACACACTTAATATCTTGTTATATATATATATATATATATATATATATATATATATATATATATATATATATATATATATATATATATATATATAGGGGGGCCAAAAGTAGGTATACAGTACTGATCGGGTCATGGTATTTTTATTTTTCATTATTATTTCTTGTTATTTGACAGATATTGAGAACGATGGCAGCGAGTCTGAGTGAAGAACAAAGAAAGTGGATTCTAATTACCTAAACATGTTGCGCAAGGTGGTGGTGCCACAACTCGCCAACCAGGGCTGACTTCGCCGAACTGTTCTTTCAACAAGATGGGGCTCCTCCTCATTTTGCTTTGACGGTACGGAGCTACCTTGACAACACCTTCTCACAGCGTTGGATCGGGAGACGTGAGTAGTGACAGCATTGACTGGCCGCCACGTTCACCCGACACCTATGGACTTCTTTTTGGGGGGCGTAGTAAAGGAGGTTTATAAGAGGAAACCTCACACAGTAGACTAATTAGAAACAAAAAATCCCAGACGTAAGAGTCTTTTATATTTGGACATGCGCCCTAATATAACCGACTAGGTTGAACGGGACACGCCTCGCCAAAACGAGGTAACAGATTTACATTAAAAAAAAAAAAAAAGACGAATTGAAGTTCATCTCGCAAGCATTTATCGACATTGGTGCTAACCGGAATTTGTGTGTTACTGTGTGTCACAGTGTCGGGGACAGGTTCCAGGAATGTTGCAACGTTGACGGAGGACATTTCGAGATTAAATATGACCCGATCAGTACTGTATACCTACTTTTGTCTATATATATATATATATATATATATATATATATATATATATATATATATATATATATATATATATATATATATATATATATATATATATATGCCCTGCTCCACACATCTTGAACTATACATTCCCCCACACATTGTTCTACACAATGCCGTACACACTGATTCAAATGCACCCGCACATCTTGGTACATACACGCACACCTTCACCCTTTTATCTTGGTGCACATACACACGCACCTTGACCCACACACACACTAACTCACCTGTTGTTGTGTCTCTACTACCTGCTGCTGTCTGGACGCCATCTCCTGAAGCTCGACCATTGTCAAGTCACCAGCGCCACCTGGCAGCTGTCAAAAATAGACAAAACAATTCACCATCAAAACCTAACTCAGCCGTCAAATGTCGCTGACTGAGTTTTTATTTGCTCGATACGTTTAATATATAACTTCATTAACTATGTTTAACAAAAAACAAAACAAAAAAACTACTCGTACCCATGGTACCTGACTCTGCTATTGAGGGAAGGAAGGCAAAGGCAGTGAGGAAGGGAACAGGTCATCCCACCGAAAAAAGCTGGACTTAAAATAGTGAAGTCTCTACCAAATAACACGTCACTTCCCTACAGTAGTTTATGCAATGGGACAGTGTACTTTCGTGTTGAAACGCTGACAGTCCTAGTTCCCATAATTAAGGGGAGGGGAAGGAGTACATCTTCAATCATATGTTCTTCTTCTTCCTCGTTCGTCCTGAAAAGGACGTTGGTTGCGTTGTGTCTGTTTACGCCGGAGCTGTGATATCTGCGCCTTTCGGCCGACACATCCGACTTCAGCACGGCATTTTTTTAAACCGGGTTTGCCTTCCCTCTTCGATCCCTACTCTCTCAGCCAGACTGCAGTGATGCAGCCTGTTTCCAGGACCACCACGTGGAGGTGGAGTAGGGTCTTGGTCAGCTCTGGTTCGCTGACCCTGACGCAAGCAGTCAAGCTATGGGTCGCTGACTGCATTCTCTATTGCTGCATCTTTGGGTCCCCTTCAATCATATAAGCTGTGTATATCTCAGTTGAAATCAACTTAAGCGAAAGGTTTGTTATTTTTTGCTGGCAGTAAAGCAAAAAATGGTTGCTATAAGTTTTACCTTTCAACGTAAATATTACTAAATCTATAGACATAAAAAAAAAATCCATAAATTAAACATCAAAATAATCCGGTTTGCAGGTACAGCAAAATTGGCCACGCAAGATGGTAATCACGGAGAAACAAATTCATTTTGAAACGGATCAAAGGACTGCCATCATATCTGTGAAGACTAATTATCATAGATGTACAGACGAGGCAATACTGATAACTGGAAAATGATTGAGAAAAGCGAAGTTTAAATGCAACAACTGTTTTATGTGGAGTAAAGTGCAGACATGAGGAAATGTCAATACAACAAAAACAGGCGCACCAGGCGGCACATGGGAGAATAAAAGTATACAACATCGGGGCTTGCGGGGCAGAAAAGAGTTAAATATGGTTTCTACATTAACGTCCAACTGATTAAGCGGATAAAAGCCCTTGCTTCTCGGCGACAAAGTTACCGGGTTCCGGGATGGAAACCTGGTCGCGTCACGGTCCATTCTACCTAGCTGTAATTTGGTACCTGACACTGCTTTTGAGTTAGGGCAGCGAGGAAGGGAATTGGTCAAACAACCAAATAAATCTGGACCTAGCAAAGTAAAGTCTCCAACATTTCTCTCTCCCACGGCAGTATCTGCTATATGACTACCTTGACCTTAATGCTTGAAAGTTACCCAAGTCTGTCAAAACTGATAATTACATCTCATTCAAAAGACATCTGCGTTTCAACGTTTCCACGAGCATTTGTCATTGTAATATTTTCAATTTTAAATTGTATTTTTTTATATTAAGTAGCTTTATTGCTTGGTCTCTCTCTCTCTCCTCTCTCTCTCTCTCTCTCTCTCTCCCTCTCTCTATGTGCGTGAATGACTATGAGTAAATGTACTTGTGTATGCTCAGTTTCTGATTGTGATGATAATATTAATTAATCCTGTCTGAAGTTGTTAATATTTTAATTTTAATTTGTAAAACGCTGAAAACTGTATTGCAGGGCAGAAATGTAAAAAGGCAATTATGCCTATTTCTTTACCCTGATGAAATAAAGATTTAGTTCGTTCGTTCGTTCGTTAATGCTGAGAAAATGTTAAATTAACATTGGTTTGGTTTTTGGTTTGAAGGACCAACCTCTACACCTCACGGTAGAAGAGGAACGACTAAGTAAGAAAGTTTCAGAACATCTTCATTGCACACGAACAACTCCATAAGTGATCCGATCTCCTTTATTATATCAAACAAGCAGGATCTCAGCACAGTGCATGAACTCCGTAGCACCGGCGAGGATCTAAATGTATGTATACAGGAATAACACATTCTACAAGTATTTCTGTGGGGGGTAGGTTTCCTTATTTGTAAATGAACATGACATAAGAGAAGGTACAAGCAGACGTAAGCATACAGGGATAACTACGGCAAGAAGTAACACGATAGTGTGACACAATAACAAAAGATGGCAGATGGGAAGCAGAAGTGACAAAGAGAACATTAGCCCCGCCCAAAATATGTTCAGCGATAGGGATATTAATATCAAAATAAATAAGAAAAAAATAATAACAATCATATTCTCTTCTTCTTCTTCTTCCGTCCTTAGCCAACGACCGGCAAAGCAGTCAGTGGCCATTACGCCTAGTGGCGTCTTAAGGGCAACAGCGAATGGATTTTCTTTGCCGTTGTTCCCATCACGCCTAATGGCGTCTTTAGGGCAACGACAAATCAATCCGTTTGTCGTTGTTTCCGTAATCAAAGTGACTGGCAAACGGGTGATCAGCCCGTTGGTAACAATCATATAGTGTTATTATATACTAGTGTCAAAGCCCATGAGGCATCAAAGAAGAGTTGGCCACTCGAAATGCAGCAGCTGGGAGACTTTTTCAGGCCATAAATCGAGGATTCCTCAGCAAGAGAGAGGTGGGTAAGAAAACGAAGATGGCTGTATACCGCTCCACCTATGTCCCAGTCTTGACATATGGATGCGAGTCATGGGCAATGACTACAACCCACAAAAGCCAGATCCAAACCTCAGAAATGAAGTATCTGAGGAAGGTGGTTGAAGTAACAAGAAGAGACATGGTCCGCAACCAGACGATACGCCAAGGCCTAAAATCCCACCCCCTGCAGACCCAAGTAGAACAGTCCCAACTAAGATAGTTTGGCCATGTCTGCAGAATGGGAGAAGATCGGCTACCACGACAAGCATGGAAAACAAAGAGCCAGGGATTCAGACCCCCAGGACGACCCAGAGTCCGCTGGGAGGACAACATTAGACAATCTTTGAAGGACCGAGGACTAGAATGGAACCAGGCCAGAAGGAAAACAGCCGATAGGATATCTGGCGCTCTCTCTTCCAAACCTCTACACCTCACGGTAGAAGGGGAACGACTAAGTAAGTAAGTCAAAGCCCGTCATAAGACGGAAATTAAATTCAAAAGTACCAATACCTAACGGCAATTTTACTTATTCAAAAGTATTTTTAAAAACCACTGTGCATCACCACAGTACACGAACTACGTAGCAGCAGCGAGGATCCCAATGTGTGTATACGGGATCACACATTCTATAAATATATTTTTGTGCACACCGTCATTTGCGCATTCTTCTTTGGTAAGTGTTACTATTTTCGGGAGACTACATATAAGGGAAACAATACAATTAATGTCTAACTTTCAACCAAAGTTGCACCCCTTAGCGTTACGCACTGACAGAAAAAGCTGGGATTTTATATATAGGATATTCATAATTACTTTCTTTGTTGCTTCTTATAAAGCAGGAACCAGCCCTTACTAGAAGCCTGCAGCAAAGCTTTCATGGGCTCTTGCAGAGGTGGTTTTTGTAGCAATTATTTTGACATGATGAGGTCACCAGCCTCATGTTCAAAGTCGTGTTAGTCTCTTCTCACGACATGCCCGCGGGAACAGTGGCCTTATTATTTCGTTCTCTCTTCACAGAATACACGTGACATTATAGACACTGTCTATTAATAATGGCACAGTACAGACACAAGTGAAGTCATCCATTGGAATGCACGCGACGAAAGAATTTTTTTTTAAGTCGGCAGGTATGGGACTACACTTCACGGCAGAAGAGGAACGACTAATTAAGTAAGTAAGACTGAAAAGTGCATGCGCATTACACATCAAAATGAGCATTCTTTTATTGTATATATAATGACGACTGGTCTTTTAGATTCGTACCCAATCTCAGAAGTTAGATTTTCGGCACGTTTAAGATATAATTTCTACAACACAGACAGAAAAACATAAATCTAGAGAACACGATGAAAAAAAAAAAAAACCAAACTTGCATGAACACTTTCATTACTTCTCTCTCTCCCTCCCTCTCTCGTAACTGGTGCTGTCTTGTTTTCCGCTGTACAGATAATCTGTGCGTCGAAGCAAACGTAAGTCACTTTACTTGTCTCACATTTATAACCCCTACACCAGGGTGACCATACGTCCAGATTTGGCCGGCTTTCAACGCCAAAATTTAACGTCCGGTCGGCTTTTTTAAAAATTGCGATTTGTCCGGCTTTTTAACAAAATTAGAAACAGAAGAAAAAAATCGAAGTTTTTTTTAATGCGAAAAAATCGAAATTTGGTGAAATCTGGCCATGTTGACATCCGTTCAGATTTGATAGAAGGTATCCATCAGCTTTGCCACTCCTTGGTGGATTCGCCTGGATCTAGGTTTTTTTAAGTCCCATCTAGGTGTCATTTTCCTTTACTAGTTGAATAATGCCACCTAAATTTCTGCCAAAATAGCCCAAAAATCAACCAAAGTAGCCCAAAAATCGACCAAAGTAGTCCCAAAATAGCCCAAGTCGCCGATATCTAGGTTTTTTCTTTAAATTCATGCTGGTATCCATCATTACTTACTCTACTTTGACCTTTGACAAAACTAACCTCAATCTACATCAATCGACTGAAATTGTAGTTTTATTTTTGTTGTTCATTGAGTAAGTAGTACTATAATCTGAATGATTATACTTTGTTTGAATTACTGGCACAAGAAATGTGGACCACATTTTTTGAACAATCAAGAAATGTGGAGTTACTGAACTGCTCATTGCTCAATATTTTCTTGTTGTTCCAGGACATAATGTTAATATTGAGAGGCTTTTTTCTTTAATGGAAAGTCGGTGGACACAGGACATATACCGATTCACTGTTGAATGTATTAAATGAATATTACAATACAATTATAAGAATGTTTATTGTACAGAGTCTCATGAGTATTTAGTTGGAAATTCAGACTTACTGAAAAAAATAATGTCAAGTGAAAAGTACAATGTTAAAGATTGAATATTTAGTGATGTTGAAAAAAAATAATGCTTGATGGACAAATTATTAAAAATGCATTTTATGAAGATTTTTACCTTTTTTTTCGTTGAAGTATTTCTATATAGTTTATCATGACTCTGTACATAAATGTATTAAATTAGTGAAATTAATGTGCCCTCTTTTATGTCTTCCTTTTCTTAAAAAGTGTCCTCCTTTTGAGTAAAAAAAGAGATAAGAAAATGTCCCTCTTAAAAAAAAAAAATATGGTCACCGTACCCTACACTTCATAGATTATAATTATTGACGCAGGTTGCCGGGAATCACACTACATGTGGGTGTGCCCATCTCCATTAGCCAGGTTTCCAAGTCCCTCCTCATCCCCAAATCCCGAAAGCACACAGCCCTTGGTACACTGGTTATGAAAGCCAACACTAATAATAACAATAATAACAAGTAGAAGAATAAAAACTGGTACACATTCAGTGTTGCAACAACTGGACGGTACACTCGAAATACAGGATGTTTCGGGATATACCCTTCGTCAGCTAGTCACAAGCAGGACAGATTGATAAATATAGATATGTTAAAATAATAAGACAAAAAACAATTCCAACACGTGAGAAAAACAGATGGACAGAAAAAGATAAGATGAGCGACACAAAGGGATGATAAGGAAGAAAGCGCACGGGTGGCAAGAAGAAAAATGTAAAACTACATAAACAAGTAAAAATACAGAACAAGAAATGAATATCAACGTAAAGAATCCAACAAATAAAAATGTACAACAAAAATGAAAAAGAAACACAATAATGATGTATCAGAATTGCCTAACTGTAAGTCAAGAAGGCTCTCATCGATAGGTAGAAGTGAAGAATCATATACTGCTGGAGAGTAAGAAATACGAATATGAAAATCAGATGCAACAATAAAAAACCAATATACAGAAAAGGAAATTGGAGTCATACTTTTAAAAAAAAAAAGAAGGAAAAAAACGATCAAACGAATGAAATCTCTATCTTATTTGGGTAAATAAATATGCATATCTGCCTGCTACAATACAATTTAATGAAGAGGCGAAAATCTAACAAGAACACGGACAAAGAAAGGAAGGCAACCTTTGACAGATGACACAGACCAGGGGAGATAGGCATGAGATAATTAAAGGTCTAAAGTGCACACGGTGATGTACGATAACGGTGATGTACGACAACAGTGATGTACGATAACGGTGACAGATAACAGAAAAGCTGAGATTTAAAGTGACCAATCAAATATGCACATGCTGCTACCAAAGTGTCCAATCAAATATGCACATACTGCTACCAAAGTGTCCAATCAAATATGCACATACTGCTACCAAAGTGTCCAATCAAATATGCACATACTGCTACCAAAGTGTCCAATCAAATATGCACATACTGCTACCAAAGTGTCCAATCAAATATGCACATACTGCTACCAAAGTGTCCAATCAAATATGCACATACTGCTACCAAAGTGTCCAATCAAATATGCACATACTGCTACCAATGTGTCCAATCAAATGTGCACATACTGCTACCAAAGTTGTCGTATTTTTGGTCTATTACAACACGTCAAATTTACCGCTCGAAAATATCGAAGGTAAACAGTACAATTATAACAACCAATAGAATCGCTCCTTTTTCTGTCAGGTATAGGAAACCTTTTTATGCTTGATAGAGGGGTCTATTTTGTGTATTTGACAGAACGAAAATATTTTATTTCTTAATAACTAAAGATTTGTAAACAGAAAGGTATAGCTCAAATTATAGCGGGGATATTACTTAAGAAGTTAGTGTAAAGACTTCCTCATAATAATATGTTATTGTACGAGAAAAATTAGTTTAAGTGACATTTAAACATCAGGGTAGTTCCCAATTTAGTCAGTTAAAGTCTGCACAAATTTAAATGCATTGGGCTAACTAAAATATTAATAGCTAGAACGATAGAGATCAATTCCTAGTTTTATTAGAACTTAAAATAATTGAAATCGGCCCAAAATTAAGTTAGATACATAATACTTACTTAAACTTAGTCACATTGTACGGTAAGGCTGAAAAACGAGCAGGGTGAAAATTCTTAACGCCAGTTTTGACTGTGTTTCGATTGGTCGAGCACAACGTTATAAAAGGCCTTGAACTTGGCAGCATAATGCCACAACCTTTTCAAATATTATACACGAAGCTGAGAAGAGCGCAATTGTAGACTGTTAATACTTTTGCCGCCTGTATCGCAAGCAGACTTAGAGGCCCATTAAGAGCCAGTATCAGCTTATGTGTGTTACATGAGTGTGATATATATATATATATATATATATATATATATATATATATATATATATATATATATATATATATATATATATATATATATATATATATATATATATATATTTGCATATATTCATGTTGTTTGCCTGTAGTTATCCACTTATGTGTTCGCTGATGTGTTAGAAGGAGAAAATAGGCCAAATGTGTAACGGATTTCCTTACCAACGTGTGTAGTTTTAAAGACGACAGGCCAGACAGTGTAGGATTTTTGCAAATTATGGCACAAGTGCGACTGTAAGTCTATTAGGGTATTTGAATGAGTATTTCCTACTGGAACGACACACTGTGCAAGAACATAGGATATGATGACAGGATATATTACCATGATGTAATCAATATGTTACTTACTATGTTGTACTTAACCTAATTATGGTATGGAAGACAATCATGGACGAATGGATCTAACATACGATGTATTAAGGAAATGAGTAATCAAATTGAACTGGCTGTGAGGTATTGAGGTAACTGTCCTGTGACTGATTTAATGTTTGTACGTGATGTTGTCTGTATGTAGGGGAAAACTACTGGACCCTACAAGTTTTGCGAATGTCTTTTCATTCCAGGTTTTGTCCTGGTAATATTGCAAGTTCATGAGACATCCACTTGAGAGGAAATATGGTGGTGTACTGTTCGTCAGATTGATAGAACTAAAGCCACGTGTCCCAGCCTGGAGTTCATATTCTGTGCGAACCCAGCCAGGATTGGAGGTGTCTCAGACTTCATTCAAGTTAAGTGGACACATAGATCCACTGTTCAGATGATCCAGAAAAGATCAAAATAATTAAAAGAAGAGAAATTAAAACTAATAAAGAATTCAAGTAAAAACTCTTAAAATACAGACTTGGTAGAGACTGTAACATTATAAAATGATGAATCACTGAGGACAACATTAAATTTCTATTACCATACAAGCCAGTGTAATTGATACCAAGAGTGAACGAGTGAAATTAACATTACTTAGATATATACATAAGTATATTATTGCCTTTTATGGAGAACATTCCATATTATTTATTTCATTGTGTAAATACCTTATAACCTGATTTTAAGCTTCCTAACCAAAAGAGAAATGGTTTAGGAACAATAAATTGTAAATACTTTCATTCAGTCTTACTTAATTATTCTAATTAAGTTAATGTTCTGTTTGATAGTTATTACATGTAACTAATTTAATTTTCCCCTAGATAATTAGCCACACAAACAAATATATATAATCATTACTCATTGTGAGATCTGGAGAGGTAGCAGATAGATCTTCAGGACCAACCACTATCATCATACCTGTAGATTTGCATAGCTTGACCCCACCTTGATGTCAATACACCCTTACTCTTTTCAGAGAAGGGGGTATTTCTTGTAAGACCAGTCTCTCATCTGGCACTATCCTGGTATCATCTGATACATCTATTTGTTCAGGATATCTAGGCTTTCAAACACATCCAAACCTCTCGCGACAAAAGTGTCCAATCAAATATGCACATACTGCTACCAAAGTGTCCAATCAAATATGCACATACTGCTACCAAAGTGTCCAATCAAATATGCACATACTGCTACCAAAGTGTCCAATCAAATATGGACATACTGCTACCAAAGTGTCCAATCAAATAATGCACCTTCTGCTACCAATGTTTTACGTCCCGTGTAGTTCCCGGGGGTCTGTGAAGAGACACAGAAAGAATAGGCCTACTGTACCCTCAGGCGTGCACCGGCTTCCTACCTCAGTGATCTATGGTTCGATCCCCAGATGAGGTGGGAATTTTTTAGGCCGCAAACGGCTCCTGGGTCGACCCAGCCCCAACTGGGTACCAGAGCAACTCTGGGAAGGTTAAGGCGGCCGGCGTGATGTTGACCACGTCACCCCTAGTGTGCCGATGGTCAAGAAAATATGGGCCTAACACCATATTCCCAATATGCCTCAATGGGCGTGTAACGGGATCCTTGTTTTTACCCTCAGGCGTGTTGCATAATTCGACTAATATGAGATTGTGCCAAGGGATGGAAACTTCATCATGTAAAACAAATTGCATACAATAAATGCAAATAATTGACACTATATAAAAAAACAGACCCGATAAAACTGAAATATTCATGTATTATGGCTGATGGTTGAAAGGAACGTGCTGCGTGAAAACGTAGCAAACACCAAATGGGGTTACAACACAAGTTAATCATATTAACTATTATAAAATGACAATGTTTAATACACCATTATTATTATGGTTACCGGTATGTCATAACAACACCGATGATGTATAACAAACTGTTACAACTTTTCTCTTATGACATTAGCTTACACACAATTTTGTCCCCAAAATAATCCATTACTCGCAAGTAACCCGCCAAAACACGACGCGCCCCAAAAAATGGAAGGGAGGGGGGAGGGAGAATTATGTTGTGGTTTTTACTACTTCATGTCCTGTTGACGTTACTAATTCTCATGTTGACATTTCATTATTTCTTTCCGTTTCAACTTCATTCGATCTTTGTAGTCAAACCTATCATGACTTATGGTCGATGTCAATGCACCACGAAAAAATTGAAACTCTTACGTGCTCTTTAAGTCCCAAGCAAAAAGCAGGGTTTGGCCCAAACAAAAACGGCCACCACAGTGCTTTTTTTATTGTTTTTGTTTTTTGGAAAAAAAAAATTTTTTAATGTTCATATGCATAAATACGAGTTATTTAAAATGAAAGTACTTCTTGTTGGAAATGACGTTTTGGTTTGTTAACATTGGAACAGAGCTCTAGACAGGAGCAAAAAATCCGAAGCCACTTAAATGGCTCCTGGGCCACATAGGTCTAAACCCTGAGCCATTATAGTGGCTCTTGGGGCTTAAAGAGTTAACGAGTGTTCAATTTAGCTTTCACGGTGCAGCGCCCGCATAATCCGTATCTTCTCGAAAAGGTGGTGGGATTATTTCATTGTTCGTTGCGAGACGTCCAACTTAGTTAGTATTATAAAGATCGACGCATCTGTGGAACAAAAGGAAAGAAATCTACTGGACCAGTTCTATTGAAAACGTAAAACAGAGACCGCCTTGTAAGAAAGGACTACAGCTTTATTTATTCCACCTGTTTCATTTCACCTTTTATGATAAATAAAACAGGCCATTTTTATTCCTGTTTTTTTTTTTAACACAAACACTTGTACGTGAGAACATGTCAGTTTCTGTTCAGCTCAGAGCTGAGGAAATGAAAATAAGGCGATTGTGTTAAGACTATACATACTGCTTAAAAAAACTGTCATAATAAAAGGGACTATACAATTAATTATAGTGTAGTTGCCAGGTAGAATAGACACCCTCTAGTTACCTGGGGTCTCTGAAGAGGCATACACATAATAGGGTACTGCGCCATCAGACGTGACGTACAATGCGACTAACATGAGGTTTGTGCACGTGCCTGGCAACTCCATCGTGTAAAACAAATATGCCACATAAACAACCACTACAAGAGTATGGGACTGCCTGGTGTAAGGGAATGTGTTACACTGGTGGTTCCATGCTCCATAAGGAGCGCAAAGGACAATAATAATAGAGACTGCCAGATTGTGAACGAGGCTAATGTAAATAGAGACTGCCAGATTGTGAACGAGGCTAATGTAAATAGAGACTGCCAGATTGTGAACGAGGCTAATGTAAATAGAGACTGCCAGATTGTGAACGAGGCTAATGTAAATAGAGACTGCCAGATTGTGAACGAGGCTAATGTAAATAGAGACTGCCAGATTGTGAACGAGGCTAATGTAAATAGAGACTGCCAGATTGTGAACGAGGCTAATGTAAATAGAGACTGCCAGATTGTGAACGAGGCTAATGTAAATAGAGACTGCCAGATTGTGAACGAGGCTAATGTAAATACAGATTGCCAGATTGTGAACGAGGCTAATGTAAATACAGACTGCCAGATTGTGAACGAGGCTAATGTAAATAGAGACTGCCAGATTGTGAACGAGGCTAATGTAAATAGAGACTGCCAGATTGTGAACGAGGCTAATGTAAATAGAGACAGCCAGATTGTGAACGAGGCTAATGTAAATAGAGACTGCCAGATTGTAAACGAGGCTAATGTAAATAGAGACTGCCAGATTGTAAACGAGGCTAATGTAAATAGAGACTGCCAGATTGTAAACGAGGCTAATGTAAATAGAGACTGCCAGATTGTGAACGAGGCTAATGTAAATAGAGACTGCCAGATTGTGAACGAGGCTAATGTAAATAGAGACTGCCAGATTGTGAACGAGGCTAATGTAAATAGAGACTGCCAGATTGTGAACGAGGCTAATGTAAATAGAGACTGCCAGATTGTGAACGAGGCTAATGTAAATAGAGACTGCCAGATTGTGAACGAGGCTAATGTAAATAGGGACTGTCAGATTGTGAACGAGGCTAATGTAAATAGAGACAGCCAGATTGTGAACGAGGCTAATGTAAATAGAGATGCCAGATTGTGAACGAGGCTAATGTAAATAGAGACTGCCAGATTGTGAACGAGGCTAATGTAAATAGAGACTGCCAGATTGTGAACGAGGCTAATGTAAATAGAGACTGCCAGATTGTGAACGAGGCTAATGTAAATAGAGACTGCCAGATTGTGAACGAGGCTAATGTAAATAGAGACTGCCAGATTGTGAACGAGGCTAATGTAAATAGAGACTGCCAGATTGTGAACGAGGCTAATGTAAATAGAGACTGCCACACTGTGAAAGAGGCTAATGTAAATAGATACTGCCAGATTGTGAACGAGGCTACCGTAAACAGAAATAAAGAAAACTAGCATAGAACACTTCCACCTTCTATACTTTCTATTCAGCCTCGTCTCTGAAAAAGTTTCCGGCTGCTTAAAAACAAAATGTTTAAGCCAGTGCTTCTTAACCAGGGGTGCATACACCCTGGGGAATGCGTGACCCACCTTCTGTGGGTGCGTGACCCATCTTCTAGGGATGCTTGACGCACCTTCTAGGGATGCTAGACCCACCTTCTGAGGGTGCTTGACCCATTTCCTGGGGGGAGAAACCCACCTTCTGGGGATGCGTGACCCGCTTTCTGTGGGTGTGTGACCCACCTTCTCTTGGTGTGCGAGACATGCCAGATATTTTAGACAACAAATCATCTTATACACATTATAATACACGGAACCCAAATGTATTTGTACAAAACAGAACATTAACGACGTGAATGAAAGACCGAACCTGAAGTCACAGTTTATAAAAAAAAATATTTTCTCAAATCAAACTTTTGTCATTTTTCCACATCTCATACATATTTTGCTAGCTTGAAGATAATGGAGTGTGCCGCTTCTTAAAATGCTGTAAAGGGGTGCAAGACTTCTCATGATGGGGTAAAGTGGTGCGAGGCTACTTAAGATGCTGTAAAGGGTGCGAGGTTTCTTGATACCGTAAAGGGGTGCGAGACTTCTTAACATACCATAAAGGGGTGCGAGACCTCTTAAGATACGGTAAGGGATGCGAGATCTCTTAAGATCGGTAAGGGATGCGAGATCTCTTAAGATCGGTAAGGGATGCGAGATCTCTTAAGATACGGTAAGGGATGCCAGATCTCTTAAGATCGGTAAGGGATGCGAGATCTCTTAAGATCGGTAAGGGGTGCGAGACCTCTTAAGATACGGTAAGGGATGCGAGATCTCTTAAGATACGGTAAGGGATGCGAGATCTCTTAAGATCGGTAATGGATGCGAGATCTCTTAAGATACGGTAAGGGATGCGAGATCTCTTAAGATCGGTAAAGGATGCGAGATCTCTTAAGATACGGTAAGGGATGCGAGACCTCTTAAGATCGGTAAGGGATGCGAGATCTCTTAAGATACGGTAAGGGATGCGAGATCTCTTAAGATACGGTAAGGGATGCGAGATCTCTTAAGATCGGTAAAGGATGCGAGATCTCTTAAGATACGGTAAGGGATGCGAGATCTCTTAAGATCGGTAAGGGATGCGAGATCTCTTAAGATCGGTAAGGGGTGCGAGATCTCTTAAGATACGGTAAGGGATGCGAGATCTCTTAAGATACGGTAAGGGATGCGAGATCTCTTAAGATACGGTAAGGGATGCGATATCTCTTAAGATACGGTAAGGGATGCGAGATCTCTTAAGATCGGTAAGGGATGCGAGATCTCTTAAGATACGGTAAGGGATGCGAGATCTCTTAAGATCGGTAAGGGATGCGAGATCTCTTAAGATACGGTAAGGGATGCGAGATCTCTTAAGATCGGTAAGGGATGCGAGATCTCTTAAGATACGGTAAGGGATGCGAGACCTCTTAAGATCGGTAAGGGATGCGAGATCTCTTAAGATACGGTAAGGGATGCGAGATCTCTTAAGATCGGTAAGGGATGCGAGATCTCTTAAGATACGGTAAGGGATGCGAGATCTCTTAAGATACGGTAAGGGATGCGAGATCTCTTAAGATACGGTAAGGGATGCGAGATCTCTTAAGAAACCGTAAAGAGTTGCGAGGTTTTTTGACACCGTTAAACGGGGGCGAGGTTTATTGATACCGTAAAGAGGTGCGAGACTTCTGTATATACCGTAAATGGGTGCGGGTTTCTTGAGATACTGTAAAGAGGTTCGAGGCTTCTTAAGATATCGCAAAGAGGTGCAGAGCCTCTAAAAGGTTTAGACACAGTTAAATTCAATGTACTTATACTAAACACACATTACCATAGCACACACCCCCCCCCCCTTCCCCAATAAAATACAATTATAAGCACACACATTACCTGACCTCTCAAGTCAAGTACCGACTAGTTTTACAAAGCTGTCACAGGAATTACCCAAAAAAAAAAAAAAAAAATGTCTGAACTTGCAATAGTATTAAACAATACTATTCACAAATGATGCTTGCCTAGGACCGGTAACCAAAACCCCGAAAAGACAGACGCGGTGTGAAAGCAGCACGGATCAGTTTTTCCCAGGTGTGTGCCTTACTTGATATACTGGGTCCCCAGGCCACGTTTTCTCACACTGAAATCTCCCCCAAGGCCTTTTCTTCAGAGAAATCTTGTAACGGGTCTCATTTTCAGCTATTAACACAGAACTGAAGAACGGGATCAAGGTATGTGTCCTCACCGGCAATGTCGTCTTAAGTAAACATCAAAGTACCCAACTTTCAAGACAGGTTGGGAACTAATGTCGTTGAGCAAACACGTAAGGTGATAAAGTTCTTATCACAGAAGGCACGCTAGGAATTTGTGCGACTAGTGCACCAACAACGTCCCGTAATGCTGATACGAACTTGCCTACGTCTGATGTTGTAGGCCTACTCTTGTTGATCTTTGGTGCAATGGTGGCAATGCACGGGTTTACAGGCAAACGAACATAGCTAACATTACTGTCGGCAATCCGTAACAGATTATTAAAGTTTGGTCTGGCCTTAATAAATGTGTGATTACAATAAATGACATTATATGAAAAAAAAAATTATACATTTTTAATAAGATGGCGCAATAAAAAGGAAAGAGAATAATACAAGCGATCGCAGCATGAGCAGTAGTAGTTTAGTAATTGTAGCAGCAGTGTAGTAGTTGTAGTACCAGTGCTAGTTTAGTAGCTGTATTAGTTGTAGTAATAGTGTAGTATTAGTAGTAGTAGTGTAGTAGTTGTACTACCAGTGCTAGTTTAGTAGATGTAATAGTTGTAGTAATAGTGTAGAATTAGTAGTAGTAGTTTTACTACCAGTGCTAGTTTAGTAGATGTAATAGTTGTAGTAATAGTGTAGTATTAGTAGTAGTAGTAATAGTGTAGTATTAGTAGTAGCAGTAATAGTAGTAGTAGCTGTAGTAATAGTGTAGCAGTAGTAGTAGTACTAGTAGTAGCAGTAGTAATAGTGTAGTATTAGTAGTAGTATAGTAGTAGTAGTAATAGTGTAGTGAATTGTGTTATTATAATGTGGTAGTTAAGGTACTTACTTAGTCCTTCCTCTTCTACTTAGTCCTACCCTGGGGTGTAGACATTTTCCAGAGAGAACGCCATACTTCTTCTTCTTCTTCTTCTTCGTTCGTCCTGAAAAGGACGGTAGTTGCGTTGTGTCTGTTTGCGCCTAAGCTGTGATATCTGCACCTTTCGGTCGACACATCCGACTTCTGCACGGCATTTTTTAAGGACCGGGTTTGCCTTCCCATTTCGATCCATGCTCGCTCAGCCAGCCTGCACTGCTGCAGACTGTTTCCAGGACTACCACGTGGAGGTGGAGCACGGTCTTGACCAGCTCTGGTTCGCTGGTCCTGACGCAGGCAGTCAAACTATGAGTCGCTGACTGCATTCACTATTGCTGCATCTTGAGGTCCCTAACGCCATACTATCCTATCGGCTGTCTTCCTCCTGGCCTGGTTCCAATCTAGTCCTCTGTACTTCAGAGATTGTGTAATTCATTGTGGTAGTAGCAGTAGTAATAGTTTACCGGTAGAAGTTGTAATAGAGAAGAGAACTGGGGCAGAAAGTGAAAGAGATGAGGACATTGAACTGATATCACTGGGCAGGACTTGGCATGTGTTTATTCAAGATCTAAGCTCCTTATGGAACTCAAGAGTGATAATAATGATGGCGTTTTGCATTAAAGCTTGTCAATTTGTTACCTGGAATAAAAACGCTCGTTTGTCTCACTTCTGCTGGGGGAAAAGGGGGTGGGTCCAGATTGGTTCAGAGCCCGCCTCTAATTCTAAAGGTACTGGGTACGCTCGCAGCACAGGCAATTTTATTTGACGGATATTTTTTTCAGAACCAGTGATACCTAATATGTCATACTCACCCCCCCCCCCCCCCCCGATCTCCTGGGTAGTTAGATCTCCTGGGTAGTTAGATCTCCTGGGTAGTTAGATCGGATGCCTAGAATTCTCTGATAAGGTCGAAAAGAGGAGGTCCCATGTGCAAGTTGCGCACGTTAAAAATCCCTCGGCAGTTGGAAATCGTAAAGAGTAGGCCATATGACAGCCGCCCTGGCAAAATTTAAAAATTAGGAAACCGACCCACCCCAAAAATATTTATAGAACGTGTGATTATTGTTTACACACATTGGGATCTTCGGCAGTGCTACGGAGTTCATGCACTGTGCTGAGATCCTCCTTGTGTGATCTAAGAGAGGAGATTGGAGCACTAATGGAGTTGTCCTTGTACTTAAGACTGAACCAAACCAATCAACTTCTGCTGTTTCCATTTAACTTTTAGAATCTCAGATTTTCTCTTTGATTCTCCATCTTGGTGACAGAATTAAGACCTAGGCTAGGCCACACTAATAATAAATTTAAAACTTCATGAGTGAATTTAGTTATAGCTGAAACTTGCCCGCATCTAATCACGTGTTAGCAGAAGCCTCCATCCGATAAATTTCTTCTGGTGGCGGAGTTGGGAGTTGTATGTTGGAGCCCGCTGTTGTCTAGGTGTAGATTTTGTTTCGTCAAGTGGGAAGATCTAAAGCAGTGGTCAGCAACTAGACGTGACCAATACCTGGTGTCAAAAGTTTGACGTGACCTCGTTACCCCAGTTTAAAGGAATTGCTTGTTATAATGATTTAAAAAACACTACAGAAATGCCTGGTTGTTTTATTTATATATACAAGATAGACTGGGTAAAACTACATAATTCCCTTACTGCAGAATTGCCTTGTCGGTAATGTCATGTCCCATCTTTTCCCACCAAAGTTGCAATGTTTTTTTCATGGTGCGTTCTGGCCTAGGAACTAAATTGCGCGCCTATTGAAGCAATGCGCATTTCTTCCCAAAATATTTCATATTTTTTTTATTGTTATCATTGAACAGAATCGACATCATAGCACTACGGACAAACCCATAGGTGCTCAGTCTCCCTCAGTATATGTCGAAGAGTGTGAGAGCTAACTGTTCCTGTAGCTCACTGGTTGTAAACACGACGGATGCATCCTCTCATACGCCCATCTCTGCCAGCCTTACGTTTGATGCCAAATTCCAACAGTCTTAACCTTGATGAATCATCTATTTCAGCGTCATTTTCTAAATTTAAAAAAAAATAATAATAATATTCCTGCCTCTGTTGCTTTTCGGTGACAAAATTTCTAGAATTTTCCAGATTATATATTAAGCAGTTCGGGTAAGCACGAATACCTGTCTCCACCATATATTTATTTTGCCAGTGAAGCCGCACTGTTTATCATAGATGAAGCTTCTATGCTTTCGTGCCACTGTTTCCATAATTCTGAAGCAAAACGAATGAAATAACCACAGGAGAATTTAGTGCCGTCATCAGGGCATGCAGCAGAAAGCGAACATTAATATTTCCCACCATGTTTTGGCGGATGGCTTACTCGTCTAATTCTAATCCTAGCTAGTTTAATGGCTAAATTGTCACTTACATATAATGTCGTTCGTTCTCCGGATTGTCTTATTTGTCGTTTACAACTTGTGCCTCCTTTTTAACGATGTGCCCACCGTTCAATCAAGAAAGAAGGTCGATCGGTTATATTAGGGTGCACCTCAAAATATAAAAGACCATATGGTCTGCACAATAACTTACTTACTTACTTAGTCGTTCCCCTTCTACCGTGAGGTGTAGAGGTTTGCAAGATAGAGCGCCAGACTATCCTATCGGCTGTCTTCCTCCTGGCCTGGTTCCATTCTAGTCCTCGGTCCTTCAAAGATTGTCTAATGTTGTCCTCCCAGCGGACTCTGGGTCGTCCTGGGGGTCTGGATCCTTGGCTCTTTGTTTCCCATGCTTGTCGTGGTAGCCGATCTTCTCCCATTCTGCAGACATGGCCAAACCATCTTAGTTGGAACTGTTCTACTTGGGTCTGCAGGGGGTGGGATTTTAGGCCTTGACGTATCGTCTGGTTGCGTACCATGTCTCTTCTTGTTACTTCAACCACCTTCCTCGGATACCTCATTTCTGAGGTTTGGATCTGGCTTTTGTGGGTTGTAATCATTGCCCATGACTCGCATCCATATGTCAAGACTGGGGCAAAGGTGGAGCGGTACACAGCCATCTTCGTTTTCTTACCAACTTCTCTCTTGCTGAGGAATCCTCGATTTATGGTCTGAAAAAGTATCCCAGCTGCTGCTTTTCGAGTGGCCAACTCTTCTTTGATGCCTCCCTTTAGGACTATAATAGCTCCGAGGTATTTAAAGTGGTCTACATGCTCCAGGACTTGTTCTCGAAGCTTAATCTGATGTCTTCTTTCTTCTCGTGATATCACCATGGATTTTGTTTTAGAGCTGCTTATGACCATCCCTCTCTTCTCCAGCTCTTCCTTCCAGACTTGCAGGTTGAATTGGAGATGTGCCTCTGATTTAGCAATCAGGGCAACATCATCAGCAAATGCCAGCTCCGAAATACAGACCTGTCTCATCTTCCAGTACCCCACTGAATACTTTCTTGTTCTCTCCTTACATGCCTTAATGACATCGTCCATGAGGAGTATGAAAAGATAAGGTGACAGGATATCACCTTGTCTTACACCAGTGGTGATCCTGAACTCTTCTGACTTATGATTTGCTGTCCTCACATAATTTCTGCAAGACTTGTAGAAGCTCTGTATAGCATGAATCAGAGGTGCTGGAATGTTCTTCCTTGCCAAACAGTCCCAAAGATTGCTCCAGGGGACCCTGTTGTCGTAGATTTCCGATAGGAGAATTAAGACTAGGTTTGGTCCCTTCTGAATAGTTTTGAATAGGTGATAGACTCAGTGAGAGTTAGTGAAAGGTAATAGAATTTCCACACACGTGAGATGATAGATTTGATATAGTGGCTGTCTCTGAAAGCGAAAAGAATTCTTCTCTCTCTCACCTATCTTCTACAACAGTTGTTACAGCGTCAGACAGACTACACCAATATACATATTACGTATATTTCTATCACTCACAGGCACGCACATACACGTGACGACAGGTAAACACACAGACGTGGGAAAACTATAACAATGATATATATATTATCTAGAACGAGCTGACCAAACACGATTATTAAGTTCAAGAGCGATTTTATTATCAGGAAAAAATCGGCTCACAACATCAAAGAAAGTACATCAAGGAAAATACATATACACATAGTCATAAAAAATCAAGGAAATGTTGCAAGGATGATAGCCCCGTTATAGTGTTAACTCTAGGTTTAGCCCGGCCCCGTTAAGAGAACAGATGATGGCGCCCGAGTCACAGATACATAGGGTTTGAGTCTAAGAGTTTTTCTTTGTTTTATCTCGTAATTATATGCACAGAGTTTGAAAAAAATCTGATTTAACCTAAGACAAAAACACAAGAACCCTAGCCTTAGCAACAAATTATGCAGATTGGAAAAAAAAAAATTAGGACAGCAACAGGGTGTCAAAGATATAATAGTGAAAATATCACTCAGACCAGTGTACACTCATTCATTCCGCCATGGCTTCTCATTCAGGTACTCACGACTTTGCTCGCTGCCTCTTGGAACACATTGATCTTAGATTTTCACACAGACTCAAAAAATGCAGTCTTCTGCCAAGAAGCCCCCAGTTCCAAAAGACGTATTTAACTTGGAGTCTCCGGGAACGACTACTTGGGTATGCAAATTTGTTCAAATGTCTGATTACGTCACCTAACAATTATTCCAGGCGCGGGAGTTAGCAGAGCACAGGGTCAATAGCGTAGGTTTCAAAAAAATGATGAATGTCAGGTCGGTGCCTTCCCTCAGTATAGGATTCACTTTAGTCACACCACAGATTTTGTCCACAAGATATAATCTAGTCGGGAAATGATTGTTAATATTCACGCCACCAGGCAGCAAATTATATAGAGTTTCTAGAAGAAATTAAGTGCTGGCTCCAAGGTCCAGTATTTATCATTACAGTCTTTGAAAAACCCGTTATAGGGATATTAGTATTTCTGTCTAACTTGCACCGTCAGATCAGTGTTACTTGAGAAAACCCACGTGGTTCAAAATAAGGACTGTCTATTTCTTCACAAGTATGGAAACTACTACTAGGTGCTGGTAAAGTTAGGGTCACCCCAAAACTTTCACTGTGTGGAGGAAAAATAACACATATAATATAATAAACAGAATCTGAACTGGTTATAACTTACATTTAAACTTGCAAGCAGAGAGCTTTGCTTAACATTTAAACTTCCCGTGACGTAAGTTATATTTAAAAATCAGCATTCCTCATAAATTAGGAACACGTGCGTATCCCGTCATCATTCATGAGGCTGGATTCTAGAGTTTATACGTTAGTTTAGAAAAATACACTCGACTGAGTATTAGCAGTTAAATTAAATTCATAAATAGCTACAATTGCCGTTATAAGCTAGAAATTAAATTTTTAGTCTGCTTTCCACTGAATGCTTCCCTAGAAAATATAATAGCCTACCACTTTATTTCTCTTCTGCGCTAAAGAAATAGATTAAAATGAATTAAGCGATTTAACACTTTAACACTCACAAAATCTATATATCTATCATATTAATTACCTCAACCACAGAATTACAGGTAGTCGCACAACTTAAGAATAAAAATGCTGAAAATATTTCTGGAAGTCTAGAAGTTCGACAAATTGCCGAAACAAACTGAGATCTTCGCTAACAGCTATTCTGTTTTTCGAGCGACCTATCTACTGTGGAGTCTATGAGCGAGAATGAAATTAAAGTTTCAAACTTGGACAATATCTTAAAATCAGACAAAGGGCCCAAACTTACTTCGCCAAGCGAAATTATCTCCCCTACTCCCAACATTTACGTCCGCTTAACGCGTGTCGTAACTGTCACCTACTGACCACGATGTACGCGTGTCAGTTTCAAATCCCAGACAGCCTGACTCCATTTCAGGGCAGTTTTCACACTACAGCTGACCATGGCCCAAGTGAGCGCCGTGTCAGTGTGGGGTTTTTCCAGACAGATGTCTGGAGTACTGACCGGTGCAGATGTAAAGTATCACACCTCACCGGGACTTATGCCGAGAAGAAGCTCGCGCGCTCGGTGAGAATGTAGACGATTTGCTACGTCCTATGTTCAGCGAACCGACTTATCACGCCTTCTGACGCCCTGCAGCCCTGACATCTACGTAATATCGCCCTAGCGCGATTCTCAGTTTAAGAGGAAGGAAAACAGGTAAAGTTTGCGAATTATATGAAAATAATATTCGCAAAACGAATGGATGAAAAAAATATACAGGAAAAAAAAAAAGAAATACAGAGATAATAAAAGAGAGAATTTATGTGAAAGAATAGGAAGAAGATGTAGGAAATTAAATGAATATAAACCCTACGTGACAGAGCCTCCCCCCTTTAAGATATGGAAGCACTCCATGTCTACGTTATGGAGTTTAATTTCCTATAACCGTAGCTTCGGGGTGTCTGTCTTCTTCCCTCTCCTCTTCCCCCTCCATCTCTGTCCAATTCCTACTCAAGTCCACTCCTCAAAGTTTCCTTCCCCTGGAATGTCTCATATGCGCGCTTGAAAGAGCGTCGCCGCTTCTGACATTTTTGAAAGATTTCCTGTGATAGCGGTGGAATATCCCTGCCACTATCATCATCTTCGTCAGTTTTGGCGATCGTCAGGAGATGGTCGGAGGTTGGCACTGGTTTTTCCAAGTATCTCTTTAAGAGATTTAAATGGAAAACCTTCTCCTTTCCTTCAATAGAGATCTGGTAGTTAGCCTTAGAAATCTTTTTCAGGACGGTAAACGGCCCTTGCCATCCGATCTTCAGTTGGTTGTTCTCAGTAGGGAGTAACACCAAAACTTTCTCTCCTGCTTCCAGTTCTCTCTCTTCCGCGACTTTCCTGTATCGGTTAGCGTGCTTTGTGCGAGCTCGCTTAAAGTTAGTCGTTGCTAGGTCCCACCCTAGTTTCAACCTTTCCTTTAAAACCGACACATATTTACTTGCTGAGACGACTGTCTCATCAGCCTTCTCGTCTGTCAGAGACTGAAGTAAGGCTTCAAGCGGGCCCTTAATGGGTCTGCCAAATAAGAGTGTAGCTGGCGGAAATCCTGTGGAAGTATGAGGAGATTCTCTGTAGCCAAATAATGCTGCAGGAATACAGAGATCCCAATCTTCAGGTTTCACTTGTGCCAGCTTACTTAGCATCATGGTGAGGTTTCCATTAGCACGTTCCACGAGCCCATTCCGGCCGGAGTATATGGCTTAGTGTGGATGTGCTGGGTCCTCAAGATCTTAACGATCTCATCCATCAACAGGTTTCGGTATGGAGATCCATTATCCGTCAACACTTGCTGCGGGAATCCCAACCGAGTGAAAATCTGCACGAGGGCTTCTGCGACATGCTTGGCATCTGCGCATGTTAGCGGGATAGCTTCTGCCCATAAAGTGCATGTATCGACTAAGGTCAGGATGAACCTGTTCCTTCTTTTAGTCCTTTCGAAAGGCCCTAAAATGTCGATCACAACCCGTTCGAATGGTGTACCCACTATTGGCATTTCACCCAAAGAAACTGGGGGTGCCCGTTGCTTGGGTGGCACACGTTGGCACTGGGCACAGGATTTGACATATCTGATAATATCAGTATTTACTCCTGGCCACCAATAATGAGTGGTTATACGTTGGTTTGTGGCGTTCTGTCCCATATGTCCGCTAAAGGGAAGAGAGTGCCCCATTTCTAGGATTTGGCTTCTGTACTGTTTCGGTACTAGGAGCTGGTTGTAACCTTGGTCAGGCTTGCCCGTTCTCCGATAAAGTACGCCATCCTCAGAAAAAATGTCCCCGTGCTGTTTGGGTTCCTTAGCCATGGGCAGTTTCCTAAAGCAGGGTGCCAAAGTAGGGTCCTTGTATTGCGCTTCTTTAAGTTCCATAGGTAACAAATTAGGCGCAGGCTCCCGTTCCTTCTTGGTTTGCCCTCTTGTAGTTACTGCTGCCACAATCGGCTCTTCCGGTTTCCCAATACACACGTATCTCCCGCCAAGTATGACTGGGTAGATGGGATCATCCATAACAGCCGCTTTGATCACACCTCTGACAAAGTCAGAGTGTATCTCCACCAATGCGATGGGAAGCGCTGTAGGTGCATCACTCTTACGAACTCCACAAAGTTGGACGGTCTCTGCTGTCTCTTGACCGGGTTTGACCAGGTTTCTGGCAACAATGCAATCGTAAGAAAGCCCCGTGTCAAATAAGCAAGAAGTTTGAGAACCGTTCAAAAATAACAATACCTCGCGTTGAGGGTCTATCCCCAAGAGGTTGGGAATCACTGTCAATAATTCCGCCTTGCGAGACTGTTAATAAGCATCCGATGCGTTTAGGCTCGGTGTGCTCGGTCTGATCATATGTCCCGTGCTCAGGGGTTCTCCCTTTGCCACCTTGTCCTTTCTGGCTACGCTGCCATGTAGGGCGGTCGGGTTGATCAGACTGTTTGGGGTGGTTGGGGTACTTGTTCTTGTAGAACTTGGATTTTTCAGGAGGGGGGTTTTGAGGTCCAGTTTCTCTGTGGTTGTTTAGGTTAGAAGCCTGAGAAGATTGCTCTAGGTTATGTTTTCGAAAATGCTCCTCTGTCGGTTTCCGCTTTGTGGCCGGTAGTTCAGCCAGCGCATTGTGATAACGCTCAGACTTTTCCAAAATGTCTTCAAGTTTTTCTGCCCCCTGCTCAGCGAGAAATCTCCGGGTATCAGCAGACAAAGTGTTCTTTATTTGTTCAGTTAGAACAAGTTCCTCAAGACCTTCATAGGTAGAGGGGAGCTGCGAAAGCTCAAGGCACTTTGTTAGATATCCCTTAAGACGAGATGAGAACTGGTGAAAAGTTTCAGAATTCTCTTTCCGGCTGTTGCGAAACAGTTGCAAAAACTTGCGAGCGTTCATTTCAAAGCGCTCCAGTAACGCTTTCTTCAACACATCGTAGTCGTCTTGTTGGCTACTTTCCAGCTTAGAATAAACATCATAAGCAGAACCTTTTAGGGCCTGGGAAAGTTTCATATTCCAACGCGACCTCTCTAACCCGTACAGAGTTGCAATTTTCTCAAATTTTTCTAACCATGTGTCAATCTTCTCATTTGGACAAGGAAAAGATTCAAGAGTGAAAGACATAGCATTTAGTTGAAGAGATTGAGTGTTAGCAGGGTCAGTTAAGGAAGAATGAGGAGAAGACTCTCCATTGCTGGAGGTAGAGGCAGCGCCAAGACTTTGGACTTCTAGAGCCTTAAGAGCCAACTCATGCTGTCGTCGTTGCTCATTTTCTCTTTCCAAATGCTGTCTCTCCTTCTCTCTTTCCTCCTGCTGTCTCTCCTTCTCTCTTTCCTCATGCTGTCTCTCTTCTCCTTCTCTTTTCCTCATGCTGCATCCTGCGAATTTCCATTTCCTCATCCATCTTCTTCTGCTGTAAAAGACGGTCTTCCCTTTCCCTCTCTCTAGCTTCTGCTTCTTTCCTCTTGAGTTCTTCTTTTTCCTCTTTAGCTTCAGCTGCTTTCCTCTCCGCATCATATCTCTCAAGTTCGTCTCTGACAAAAGCTTTCGCTTCCTCTCCTTCCAGTCCCTCCTCTCTCGCTTCGTCCCTGAGAAGTTGTCTAAGCTTTGCTCTCTCGGCCATATTAGGTCAGTGACTGAGACTATTGGAGAAAGAAAATAGGAAAAAGGATACACTGGTTCCTACCACTTACGAGAAAAAAAAATTACCAAAAATCAAAAGATGATATATTTAACCCTGGGATACCTCCTCCAAAATAAAATCTAACTATCGCTGCTATTATCGGCAATAAAGCACTCAATGCAAAACACGACTACGCCAAATAAATGGTAGTTAAGATTACAACTGAAAAATAAGTTGCTACAGTGGAAAAGCAAAAGAATATTGCAAAAATTAAAGAGAAAAATAATCCCTTAATTTTTAAAAAATCCACTATAAGTTCGCCCCTGAAGTCAGATCGGGTAAGGGAGGGAATTAATCTGGACAAAAAAGTCCGAAACACACTCCTTAACTTAGTTCAAACGCCGTTCTGCCTCAGTACCCAGTGAATGTTATACACTCACCACTTTACCAGCATTTAGTATTACAATCAGCAGTTAACATATATCCCGACAAAATCAACCTGTAACCAAAATGTATATTATTCAAAGATGCTGTGGAAAAAAAAACTTATTAGTTTGTGTGGTCAGCACGCCCGTAAACAGATCGCTAGTCTAGGGGGTAATTTATTTTAAAAAGATACAAAACTCACAAGACATCAAACTCTTACTCTATTACAGAATAAAGAATCTTAAATACAAAATCCAGATAGACGAGTCCACGTTTGTCGAGTCTTCTATTCACGTTCAAAGACCGGAAACGAGCCCTCGTACTCGTCTTCCTATTCTAAGTTCAAAGACCGGAAACGAGCCCTCATTTGTCGTAGATTTCCGATAGGAGAATTAAGACTAGGTTTGGTCCCTTCTGAATAGGTTTGAATAGGTGATAGACTCAGTGAGAGTTAGTGAAAGGTAATAGAATTTCCACACACGTGAGATGATAGATTTGATATAGTGGCTGTCTCTGAAAGCGAAAAGAATTCTTCTCTCTCTCACCTATCTTCTACAACAGTTGTTACAGCGTCAGACAGACTACACCAATATACATATTACGTATATTTCTATCACTCACAGGCACGCACATACACGTGACGACAGGTAAACACACAGACGTGGGAAAACTATAACAATGATATATATATTATCTAGAACGAGCTGACCAAACACGATTATTAAGTTCAAGAGCGATTTTATTATCAGGAAAAATCGGCTCACAACATCAAAGAAAGTACATCAAGGAAAATACATATACACATAGTCATAAAAAATCAAGGAAATGTTGCAAGGATGATAGCCCCGTTATAGTGTTAACTCTAGGTTTAGCCCGGCCCCGTTAAGAGAACAGATGATGGCGCCCGAGTCACAGATACATAGGGTTTGAGTCTAAGAGTTTTTCTTTGTTTTATCTCGTAATTATATGCACAGAGTTTGAAAAAAATCTGATTTAACCTAAGACAAAAACACAAGAACCCTAGCCTTAGCAACAAATTATGCAGATTGGAAAAAAAAAAATTAGGACAGCAACAGGGTGTCAAAGATATAATAGTGAAAATATCACTCAGACCAGTGTACACTCATTAATTCCGCCATGGCTTCTCATTCAGGTACTCACGACTTTGCTCGCTGCCTCTTGGAACACATTGATCTTAGATTTTCACACAGACTCAAAAAATGCAGTCTTCTGCCAAGAAGTCCCCAGTTCCAAAAGACGTATTAAACTTGGAGTCTCCGGGAACGACTACTTGGGTATGCAAATTTGTTCAAATGTCTGATTACGTCACCTAACAATTATTCCAGGCGCGGGAGTTAGCAGAGCACAGGGTCAATAGCGTAGGTTTCAAAAAAAATGATGAATGTCAGGTCGGTGCCTTCCCTCAGTATAGGATTCACTTTAGTCACACCACAGATTTTGTCCACAAGATATAATCTAGTCGGGAAATGATTGTTAATATTCACGCCACCAGGCAGCAAATTATATAGAGTTTCTAGAAGAAATTAAGTGCTGGCTCAAAGGTCCAGTATTTATCATTACAGTCTTTGAAAACCCGTTATAGGGATATTAGTATTTCTGTCTAACTTGCACCGTCAGATCAGTGTTACTTGAGAAAACCCACGTGGTTCAAAATAAGGACTGTCTATTTCTTCACAAGTATGGAAACTACTACTAGGTGCTGGTAAAGTTAGGGTCACCCCAAAACTTTCACTGTGTGGAGGAAAAATAACACATATAATATAATAAACAGAATCTGAACTGGTTATAACTTACATTTAAACTTGCAAGCAGAGAGCTTTGCTTAACATTTAAACTTCCCGTGACGTAAGTTATATTTAAAAATCAGCATTCCTCATAAATTAGGAACACGTGCGTATCCCGTCATCATTCATGAGGCTGGATTCTAGAGTTTATACGTTAGTTTAGAAAAATACACTCGACTGAGTATTAGCAGTTAAATTAAATTCATAAATAGCTACAATTGCCGTTATAAGCTAGAAATTAAATTTTAGTCTGCTTTCCACTGAATGCTTCCCTAGAAAATATAATAGCCTACCACTTTATTTCTCTTCTGCGCTAAAGAAATAGATTAAAATGAATTAAGCGATTTAACACTTTAACACTCACAAAATCTATATATCTATCATATTAATTTACCTCAACCACAGAATTACAGGTAGTCGCACAACTTAAGAATAAAAATGCTGAAAATATTTCTGGAAGTCTAGAAGTTCGACAAATTGCCGAAACAAACTGAGATCTTCGCTAACAGCTATTCTGTTTTCGAGCGACCTATCTACTGTGGAGTCTATGAGCGAGAATGAAATTAAAGTTTCAAACTCGGGCCAAATATCTTAAAATCAGACAAAGGGCCCAAACTTACTTCGCCAAGCGAAATTATCTCCCCTACTCCCAACATTTACGTCCGCTTAACGCGTGTCGTAACTGTCACCTACTGACCACGATGTACGCGTGTCAGTTTCAAATCCCAGACAGCCTGACTCCATTTCAGGGCAGTTTTCACACTACAGCTGACCCTGGCCCAAGTGAGCGCCGTGTCAGTTTGGGATTTCCAGACAGATGTCTGGAGTACAGACCGGTGCAGATGTAAAGTATCACACCCCACCGGGACTTATGCCGAGAAGAGACTCGCGCGCTCGGTGAGAATGTAGACGATTTGCTACGTCCTATGTTCAGCGAACCGACTTATCACGCCTTCTGACGCCCTGCAGCCCTGACATCTACGTAATATCGTCCTAGCGCGATTCCCAGTTTTAGAGAAAGGAAAACAGGTAAAGTTTGCGAATTATATGAAAATAATATTCGCAAAACGAATGGATGAAAACAATATACAGGAAAAAATGAAATACAGAGATAATAAAAGAGAGAATTTATGTGAAAGAATAGGAAGAAGATGTAGGAAATTAAATGAATATAAACCCTACGTGACACCTGTCAAACGCCTTTTCCAGATCTATGAAACAAAGATGGATCTCCCTCTTATACTCAAGGGCCTTTTCACTCAGCTGTCTGAGTGTGAAGATTAGGTCTTGAGTACTTCAGTTCGCTCGGAATCCGCACTGGACCTCATCCAGTTGTGGCTCAGCTAGGCGTCGGAGTCTCTGCTCTAGGATTCTAGAGTAGATTTTTACCAGGGACACTGAGAAGGGATATGCCTCTATGGTTTCCACACTGTCGATTGTCACCCTTTTTGAAAATTGGTGTTATGATGGCAATCTCCCAATCCTTTGGCATGGTCTTGTTGCACCACGCTGCCTGTAGGACCCTTAAGAGTAATAGGTCACCTGATGCTCTCATGTACTTAACCATTTCTGGTGTTATACCATCATGCCCTGCTGCCTTGCCCATCTTGATTTTCTCCAGTGCACAATAACATATTTAATAAATATTGAATTTTGTTTCGGATTTTTATTTTTAATGCATTGAAAGTCTTTCTATGTCTTCGGTAGGCTACTCCTTTCATGCCTGTATCTCTTCCCTTCTCGAATTTGTCACCCCACCACCCCCATCTTCAACAGTATCTACTATGGGACTACCTTATACTTCTCTTACAGTGCAGTAAGGACTGTCTTGTAATGCTATCAAATATTGACACTATAAGAAAATGTGTTTTTCTAATTGTTTGGGGAAGTAATAAAAACGACACCGCCCTACATACCTTCATACTCGCGGTAAATGAAATGATTTTCAGTCACTAAAACGCGATTACGGAAACAACAACAAATGGGTTGATTTGCCGTTGCCCTAAAGACGCCACTAGGCGTGATGGGAAACAATGGCAAAAAAAAACCTATCTGCTGTTGCCCTAAGACGCCACTAGGCGTAATGGCCACTGACTGCTTTGACGGTCGGTGGCTAAGGACAGAAGAAGAAGAAGAAGAAGAAGAAAACGCGATAGCTTCCTTCCCCTCTGAGACGAACAAGGGGAGTGGGGCGGGGGGGGGGTGGGGGGGGGTTACACAAGACACTTATGTCGAAAGAGTCGCTCCACATTTAGGTCTCAATCAGAGCCTAGTCCTAGTACACAGTTTTCATTAGCGGTTTGAGTCTGGGGTTAACAACCCACGGTGACCTTTCCCCAGACAGAAGTTTCTTTTCGGGAGGCCTGTAGGTGAGCCGCGTCTGGGTTCACTACATGTGCGGTGTGGACTGGTGTGCATAACTCAGAGACTGTGACAGACGGATGTTTCTCAACCTGTACTTCACATACATCATCTATGTGTCCTCCAAGCGGCGACTGTTCGAGAAGGGCCATCAATAATAGAAACTTCTTTCGAAACCACAGGGACTTTAGTTTCACTCTTTAGTATGTTGTATTTGGAGTAAGTTCCAGGGCTTTATTGCAAACCCAGAGGGCTTCCCCTACTCAGCAGGCTCAACATTGGTAAAACATACAAGTTCGCAGAAGTTAGTAGCTAATTTCAAAATTACAACCAAGGTGGAGTGGGTTCTATTCCCAGTGCAGGCGAAAACGCCATCGGTAAAGTGATATTTGGGGGCCTGAGTGACAAGGACTAGGCCAAAAGGACGAATCACTTGACAGAGGTGGGATGTTAGGTCTGAGGATCAGATCACTATCTGTTTTGCTTTGTTCAGAATCTCCGTATCATCAATATCTCTAACGTCATCATCAATATCTCTAACGTCATCATCAATATCTCTAACGTCATCATCAATATCTCTAACGTCATCATCAATATCTCTAACGTCATCATCAATATCTCTAACGTCATCATCAATATCTCTAACGTCATCATCAATATCTCTAACGTCACAGAGTGGAATAAATATTTGATTTGGTTTGGTTTTTAAAGACCATCTTCACTGCACACGGACAACTTCATCAGTGCTCCAATCTCCTCCCTTAGATCGTAGAAGGAGGATCTCAGCACAGTGTACGAATTCCGTAGTACCGGCGAGGATCCCATATATGAGTATACAGGAATCACGCATTCTATAAATATTTTTGTGGTAGGTAGGTTTCCTAATTTTTTTTTATTTTGCCAGGGCAGCGGCCGAATGGCTAACTCTTTACGATTTCCAACTGCCGAGAAAAGTTTAACGTGCGCAACTTGCACAAGGGACCTCCTATTCTTTCGCCCTTATCCGAGAGGGCTATGCATCCGATCTCCCTACACAGAGGTGTGTGTGTGTGTGTGTATGTGGGGGGGGGGGGGGAAGTGAGATCATTAGAAACCACTGGTTCTGACAAAAATTTCATCAATTGTATTTTTTGTATTGGGAGCGAACCTTTAGAATTAGAGGCGGAAGCCATACCTTTTAGGTACTCCGACCCCGAAGGAATAAATATAATCAGCAACTGTAACCAGCAAGACACGACTAAAAAATAGCAAAATAATAACTAATCAGCATGGACTGTTAAGTGAGTGAGATAAAAATAGGACAGAGAACATCAATCTGGAGTGGTGGATGAAACGAAAATGTCGGAGAATGGGCGGGAAGAGATCAAATCCTATAAATGGAAGACAAAACAGGAAACCGTGAGAAACCGAGTGAGTCACAAACGAAAATGTTCTGACATTATTCTATCTGACAGGTGTTTGTCTGTGACGCCGCCCACCTCTTGGAGATGTCACACGCCGAACCAACAATGTAGTACAGAACAGGAAGCACCTGTCCAAGGTACCGGACGTCAGTGGACAACAGGTGAATCTTTACAAAATAATGAGAACGAGGGGGAACAGTAAGGCTGGGTGGAAAAAGTTGTAAGGGATACGCCAAGTCAGACATACAGGTAAAGTTAAATATAGAAAATTCACTAAACATGTCGGTTCTTCTCGCGACACATCTGCTGAGAATCACTGGCTTGCATTAATTATACCGACCGATTGATATTCCTGGCATAAGCTGTATTGATTTCATTATGTTTTCACTGTAGAGAGAATAGCTTGCATAACGTTACACGCTCCTGCCTCACTCCCTGTTCTGTGACTGTATGTGAGAATAAATGAAACCAGTATAAAAGACGAGAGAAAGGAAGGGCAGAATGTCAGACGGGCCTGTGAGCCCAATTCTCAACCCTTTGAAAATAAAGTTCGTTCGTTCGTTCGTTCGTTCTTTCACTGGAGATTTCTTATTCGGTTGGCAATTCTCATAGGTGGATAAAAGGAAAACAAAGGTAATAAGTCTTACAAGGAAAAAAAGAACAAGTCTATGTTACGGCCACAAAGCCTTCGTCAGGGACAAATTTAAAAAAAAAAAGCAAAGACATGAAAAATAAATAAAAATGACACAACCCATCCATCGATGTGGCTGGAGCATTGGTGTGGCTGGAGCATTTATGTGGCTGGAACATTGGTGTGACTGGAATCGTTGCGGTGAATACGCAAAACACTTAGTTTTCGCTTTGTTTCCTTTGTGTTTTTGTTCGCCTGTTCCTTATACCTTACACAATTGGTATAGCAACTGTTAAGTGTGTACAATCACAAATTATAAAACGATAAAGAATTGACAATACAAGACTCTACAATGTAGAGACGTTGATGATTCAACAAATGACGCGATACGCAGGTATCAATTTTACGAACCCTACTAACACTTAGTAATACTTTAAACGTTCTCTCTCCATCTCGATCTCTTCCTATCGCTTCTCTCCCCTAATATCTAGTAACGTATTCTCTTGGACTTTGACTCTTATTTCTATTGTCAATTTAGTTTTCTTTCTTTTGTCATTTTTGCTCTATTTCTTAAAATATCGTAACTCTATTTCCCTTGTCTATATTCCATCGATATCCTGCTACATCTTTTTCTGTATCCAGTGTTCTCACATACGCCCTCTCTCTATATCTAGCCCTCTCTCTATATCTATCTCTCTCAAACTGTCTTCCATTTCTCTCTAGCTGTTACTCTCCGTGGCCATAATAATCCCTTACTATCTCCAGTTTCAACAACAACAACATATGGCCAGCTATAAATTAATTTAAACCCGTAGACATCAACCCCACACAAAATTAAAAACGAACATGCACCGCTAAACAAACAACCTTCTCAAGGCAGACAAAAGCCGCGGCAAGATAAAGCAAAATTCTTACCAGAATTATTATCTTAAGCGAGCCGTCTGCCGCGCCAAGAAGTTAATGGTAATCTCATGTCTGATTCTTTCATCCCCCATTGTTCCCCTGTGCCTGGCCATAACCCTGCCACCTTTGATAAACTCTTCAGTGGGATACTAACAAAATAAAGTTCTGTGTTCTGTTATTCTGTAGACTGCTGTTTGTTGTAGAAGTGAGCGGAAGTGCTCAGTGTGCGAAAATAACTTTAGCTCGATGTCTGGAAGTGAAATTTGTTTCACATATGGGACTGGAAGTGAAATTTGTTTGACATATGGGACTGGAAGGAGTGGAGGTGGCTGCTGGTGAACCAACAGCATTCCACACTAGCACGGCAACTGTTTCTACCATGAGTAGTTAGAGCTCTGGTCTCGCTCGGCAAAGCCACCTGCTTCGAAACACGGGGGATTCACGCTAGGCTACCCAGCGGTCAATGGGTACTTGACTCTCATCCTGTTAGGGACGGCAAAGGCAGCGAGGAAGGGAACTCTCGAAGCTGGACCTAGTATAGTGAAGTCTTTAACACTTCACTCCACAAACGCAGTATCTGCAATTTTGAAGCAGATGTTCATTTTATCGGTGCTAGTTACACTTATCGGTAGTTCCTATCTTTAGTTTGTTGAATAGGTGGTACCTCAATCTGTTGTGGTCCGTGCGGAGTCTGAAGATTACTTGATACTTTTGAGTGCTGTTGATATTTGTTTTAGTTATTCGCTATAACGCATTTCTTGTCTTAACTGTTTTGTCGCCGGGTGGTTCCTATGGGTCTATGGTGAGACAAATAAAAGGCTCAATGCTGTCACCAGACACCTACTTAAGAGGCGACTATGGTGATGTTGCTTAAGGAACAGTAGCTCCACCATGTAACATAAACTACAACAGTAACCACAACTACAAGAGTACATAAGTGTCTTGGTACAAGCTTCCTGTTACAGTAACCACAACTACAAGAGTACATAAGTGTCTTGGTACAAACTTCCTGTTACAGTAACCACAACTACAAGAGTACATAAGTGTCTTGGTGCAAGCTTCCTGTTACAGTAACCACAACTACAAGAGTACATAAGTGTCTTGGTGCAAACTTCCTGTTACAGTAACCACAACTACAAGAGTACATAAGTGTCTTGGTGCAAGCTTCCTGTTACAGTAACCACAACTACAAGAGTACATAAGTGTCTAGGTACAAGCTTCCTGTTACAGTAACCACAACTACAAGAGTACATAAGTGTCTTGGTACAAGCTTCCTGTTACAGTAACCACAACTACAAGAGTACATAAGTGTCTTGGTACAAGCTTCCTGTTACAGTAACCACAACTACAAGAGTACATAAGTGTCTTGGTACAAACTTCCTGTTACAGTAAACACAACTACAAGAGTACATAAGTGTCTTGGTACAAGCTTCCTGTTACAGTAACTACAACTACAAGAGTACATAAGTGTCTTGGTACAAGCTTCCTGTTACAGTAACCACAACTACAAGAGTACATAAGTGTCTTGGTGCAAGCTTCCTGTTACAGTAACCACAACTACAAGAGTACATAAGTGTCTTGGTGCAAGCTTCCTGTTACAGTAACCACAACTACAAGAGTACATAAGTGTCTTGGTGCAAGCTTCCTGTTACAGTAACCACAACTACAAGAGTACATAAGTGTCTTGGTACAAGCTTCCTGTTACAGTAACCACAACTACAAGAGTACATAAGTGTCTTGGTACAAACTTTCTGTTACAGTAACCACAACTACAAGAGTACATAAGTGTCTTGGTACAAACTTCCTGTTACAGTAACCACAACTACAAGAGTACATAAGTGTCTTGGTACAAACTTCCTGTTACAATAACCACAACTACAAGAGTACATAAGTGTCTTGGTACAAGCTTCCTGTTACAGTAACCACAACTACAAGAGTACATAAGTGTCTTGGTACAAACTTCCTGTTACAGTAACCACAACTACAAGAGTACATAAGTGTCTTGGTGCAAGCTTCCTGTTACAGTAACCACAACTACAAGAGTACATAAGTGTCTTGGTGCAAGCTTCCTGTTACAGTAACCACAACTACAAGAGTACATAAGTGTCTTGGTACAAACTTCCTGTTACAGTAACCACAACTACAAGAGTACATAAGTGTCTTGGTACAAGCTTCCTGTTACAGTAACCACAACTACAAGAGTACATAAGTGTCTTGGTGCAAGCTTCCTGCATGGGAGCTACCACAATGGTGGCTTCATGTACCATATGAAGCAACAAAGACTAGGAAGAGTTGTGACACCCCCACTGTCTAGACTCTAGAGCGTCCGATTGACAGAGTGGTTAGTGCGCTGGTCTCTTGTGGCAAAGATAATGGGTTCGATTCATGGTATAGACAAGCTGCAGTCTACCCAGCTGTAAATAGGTACATGCCCTTGCTCTTGAGTTAAGGAAGGAAAAGGAAGCTAGGAAGGGAAATGGTCACCCCACCTCTCGATGCTGGACAAAATTCTTCTAACACTTCACTCCCCTACGTAAGTTTGTAATACTGGACAACCTTGACCTTTTGTCTTAGCTTAAAAATGTGGGATTCTCTCCCAGACATTTCCGAAAAAAAAAAAGTATTCGTGTGTTAACCTCAGTGACAAAAGTTCGTATTCAACGTTGTGGGTTATTCCTTTATTTTAATGACAGTAATTGATACTTACGTTGGTTCCTTTATTTAACCTTCAGACAACATTCAACGTTCATGAACACGATATGAGAACAGGAATATACAATTAGAAATAAACACTGACAAACTTAAAGGGAAGAGGTGCTAGTAAGTAAAACAGCGTTACTAGTAGTGTTTAAAAAAAAGATCCAAAAAGAAGGGATGTGCTTAAAGACGAATTCAAATTAAATATGAAAATGCAAACAAAGGCTGCTGATAGAGACAACAAGAAAACGTGGGGGGGAGGGGGGGGGGGGAGGAAGGGGACGACGACACTCTGATATTATGTATAAAACTGATGGTCTTACATTTGTGTAAGAGTTAAGACATGCACGTGATCAAAAATGACTACCTAGATCAACCAATCTAAAGTACAAAGAAACATCGCAGCAAACAAAAGTTCACATAAGTGAAGCAACTGAAAGCGCCCTTTAATATTAAAAAAACTGATGCCAAACAGAAAATAGAAGCGCCGAAGACATGAAAAGCACGGAGTTTTGGAGAAAGAAAATAAATAAATAATCTTGAAGCGCTTCCAGAAAGCGGGTTCAGCTATACTGACCATCTTGATAAAGTTTTTAAGCTAAGAGTTGACCACGCTTAACGTTTTAATATCCCAGTCTTCCTCTCCGTCCTGGTACGAGGCATAGCGAAACTGCCAGTTTGGAGTTGTCACCATGGTTACGCTACTCTCTGTGCCTGTCAAAATTATGCATTTAGAAAGTATTTCAAACGTCATTCATTCATCACTCCTTAGCTCCCCCAGGAGCACAGACCTTCAACAACGCATGCCAAGTTCCCCCCTTTGGCGTGCCATCAGCTTATGGGTGTTCCATATGTCATCTTTCTTTCAAGTTTTGTTTGATAATTGCTTTTATCTCTTCACACAAAGTCGTTTTCTCCGTTGTCTTATCTACTGTTTGACAACAATGTTGTAGAGTCGGCGAAACAAATGTTCCCACTCCTGAAATGTTAGAAGTCCGAATCCCGACTCGTCCTACAGTTTATTTACTAGTCATATGGCATCAAATTAGAGGTCGAAGTCTCGGTATTTTTTACCGACGCTGACTACATTAAACAAACATTTCCCACTCCACAGCCGGGCCCTGTTTGGCAAGCACTTCCGTGTTACGCCTACTGTCACAAATATCTTTTTTAACTCCCCCTACCAATTGACATTTTCTTATTTACTGCTCGGCAACCTCTTCCTTATATGGTAACAGACGATTACAAATATGAGGTATTACATGAGACTGGTAACGTCATTATGTAGTAACTGCTACATTAATCATCGCATGCTCCGGCTCATGCATCCGGATAATCGGGCTAGTCGCAGTGGTGCCTCCATGCTTGGTAGGGAGCAGAAAGGGAAATATGAATGATAATGAATCTCTTCCTTGTTCTGTCACACACATCTCATTTTCTGACTCTGTCTACTAACTCTGTAGCACCCTTGTGTGTTTATGAACGTTTATTTCCAATAGCCTTGGTACTTTCTGTGTTCTAACTCTACACGCGTACTTCACAACAGCCGTCACACTTTAGCGACAGTCAAGACAATTTGGGACAGTATTTTACCAGATAGAAGTCCTATAGACTGACTGAAAAGCCACTTCCTATTTTAAAATTGTTATATTCTCATCTGTATCTATAGCAGATACTGCCGTATGGGAGTGAAGTGTTAGAGACTTCACCATACTAGGTCCAGCATCGAAAAGTGGTGTGGTCAGTTCCCTTCATTGCTGTCTTTTCCTTCCCTAACTCAAAGAACAGAGTCATGTACTCATTTACAGCTGGGTAGACTGGAGCGTGTTGGTACCGTGATTTGATCCCGGCCCCTTTGCTCTAACCACTCTGTCAAGTCGACGTTCCTACTGGATATACCGTACATGGGACAAATGTCAACACTATGACCTATAACTGTCCTTTAGCTATTATGTTTTTGTTTCTACCTCCTCTACCACCGCTTGGGGCCGGAGTGGCTAAGAGATATGGCGTCCGCCTCGAATTCTAGAGGTACCGGGTTCGATTCCCAGTTGAGGGAATATAATTTATGGAAAATGTTGTCAGAACCAGTGGTCCTAATGATATCATACTCCCCCCTGGTCTCCTGGGTAGTGAGATCGGATACCTAGCCTTCTCGGATAAGGGCGAAAAAATAGTAGGTCCCGTGTGCAAGTTGCGCACGTTAAAAATCCCACGGCAGTTGGAAATCGTAAAGAGTAGGCCATAAGGCCGCTGCCCTGGCAAAATTTAAAACTTATAAACCTACCCAACACAAAAAAATTTATAGAATGTGTGATTCCTATATACACACATTGTGATTTTCGCCGTTGCTACGGAGTTCGTGCACTGTGCTGAGATCCTCCTTGCGTGATCTAAAGGAAGAGATCGGAGCACTGATGGAGTTGTCCATGTGCAGTGAAGATCCAACCAAACTATCACCCGCTGTACACCAACTCCTGATCCCCAGGTCTCATGGCGGGCTGCATATTTGACTGTCTCATGGTACGTCAGTCTCGTCATCATTTTAGATGGTATTTTCGTTTATTTTGTTTCGTGAATAAATAAATCTCAACAATCTTTGAAGGACCGATGACTAGAATGGAACCAAGCCAGGAGGAAGACAGCCGATTGAACAGAACGGCGCTCTCTCTTACAAATCTCTACACCTCACGGTAGAAGAGGAACGACTAATTAAGTAAGAATAAATAAATCTTATTAGTCATACGATAGTTATGGCTCCTTATTGTGACATTTGGTTTCGTGCTACATCCAATAGCCTAGATATTCCAATGTAAAAACTGGGAATGACTTTATAGTCAGCCACTAGTATTTTGTTAGACAGAATTACCAGTCAGTGTAGTTCTGAAACAGTAACAGAACGTCATGTTGTAAACCAGTGGCGTATTTAAAGGTAGGAGGGGCCTTTCCAGCATAAGGGCCCCTTTAAAATATTTCCTAACGTGTACTGAGTAGCTCATAAATTTTTATTTGCTCCTATAAATGTCATATTACGTACTTGTTTTTAAGGATATATGTTACCCTTTTAACACGTATTCTCGGTAACATTGAGAACGTATGTTTTAATGAGCAGGAACGGTGGGAGGGTGCTTCCTAGATTGAACCACCGATAGACACTCCTACTCTGGAATAATTCCTAAATAGCCTATGCCACTGATACACTGCCTGAGAATATCTCTGTGACTGACGCTCAAATCAATGAAGTCTAATCACGTGACAAACAAAAGTGAATAAGACAAGGCAACACAAGAAATTATCAATCAGAACGACCAGAAGAAAAGGGCAAACAACATTAGAAATAAAATTAAAGCACGTAATATAGGCATATGTGTGATAAAATTAACCGTGATACAACGTTAAAATATCTCCAAAGACAAAATGTAGGGATAAAAATAATGCGTAAGCTACTAGAATACATGATCGCCCACGCCGCGGGTCACCACCCGCCATGGAAACTAACTTGTTAGACGTGAAGGCAAAACGTTTACCCTTGGAACGGGATGAGAACGGAGATCAAAAGGAAAAAATATGACTGAACACGTGCTTGAAACTAGCAAGGCTAAAAAGACGCAATTGGTGGGGAAAGGAAACAAATTCACGTCCCCAAGTTGACAAAAGGGACCTTAGCTATTATACGCAACAGTCATTTCTTGGACGCTTTTGCGATAACTTAGTCCGTTTATTTGAATTCAGCGGCAAACGCATTACAGAAGATGCTCGAAAATATTTCAAAAAACCAACTAACCTTGAAAAGTAACTTTTTCTTAATAATAATGTTAGGAATATAAAACCTAGCTGGCCTGATGGCCCATCTTGAGCAGTGAAATAATATGCTTTCATTTATACAGACGGATAGATAATAAGAAAGATATTGACAAAAGACTGTGTTGTTCATATCAGCGAGCGACTGCATTGAAACAAAAAATGTCACTAATTTTCAAAACTGCGGCCTTGAGACTCAAGTGCTAAAAATCCAGTTGGAATGAAAGAGAGGGAATGTGGTGGAGAATTGTGGCTAAAAATAACTTTAAAGGCAAAATTGTGTAGGGGACGGCAGAGTTGGTTCAAAAAACAAGTGTGTTTTTTGTGTGAAACGCAAGTAGAGACAGACGGACCAACAGACAATAATACATACATGACTGAGGTCTGACAGAAATGACTCTCGGTAGGAGGTTTGAATTTGAAAAGAAAAAAAAGGCGGTGATTGGCCACAGATAAACATATTATCGGCGCTCAGACGCGCATTTTTGCCATTCATCATAAGTTGTCCAGTAGTAGACACAGTAATTATTCAGTGGTGTATTTCCCAGAAGCTAATTGAAATATTTAGAGGGACGCCATACTAGAGCCAGCAGCTCAGCTGAGTTTTGCTAGCATATAACTGTGTTCTCTATTCATAATTCTGAACTGTGAGTTTTTTTTATTTGGCACCAATGTGGTGTCAAATGATGTGTTGAATAATACAAGAGTGGACCCGTGCAGTCTAATATTTTGGCAGAGCATCCTTATATTGCCCCCAAGCACGGAGAGGTGGGGCCACCAGATTCCAGCACCAGAACTACTCATTCAAGATACGTGAGCGTCTGGCCTGCTGGACATTCACCAACTCAACTTATTTTCTAACACACCAACTATATTCCCATCAATAAATGGACAATGTTTAGTCGCCATAGACAGGGAGTGATGAGGCCACCCCAACAGCACATCCATTAATCGTTCTCCCAGATAAATTACAACTATAAACAGTAGTAATATTAACTAGTCTTGTAAAATACATATGTACATCATACCTTTCATTAATTATGCCATATATTCATGCATTTCATTCATAATTGCAAAACCTTTCATATGTTCTGACCAAAATAAAACCTTGGTTCAGAACAAATAAACTTAAAGAAAATTTACTATCAAAATTTTTACACAGCTTGAGTTAGTTCAGTGTGTTATAACATTTTATTAATATTATTAGACTTATTAAATATCTGTGTGTGTGTATGTAAACTACCACAACACATTACATATCAGTACCCTAGAATTTTAACGTAGCCACATTCATTAGTAAAAAAAAATAGGTGTGAGGTCGTAGTGGTAGCAAGAAGGGCCTTCTGTAAATTCACAGCTACATTTATCTCAGGAGCCTTCACAGCTGACCTCATGCATCAAACCAATGGGGAATGACGAGAACGGCAAGGCAGCGATTAATGGAAATAGCTTTTTCCATTCTACAAATCGTTTTTTTTTTCTACACCGTATCTTTGCAATGAAAGTATGTAAAGAAACCAGATTAACTTTGTGCATTAAGCTCTTCCAATGCTCATGTATCTAGTATAAAAACAGATGTGTATAAAAGATCACGTGCCTATTCTAGGTAGCTCACAACAACATGGTAAAACACCTTTTAACTTAACTGGTTTCCAGACTTTTTGCGGCTGGTAAAAAAGGGCGCCCGGCTTAGTAGCTACTGAACTTTGCTTGCCCCCAACACTTGAAATAAGGCAGGCCATCCAAGAGATAAGATGACGCCCTAGTCATTTCACTTTGTAAGGCCCCCTCATTCTTCAGGAAGAGAGATACAAATTTCCTTCATTCAAGCATCCTTGGCTGAGGTGAGAGGTCCTTGTCAGATGAGGCCCCCCGGGGCCAAAGAACCTTCTGGTAATCTCTTCCCATAAACCCCCCCCCCCCCCCAACTCTTGTAGAATCTTTAATAATGTAGTAATTTTTCATCTTGACCAAAACTTGGACCCCTCCAGACAGTCTTTTGGCCCTAGGACATGCTGATCAAACACAACATTATATTATGTTATGTGTATGTGCGTGTGTGAATCTGACTGGCTGCTACAAATATATGTGCCTGGTTATCTCGTACTGATATAACTCCACCTAATGCTGTGTCATTTAACATGCCCTCCAGATTGTATATGATTGATTTCCGTGTCCTAGTCATCAGTACGAAAGTACAGCCTGCATTAGTTACCGGTACACCAGAGGGTTGCGTTCCCGCTAAAACATAATTACAGTATATGCTATTCATAGCACGTAGAAGGTAATGTCCTATGTGCCGAGGCTGTGATTTTTAATGTGTTCCACGGAACGGTCGCGCACCTCAGCGTTTCTCAATATATTTTTGACACGCTACCCCAATCACGTTCGTCATTCGTTTTGGTATGAAACAATAACTTAGTGGAGTGGAAATGGAAATAACAGAAAGATGTAAGGACTGGTCACCTCGAGGTGGGGAAGAAGAGGAATACGCGAGAATGCAGCATTACAGTTGTGGCGTGAGGTTTTTATTGGCTCTAGGATCAGTATAGTACTGACAATTACAGAAATATAATTTCTGCAGAAAATGGTGAAGTCCCAGTGTCTGAGAGAACTACTGGTATCACAAATTAGTTACGGCTTGTGAATGATCTGATCTCGAAAACAATAGTAGAGAGGAGACCGACATAAAGTGCCACCTCCGCTGTGTAACTGTGATATTAAAAAAAACAAGGAAACAGATTTTTACTTAACAATGATAAAATTGACAAGTCGTTCAAATACAATTTCCTTATTATGTATTTAGTATATACACTATCTACTCTTGTGCTGAAGGGTGGATGTTGAAACAATGGAATGTAATGGATTTGTAAGGTTACAAATGATTCACATATATTTATATATTTATATTTATTACAAGTCTTCCAATTATAGGAAACAAATTTATATCAGCTGGGCTGATAATCACTTATAGTAAATGTATCAGCTGTGCTGTTAATTAAATATATATATATATATAATTTATCAGCTATGCTGTTATTTTTGTCTCTTGCTATGCTACTCAGTTTTTCGTCACTGACAGTTTCTATGCTCACAATTGCCGACGGAAATGGTACGACTGTGTACTCATCTCTCAAAAGTTATGTCCTTCTTAGTTTCTCGCACACACCACTTGCTGATGGTCGTTTCGTTAGCCCACCCAAGACTGAGGGGGACTAAAGAGGTTGATCCTGTGCAATCACTGGGCTCCTGCGACGTTCCAGGCAGCTGGATTGACACGACATACGACCTCAGGTTTGATGACACGAATAAAACCTGTAACAAGCAAAAATAGGGGCTAATTTCTGTCCTCAAGCCCACATATTTCTAGTGTGGGTGAAATGAGCGTGTCTCAGGTGTCTGCATGTAGGATGAATGACAACATGGCTCAGTATGAGTTAGCAATAGCGAGACAAGACAGGTGTCTACTTGCAAAACCTTCTTTCTGATAAATTAATACATGGATACATTCAATAATATAAATTCAATACATGAATACATCCAATAATATAAATTCAATACATGAATACATGCAATAATATGTACACCTAGGTTTGATACAACCATTTCCTTTCCCCCTATAATATACCAGGCCCTCTCTGACAAGTGCTATTGGTAACATATATCCTAACCATATTGTTATGTTCTTATGATAGGAGTATATGAGACGAGGACTGTTTGGTTATATTTCAGGTTGGAGTTATATGAGACAATAGATTGGAGTTAGATGAGACAATAGATTGAGTCCTAACAAGGACTGTTTTGGTTATATTTCAGTTGGTCTGAGATAATAGATTGATGAGTCCTAACAAGGACTGTTTTGGTTATATTGCAGCTTGGAGTTATCTGAGACAATAGACTGAAGTTATAGACTGAAGTTATAGGAGACAATAGGTTGAGTCCTAACAAGGACTGTTTTGGTTATATTGCAGTTGGTCTGAGATAATAGATTGAAGTTATAGGAGACAATAGGTTGAAGTATGAGTCCTATTAGTCTTCGTCTTCATCAATCCATATCAGGAAATACAATCATTATACCTAATGCCCCAAGATACAATCAGTAACCTGATACATATTAAATATATACAGGTGTAGGTATTATAAATGGCACACAACAAATACCAACATTATAGACCTGCTGTAAGCCTATTTTCCTATCAGTTTATAGTAAATTATATTTACCCTCTAAGATTTTTTAACTGGCCAGGTTTTGACTCGACTTAGTGAAGCAGGCTGCAGGTCAATGCACTCAGGTAAACAATAAATCAAGGTTGACAGCTCCTCTCACACAGTCGGTCGTCTCTCTCTGGCGTCGTGTCGGTGATGTGTGATTATGCATAAAATTCGCCCGATTATATAGGTAGATGAATGCTTAAGGAAAGCTTTTGGTTGGTTCCTGGTGGGGCAAGCTGATTGGTTGTCTGCAGTTTCTTCTTATGCTCCGTACAGTCTAATTTTATTCAGTTTTCTTCCGCCATATTGCGTGAACAAGATGGCCGCGACCCACATCCGAAAAAAACAGGGCTTACGTTTTTTCTTCTCCTGGCGTAACTTCTTGTAATTTATTCTGGCTCAGCGACTGGTGAACGGTGCTCGTTGATTGGTTGGGCTCTCGACATAGGGATTTAACAAAGTAGTGGGTTTACACAACTCGTTTCACGACAACAGTATTTCTTTGCCATTTGTCCTAGCAAGAGGCATTTTTTTTTTTGTTCGTTTACCCCCACGTTTATCATTGTCTATGTTCAGTCCAACTCAGTTTTTCATGGCAAAGTAAATGAGACTTTTCAGAAATATATATGTAGACTTAAACACGTAGGCACACCTAATAATATCTGAAGGCGGATGCACCTCAGAAAGAACAGGTCAAGTAAAAATATTGTTTAAGAAAATGAGTCCTACGGAAAATTCTCAGAATTTGTTAGTCCAACACTGTCTTCTTCTTCTTCTTCGATCCTTAACCACCGACCGTCAAAGCAGTCAGTGGCCATCACGCCTAGTGGCGTCTTGTAGGGCAACAACAAATTGATTCCAGTATAGTATAAGTAAATAAATTAAGGGGCTGCAGTAAAACTGGTAAGGAATATAAGTTTATAAACTAATAAAACGGTATTGAATCAGTTTTACTAATAACAGTTCACATGAGACAAGGGACGTTTCGGGTTTTACCCTTCATCAGCCACAGTTACAAACAGGTGACAAGGACAAGAATTACATATAGATACTACAAAAACATATGATGATGAGAAACATACATAAAATGAGCGATACAAGCAGATGGAAAAAATAAACAACCACAGTGATGAGCGAAAAATGAACAATAATAATACAAGAAAATCGTAATACCTGAAAGAAATACCGAAACAAGAAAGTAAATATTCAACGAAACGAAAAAATGAATAAACAAAACTTAAGAACAAGTAAAAGGTCACTTAGCTAGATCGGAAGATGCTTGGAATAAAACACTGAGGCACTTTATCAAAGAAATCCCGTATCAAAGGAAATGACGTATAAGATCGCGACAATAAGATACGAAACGAACCAAAACAAAAACATAAGAAGACAGATCGGAAAAAATAACGAAGAATGAAAAAGAGAGAAAAACCACCAGAATTTATGCAAAATGATGTTGTATATTTAAACCGCCGGGAGCTAGAACGCCCATTTTAAAAATAAGGCGATTCTCCAACGAAAAGCGAGTCTTGTCATTACCGGCACATGAACGCAGGGCAGTGACATGTATATCGGATATTTATGCTATTATCTGCAAGAGATGTGGCATAACCTATATTGGTGAAACTGGTAGGCGTTTGGCAGTCAGGTTTCGTGAGCACTTGAATGACATCTATCAGGACAAACATTTACCGGTGGCTCTTCATTTCAATAGACTGGACCATTCAGGTAATTCCGATATACATGTCACTGCCCTGCGTTCATGTGCCGGTAATGACAAGACTCGCTTTTCGTTGGAGAATCGTCTTATTTTTAAAATGGGCGTTCTAGCTCCCGGCGGTTTAAATATACAACATCATTTTGCATAAATTCTGGTGGTTTTTCTCTCTTTTTCATTCTTCGTTATTTTTTCCGATCTGTCTTCTTATGTTTTTGTTTTGGTTCGTTTCGTATCTTATTGTCGCGATCTTATACGTCATTTCCTTTGATACGGGATTTCTTTGATAAAGTGCCTCAGTGTTTTATTCCAAGCATCTTCCGATCTAGCTAAGTGACCTTTTACTTGTTCTTAAGTTTTGTTTATTCATTTTTTCGTTTCGTTGAATATTTACTTTCTTGTTTCGGTATTTCTTTCAGGTATTACGATTTTCTTGTATTATTATTGTTCATTTTTCGCTCATCACTGTGGTTGTTTATTTTTTCCATCTGCTTGTATCGCTCATTTTATGTATGTTTCTCATCATCATATGTTTTTGTAGTATCTATATGTAATTCTTGTCCTTGTCACCTGTTTGTAACTGTGGCTGATGAAGGGTAAAACCCGAAACGTCCCTTGTCTCATGTGAACTGTTATTAGTAAAACTGATTCAATACCGTTTTATTAGTTTATAAACAAATTGATTCCACTTTGCACGGTCGGTGGCCATCCTTCGTACAGTGCCCCAACTCTGGTTCATTATTTGCATCTCAGCCTCCACAGTCCTACGCCAAGTTGTTTTTGGTCGGCCTCTCCTTCGCTTTCCTTCAGGGGTCCAAAACATAGCTGTTCTTGTGATGGCATCGGGGTCTCTTCTGAGGACATGACCAACCCAGCTCCAGCGTCTGCCAGCTATGATGGTGTGCATGTCCTCTTGCTTGCTACGAGTAAGCAGATCTTGGTTGGTGATGGTATTCGGCCAAAAGATGCGGTGAATTTTTCTTAGGCATGTTGTGTGAAAAGAGGACACTTTTGACATTTCCTTCTCTGTGACTCTCCAGCATTCCGCACCATAGAGAAGCACAGAAAGCACGCAACTCTGGTATAATCTTAATTTTGTGCTTGTGCTGTATTGGGAGGACTTCCAGATGTTATTTAGGCTAAAGAAGGCTGTTCTTGCCTTATTCATTCTGATGTTGATGTCTTTGCCTGCCCCACCGTCTGGTGTTACTATGCTTCCTAGGTATGTGAAGGTATCTGTCTGTACCAGTTGCTGGTTCCTTACTGATATGGGCTCAGGGTTGCTCACATTGAGCGTCATGACCTCAGACTTCTTTAAATTGATGTCCAAGCCCACCTGCTGGCTAATTTTATTAAGTCTATCCGTTTTTTCCTGGATGTGTTGATGTGAATGTGCCAGCAGTGCAATGTCATCTGCATATTCCAGATCTTCCAATGTAGAAAATGTAGTCCATCTTATTCCTCTTGGACTGCCCTATGTTGTCTGGCGCATCACCCAGTCTATGACTGTTAAAAATAGAGTGGTTGATAAGGGGCATCCCTGTCGTACTCCTGTCTTCACCTCGAAGGTTAGGTTGCTCTGCCCAACACTACACGTAAAGTTGGCACAGAGGCTTTTTATGATTGACACTATGCAGCTTGGAACTCCATAAGCCCTCAGTATTTTCCATAAACTGTCCCTATGTATGCTGTCAAAAGCCTTTTCAAAATCAACAAAATTTATGTAAAGCTGTCTTTGCCATTCTGAGCACTGCTCTATAATGTTTCTGAGAGTGAATATATGGTCTACACATCTTCTGTTCTTTCTAAATCCTGCTTGTTCTTTCCTCAGTTTGTAGTCTACTGACTTTGAAATTCTCTGTATAATTATCCTGCCTAGTATTTTGCTGGGAACTGAGAGAAGAGTGATTCCTCTCCAATTATTGCAATCTGCAAGATCTCCCTTCTTGGGCAATTTGACAATTATTCCTTTCTTCCACTCTGATGGTGTTGTCCCCGTTTTCCACACTTGTGCACATAGTGGTTCTAATAGTTCTGCTGCTAGCTCAGGGTCTGTCTTAAATAGCTCTGCATTTAAGTTATCATGGCCCGGAGCTTTACCGTTCTTTAATCCTTTGATTGCTGTGATGATTTCTTCTTTTCGTGGAATGTCTGTATTTACATCTAGATCGTTTTCAGCCTCAGGAACATTCAATTGTGTCTCTGGTATTTCCTTGTTCAGCGTTTCTCTGAAGTGCTCTGCCCATCTTGTTTCCTGTCCCTCTGCTGTCTTGATGAGATTTCCTTGCTTATCTCTTACTAATGTAATATTGTTTGCACCTTGTTTTCCGCTGATGAATTTAGTTATTTTGTATACTGTGCTTTGTTCATTTCTCAGTGCTGCCTCTTCTGCCTGTTTTGCAAGATCGTCTAGGAAATTCCTTTTGTTGGCTCGGGTTTGGCGTTTAACTTCCCTGTCCAGCTGGTTGTACTGTTCGCTATATAGTTGCTTTAACCTGGGGGACTTCGCTTCTGTTTTCTTTCTTTTCATTTCCTTTCTCATCTTTATGGTGTTTAGTGTTTCTGGTGTTATCCAGTCTTGCTTCTTCCTTTCCTGTAATCCTAAGCATGATTTGCTACTTTCCTTTTATATTGTTGAAATGGTGCTGAAATTCTGGTCTATATCATCAGTCAATGTCTTTTCCTGGCTTTTGGCAAATTGATATCGTTTCTTAATGTCGGCCGCAAAAGCTTTTCTGGTAAGGGGGTCCTTCAATTTGCTGATGTCAAACCTTTTCTGTGTAGTTACAGTTGGTCCAGCCCTTCTTAGTTTCACTTTCAGTTTTGCTACTACTAAATGGTGATCACTTCCCACATCTGCACCTCTTCTTACCTTCACATCTTGTAATGCATGTCTCCATCTGCCGTTAACCATGATGTGGTCTATCTGGTTTCTGTCCTGACCATTTGGTGATTCCCATGCCAACACTGTCACCAAACCAAGAATTGCTCACTCGGAGCGATCAATAAGATACGCACATCATCAAGCAGGTAGACGCTGGAATCGGGTTGTCCATGTCCTCTGAAGAAACTCCGACACCATCTCCAGAATTGCCATGCTACCGACCCCAGAAAGACGACGAAAGAGAGGACAATCAAGGAGAGCTGTGGAGGCTGAAACAAACAACATGAACCAGAGCTGAGGCACGGCACGAAAGATGGTCACAGACCGAGTGAATTGGACAGACTCTGTTGTTGCCTTACACGTCGTCACTAGGCGTGATATGGTTAGTGATTACTTTGTACGTCAGCGGCTATCGGTCAATGAACAAGACAACGACAAACACCCTGCAAAACAAATCTGTGGAAGCAAGACAAGAAGAGATCTCTTCACTGTTACATACACAGATCAAATCTTTTCACTGTTACATACACGAATCAAATCCGTCGAAGCAAGACAAGAAGAGATCTCTTCACTGTTACATACACAGATCAAATCTTTTCACTGTTACATACACGAATCAAATCCGTCGAAGCAAGACAAGAAGAGATCTCTTCACTGTTACATACACAGATCAAATCTTTTCACTGTTACATACACGAATCAAATCCGTCGAAGCAAGACAAGAAGAGATCTCTTCACTGTTACATACACAGATCAAATCTTATCACATGGCAGGAGATCGTGAACATTTACTAAACAAACAAGAAAATCCTGCCTGTTTCATATATGTTGTTTTCAAGAAGAATGTTAAGGATTCCAGAGGCCGCTAAAAAGATTAATTAGGATGTACTGAAACAGGCCAATGCGCAAAGCCACATTATTACGCACATCAAACACAATCGTCCATGTGTTTTCGGCATGTTGTGATAAGCCATAATGCACCACCAAAGTAAAGGGAACAGATTAAAACAAGTCAATACACTGAGATTCCTGGGCACGCTAGTAACATCAGACGAAACAAGCATTTCACAGGTGATGAGTTGAAAGATCCAGATAACAACATTATTCCAGAAGATGAAAAGTATTTTATGCATCACATCTTTGTCAGTAGATGTTATAAAGAGCGTCATTCAGTGTCATATAGAGCCAACGCTGACATATGGAAGTGAGGCATGGGCAATTAGTACACAAGCAGTGGCGTTTTAGAGAGGGCTTTTGAGATTCAGCACACTCCTCCCCCCTCCCTTATATTTCGAGTTATTCCCAGCATGTGATGGGTGGCTCAAAATTGTTGTTGTGTTTAACTTATGCATGCATCACTACACACTTGCTCATAAGGATGTTAATTAAGCGTGTCTACATTTTCAGCGACACTTATAAATTATAATAAAGCTGGTTATAGGGAAGACTGAGCCTCCGAATAGAGGCCTCCGTCCTGAATAGCAAACCTCGAAAAGAAGTCCTAAATACGCCAATGATTTTGGGAAGGGTCTCTGAATAATTATAAGCGACACTATACCACGTGTCCCCGCGTGCTAAATCGTTGAGAAACACTGGGACACCTATTGCCTGTGAAATTAATTGACTTTGTCCTGTTTAAGTGTGGCAGGACGCGTCCAATCTATCCCTAGATAGAATGTTGCGTTGTTTGTCGTTTGATGCACATACGAAAATAGAAATGACCATGTCTGCCCATTGCTTATCAATTCTGCTGTTTACTTGTTGTCATGCCACGATATTTAACTTTAGTATCTTCCCTCTGTCGTTCTCTATATATTTTTGTTTTCCATCTTTCCCTTTTCAGTTTAAAAAAATATATATATTTATAGAATGTGTGATTCCTATATGTACATACGTTGGGATTCTCGACGGTGCTACAGAGTTCGTGCACTGTGCTGAGATCCTCCTTGTGTGATCTAAGGGAGGAGATCGGAGCACTGATGGAGTAGTCCGTGTGCAATGAAGATAGTCCCTAAAAACCAAACCAAACCTTGTCACAGTAGGCCTATATCCCGTATTTTATTGTCTCATAACATGCAAGTTTTGTCCATTATTGGTGTGATGCAAAAACGAACAGATGAAAGAAATAACCTACTCCCTGTGATTGTGCATTATAAGACAATGACTCCAATTTAATGGAAACAGAAGCAAACAAATAAACGAGTTATGGAAAACTAGAATCAACAATGAAAGAGGCACAAAGCAGGCAAATCAAATATTATGGAACCGATATAAGGAGACAAAACATGTTGACAATCATAATGGAACAAAAAATAAAAATGGGTTCAATGGACATGTGCACGAGTTGTAAATGGGAGGACACAAGAGATGAAGAAAACAATTATCAACGTGTACCGTCAAAGCAAAGGACAAACGTTGGAGATTGAATTACAGTGAATACGGCGCCTAATTTGATCCAATCTCTACACCTTTCGATCTACTTCAGGAAGCCTTCCTAAAATTTACTTGCTAGTAAGTATGCACGGTCGCGTTGTTCTTTCTAGGTCGCGGCGTAATCAGAGTTCCCGGGACAGGAACATGTAAATAAGTTTTTCACCGGGGACAAAGGAAAGCTGACACGACACTGCGTAGACATAGATTGTAAGCTTGTGTATACACTGCAAGCAGGCCACAATTTCCCACCCCGAACTAGACGTCAAATAAAGGCTTGAGAACAGTACGCTACAGTTTTAAGATAAAGGCTACAAACAAACCTTTCAGCATTTACTGTGTTGACCGGCGTTGCCACTCCTAGGTGAATTAATCCAGATCTAGGTTGTTTTGTTTTTTTTTGAGTCCCGTCTAAGTGTCATTTTTATTCATTAGTTGAAGAACGCCACCTAGATTTCGCCCAAAATCGGACAAAACAGCCCAAAGATCGACCAAAATAGTCCAAGTCGCCGATATCTAGTTTTTTTTTCTTCTCAAAATTAAGAGTGGCAACGTTGGTGTTACCCGCGTGTTACCGAGGCTCGAAAGGGCAGCAAAGAATAGTAATTTTGTACCCTACCATGTATGTACTGCGAGAGCAACTAAGGATGGCTGGGCAGATAACCTTTCCTGTAGAAACTTCAGGAAAGGTAAAGGTCGTCCCATTGCAGATACTGACGTAGTGGAGAGAAGTGTTTAGAGACTTCACCGTACTAGATTCAGCTTTATGAGGTAGGATGATTGGTTCACTTTCTAGCTGGTTTTGCCGCCCCTAACTCAAGAACGCAGACTGGACCCATTTACAGATGGGTGGGCTGGAGCTTGGCGTATCGAACCCGACAGCTGTGCCTTGAGAAGCCAGCGCTCTAACCACTCTGCCACTATTTAGAAACTTAAAGCCACAACAACAAATTTTTCAAAGCAAGTAATTCAGGCAAAACAACTCAGCAATCCACAGAAAAATTTCCTCTATTAAGGAGGTTTATGGCGGAAGTCGGAAATAGTCAACATGAGTCTGAACAGCACTAACCTTTTTTCTTAAAGGAGACTCTCCACTTCGTGCTCTTGGAATATTCGAACACTAATCAAACACGGGAAAACTGCACAAATGGCTGCAGAAATGTTACTATAAAACCTTCATCTTGGAACTAAGCGAAACAAGATGGAATGGAACAATAAAGGAAGAATTGGACACAAGATTAATAGTTAAAACCTCAGCCAATGAAAAAGAAAGCGCACCTCATAGTGAAGGTGTGCTAACTGCCACTGAAAGCACTCATAGAGTGGGAAGCAATGGGACCCTAGCTGGCATTACCAGCATTCAAAACTGCCATAGGGAAAATGAGTTTGATCCACTGTCACTGAGCGTCAGCTCTTGATGACCTTGACGCCATTATGTGGTACTGCGCAGTTCGGATAAGCTGTTTTGGGCTGCCATAAAGGGTATTGTATATGGATGGGTTGTGTGGTAGGAGGAGTTGTCTCCTTCCTGGAGTACAGGACATAGTAGCAGGTGGTGTTCTACTGTCTTTAACGGGTTTGGGCAGTGTCTACATTTTGCTATATTTTACTAGGATATCATGTTTCTGTTGCCATTTAGTGACGAGTGACCTGTTCTCAATCTAAAGATTTTGGTTTGATATTTTCGTTCAATATGATTGATAGCATCTTCCATATTCGGGGCTGTTAGGTGAATAAAGAGGCTTGTTCCTGTTTTATTTTGTGCCCACTTGTTCAGCCAATATTCTTGACATTTGTTTATTATTATTTGTTTTATTGTTAACATACTCAATAGCTGGTCAATTTGTGTCGACTGCGCTCCGTTCTTTGCTAGTTTATCAGCTGCTTCATTCAATGTAATGTCTATAAGGCAGATATACAACAACAAACCATTATGAAGGAATAATTTTACACCACAATTCAAATTATACACAGATAAAAAGAAAAGTAATGATATTAACGTCTTCAAGCGTGACCTACAAGCAAAAACTGGAACAAACAATAGCGGGTTTGAAGAGACAACGAGAAAATATAGACTTGGACATTGAAAAAAACTGAGTAATGTTCATGAACTTCTTTGTTTCAGATCAACGTTTTATAGGAGGAAATATGTTTTCACATAACAGAATATATCAAGCACCAAGGATATCATCATATGTCAGGACAGAATCTCACCAGAAGAAATCTAGATCGTCATTATATCTTCTTCTGCTACTTCGCTCACTTTCAGACGTCAACTTGAATATGTTCAAAGAAAGAAGTGGTGATCTTGAGGTTGTTGGTATCTGCGTATAGTGTTTCCAGGAATGGTTCTGGTGGTGGCCATATGTGCGTTCTCTGTTCCTTATATGTTGGGCACCTTTGAAACAATCATTTTGTCGGTGCCGCAGTTACACTCATCAGTAATTTCTTTCTTTAGCTTGTTGAATAGATGGTACCCCAGTCTGTTGCGGAGATGTGAGACATGTGGTGAAGTTGTAGGAAAAATAGAACGCCTGTATAACGTCTGGATAATAACAGAAGCCATCAATAAGATAAAGAAACAAAAAACATTAAGACAGCAAACTTAAGCAGAAGAAGAACCAGGTTCTGCAGCCACGGCTGATGAACCATACATAGAAGCAAACACAAAGTTAAGAAGAAATATTAGAAGAGACAAGATGAAGTCGTGTCACATGGATAATCAGTAAACAAGCTAGGAAATCCCTGGAGGCAACAGAAAGATATGGTTTTACGAAAGAAAGGAATACCAGGGACAGCTAGAAAGAGTAATCAGGATGCCCTGAAAGAGGTCAGTAGCAAATGAAGCACATTACACATTTTAGACGGAAGCAATCTTCTTTCTGTGGGCATGTTATGAGAAGAGGAAAGTTGGAATATAATGTGACAACAGGAAAGTTGGAATATAATGTGACAACAGGAAAGTTGGAATATAATGTGACAACAGGAAAGTTGGAATATAATGTGACAACAGGAAAGTTGGAATATAATGTGACAACAGGAAAGTTGAAATGTAATGTGACAACAGGAAAGTTGGAATATAAGGTGACAACAGGAAAATTGGAATATAATGTGACAACAGGAAAGTTGGAATGTAATGTGACAACAGGAAAGTTTGAAGGGAAGAGAGATAGGCCACGACAAAGTGAGATGAGACTGGACACTTGAACCGTAACGTGAAAAGAAATCCACAAATGAGTTGATAAATACCACTCGTATAGGAAGTTGTGCACATACATGATCACTTATGCCAGCTGGTGTGGCACTTAAAGAAGATTAAGATGAAGAATTTCATAGAAATTTATTCTGTGAGAGGGGATTAAAAGGTCAAGGTAGTCCAATAGCAAATACTGCCGTTAGGGAGTGGCGTTAGAGACATCACTATGCTAAGTCCAGCATCGTGAGGTGGGGTGATCAGTTCCATTCATTGCTACCTTTTGCATCCCTAACTCAAGAGCAAAGTAAAGTACCCACTTACAGCTGAGTAAACTGGAGCGGGTCGATGCCGTGAATTGAACCAGGCACCTTTGCCGTGAGAAACCAATGCTCTAACCACTTTGTCAATCGGACGCCCAGGAGAGGATAATATAAACTGTACAAGTGAAAATGGAGCCATTTTCCTGTATGGAAATATCAACAAGCGGATGGAATCTGTTATTCTCTTGATCGTGTCGTGCTGTTAAATGGACTGTCATTACAGCACGCTTACAGCAGCCAATTACCCGCACGTTTTAGTGTCTAGTTAAATGTCACTCAAAATTATCTTGAGTTCAGGTCATGCTCCAGACCCCAAAAGTTTTATGTCATCATCACCCTCAGGCAATAATGAATTGCAAATTGTTGCATATTTGGGAATGCGCAGGCGATAAATTCTTGTGAGTACATATAAAAAAAAACACGGGTCATGGTGTCAAGGACAACTGCCTGAAGTGAGACAAGCTCTCCCCCAACATTCCCCAGCATTCAGTCCGTTCTAAATTCGCTTGAGAATTTTACACGTTCACATTTTAGAACATCATAAACAAAATCTATAATTTAGAATTTATTGGCAAAATACGCAACTCAAACAGGCGTGATTAACAAGGGAAATGGACAAGGCTACTTTATATTGCTCACTTCCATAAATCATATACACAGCAGCAACAATTAACATGGTACGAAAATCTGGTCAGGTTAAAATTTTAAAACAAAGGTATTAACAACGATTACGTACCCTGCAAGAAGTATTAACGCAAAGTACGGCACTAGAGAACCAAGGGACAAGATTGTCAACTCTGCTGTTAAGATGGAGCAGACACTGAGGTACTCAAAGAACCCGAATCAAAAACCTCAGATCTTCATCTACATTTGACGACATCTTACAATGTGAGTTCGTGGTTAGACAGATTTTCCAATGAAGAACTATGATGCATGACTCTGAAACATGGAGAACAACAAAAAACAACATCCAAAAACCGACAGACTTTCATAAATTGGTGCTTGCATTAAATAGAAGGAGTGATGTGGGATAACAAGATCACCAATGTGGAACTAGTGACAAGAACCAGACAAGTGCCAGTGTGACAGAATGGGGCAACCCTTCTCGATCTCTGTTCCACTACGGCAGTATCAGTTACCTTTTTGTACTGATTTTTATTGCTAGCTTTCAATTGTCGCACTTTCTTTCTTTCTCTGCTATGTGTAGCAGATATTTGGTATTTTCATTCTTACACTCCCTTCAGTGTATTTCATCTTGTCTGTTTACCTGCCCATCCCTGCTGAAGAAAGTAGACAAGTGATGCAATATTGAACGACAGGCATATTCTCGTGTACCCAACCTTGGCCGCTACCGATTAACACGAAAATCCCCAGCGTATTTGTATAATTGTTGATAAAGCCAGGGTGCGAGACAGATAAGAGATTACTTGGCTGGGTGACACATTTTAGACAGACAAGGATGACCTAATCGCTTCCTATCCGACTTGTTATGACAATATTACTTTAGATAGTAATAAATTGTTACATCTTAAACACATTGTCGTATGAGTTTACTGATGTGTTGGTGAGTTCGTCTGCCAGGGATCTGATATTTTCATGCCATATATGGGAAAGGTGATCTCTACATTACGTTCAACATTTGTCCATGCCAGTAATATTTTGAAATTACCGCACCCAACGTTTTTGTTTGAAATGATAACAAACAGATGCGGGGGTGGGACAGGAATATAACCTGACACACTTCAGTGTTAAATGTGAGATTCGCCCTTGCCAAGACACAACCAGACTTGCCAGAAGTTAGAATTCAGAATTTGCATTTACCATGCCGGACTTTGATGAACAATCTTGAAGGACTTACATAGCCCAGGAAACCCATTTTAATAAAGAAGGCAGAGGAAACTGAAACACAAGGAGTCATTGGGAATTATCTTATAAAAAGTAACGATCCCAAGAACACGTGTAAGAAGCATAGTCAAGTGCTTTAATTTCATTCATCTTAGCAAAAAGTCTGATAGCCAGGAATGGCTTGTTGTTGGTGATACCAGGAAAGTACTAATTGCTGGAACAAAGGGAGGATATAAGTGGACTGTGGCGTGAGGTTTTTATTGGCTCTAGGATCAGCATAGTACTGACAATTACAGAAATAGAATTTCTGCAGAAAATGGTGAAGTCCCAGTGTCTGAGAGAACTACTGGTATCACAAATTAGTTACGGCTGTGAATGATCTGATCTCGAAAAATTAGTAGAGAGGAGACAGTCATAAATTGCCACCCCCGCTGTGTAACTAACTGTGATATTAAAAAACAAGGAAACAGATTTTACTTAACAATCATAAAATTGACACGTCTTTCAAATGCAATTTCCTTATTATTTATTTAGTATATACACTATCTACTCTTGTGGATGTTGAAAAATGGAATGCAATAGATTTGTAAGTTTACATATGATTTACAAATATTTATATTTATATAGATATTTAAATATATATATAATATATATATATATATATATATATATATATATATATATATATATATATATATATATATATATATATATATACATATATATACATATATATACATATACATATAAATAAAAAAAAAAAAAATATATATATATATATATATATATATATATATATATATATATATATATATATATATATATATATATATATATATATATATATATATATATATATATATATATATATATATATATATATATATATATATATATATATATATATATATATATATATATATGGGGGCCGCGCTGGTGTAATGGCTACAACGTTGTACTGGCGACCAGGTGTTCATGGTTCAAACCCGGCCGTCGGCGTTTGAAGAAATGTTTACGGCCGGAAATTTGACTGAATAATCTGAACGGCTCCTGCACATAAATCCCGTGTGGATGGGAAGGAGCGAAGCTCCTGACCGGGTTGGAAGGAAAGTCCACTGACCCCCCCAGCCTCGCAATGACATGTCATTGGGCCGAAAGAGCTGGAAAATCGAGTGCCGCGGGTTATAGAAAAAAAAAAAAAAATATATATATATATAGTACAACAAGTTTTCCAATTATAGGAAACACATTTATATCTGCTGTGCTGTTAATTAAGTATATATAAAATTTATTAGCTATGCTGTTATTTTTGTCTCTTGCTATGCTAATTCACGTTTTCTTCATAGACTTAAATGCTAACAATTGCCGACGGAAATGGTACTAATGTGTACTCATCCCTTGAAACAGTTCTGTCCTTAATTTCTTGCACACAACACCCCGCTGATGATCGTTTCGTTAGCCCACCCAAGACTGAGGGGGACTAAAGATGTAGCTCCTGTGCAATCCCTGTGCTCCTGCGAAGTTCCAGGCAGCTGGATTGACTGGACATACGACCTCAGGTTGGATGACACGAATAAAACCCTCCAAGATTTAAACAGGCCAGTGACTTTTGTGAAGCAAGAGTTTCCGATCACGCTGTTAAGCAATAAATCAAAGGTTGACAGCTTTCTCTTGTCCCAGTAGGTCGTGCTGGCCTCGTGTTTGAGTGTGTGTGAGTTTATGAATAAACTCTCCCGTATAAATAGGTAGATGGAAGCTTTTACTGCTTAAGGAAAGCTTTTGATTGGTTCTCGGCGTGGCAAGCTGATTGGCTATATGCGGTTCCGTCCCATCCACTGTACAATCCGTGACCTAGGCCGACTTCCGTAAAACAGGGCTTATGCCTAATTTTATTCTGTTTTCCGCCATATTGGGAAACAAGATGGCCGCGACCGACATCCGAAAAACAGGGCTTACGTTTTTTTTTCTGGCGTATACTTCGTGTAATTCTGGCTCAGGGACTGGTGAACGGTGCTTGTTGATTGAATGAGGCATATTTGTATCCCGACATAGTGTATTAACTAAGAAGTGGGGTTACACACTCGTTTCACGACATAGCCCCATCCTTTCCTAGCTTTGACCTGTCATAGCTGACGTGTAAACCCCTGCTGTAGTTAATCTTCTTCTTCTTCTTCGTTCGCCCTGAAAAGGACGGTGGTTGCGGTTTGTCTGTTTGCGCAAAAGCTGTGATATCTGCACCTTTCGGTCGACACATCCGACTTCTGCACGGCATTTTTTAAGGACCGGGTTTGCCTTCCCATTTCGATCCACACTCGCTCAGCCAGACTGCACTGCTGCAGACTGTTTCCAGGACCACCATGTGGAGGTGGAGTGCGGTCTTGACCAGCTCTGGTTCGCTGGTCCTGACGCAGGCAGTCAAGCTATGAGTCGCTGACTGCATTCACTATTGCTGCATCTTGGGGTCCCGCTGTAGTTAATAATTTTGCGTCTGTCCTTCCAGAGTAATAGGGTGTCGACTTAAAAAAATCAGCTCCTACATTTTCTCTTCCAGGAATGTAATTCACGGTAAAGGAATATGGCGCCAGAAGCAGACTCCACCTTAACAATCTCGAATTTAACTTTCTAGATGCAGCCAGGAATGTTAAAGGTCGGTGATCGCTTTGGACAATGAAGTGTGTCCCATACAGATATGGTGAAAATTTCTCGATGGACCAAATTAGAGCCAAACATTCTTTCTCTATGGTCGAGTAATTCAACTCAGCTGCATTCAGCTTCCTACTGGCGTAGGCGACGGGTAAAAGTTCCCCCGGCTGGACTTTTGATTGCTGCAAGAGAGTTGCACCAATACCTATACTGCTAGCGTCCGTCCTTAATATAAATTCCTGTGTGATATCGGGTAGCGTAAGGATAGGTTTGCTGGTGAGTTTTGCTTTTAGCTCTGTGTAAGATTTTTCACAATCAGCATTCCATTGGATTTTGTCAGGCTGTCCTTTCTTCGTTAAGTTGGTTAATGGTGCACACAGAGAGTTAAAGTGGGGTATGTACAGGGTGTCCGAATGAGAGCAGGTAGATTTGAATTGCCCGCCATTTCTGTGGATTTTGTTTCTGTCACTTTATATTTGGCAGACGTCAAATAGAGATGTGGAAAATTCATTATGGAGAGGTACACGTATGAACAACGCGTTTCAATAGTTAAAACTTATTATCAAAATCAGTGTTCAATTGCGGTGACTCAGCGTAAATTACGTGAAATTTTGAGTCGTAATCATGTGCCTGCAGTATGCACAATTCAGCGTTTAGTGGCGGTATTTGAAGAAACTGGTTCGGTGGTAAATCGCTCAAGGCGTCCAGCACCTCGGAGCGCTCGTTCATTGAAAAACATTGCTGCTGTGCTTGAAAGTGTAGCTGAAATGCCGGGCACCTCCATCAGACACCGTTCACAAGAACTTGGCCTATTTCGGTCATCTTTACACACAATTTTGCGCAAAGATCTACACATACACCCAAATAAGATCCAGCTGACGCAAGCTCTTCAACCTGCAGACCACGAACGGAGTCGTAATTACAGTAATTGGATGTTAGAAGCCATTGAAAATGACCCTGAATTTTGGAAGACAATCATCATGAGTGATGAGGATCACTTCCACCTCAGTGGCTTCGTAAACAATCAAAATAGCAGTATTTGGGGAAACGAAAATCCACGAGAGATACACGAGATCCCTCTACATCCTCGGCGAGTGACAGTCTGGTGCGCTATGTGGGCTGGAGGTGTGATTGGTCCATACTTTTTTGAGAACGCTCATGGCAATGCTGTTACGGTCAATGGCGAACGCTATCGGGACATGATTAACAACTTTTTCGGTGCGCAATTGGAGGATTTGGACTTACTTGACATGTGGTTTCAACAAGATGGCGCCACGTCGCACATAGCACGCGACACAAGAGAAATTTAGCACGCGACACAAGAGAAATTTTGAATAGGATGTTTCCGGACAAATTAATTTCGAAATTTGGCGACATCGACTGGCCTCCAAGATCGCCAGATTTAACTCCATTAGACTTTTTGTACGGGGTTTTTTGAAAGGGAAGGTCTATACCAACAAGCCATAGACTATTGAGCAACTCAAAGTCAATATTCGAGAGGATATCGCCGCTATACATGTTGAAATATGCGAAAATGTCATGCAAAATGTGCTCCAAAGGGCGCGCATCTGTATGGCTAGCAGAGGCGGCCATTTAAATGATATAGTGTTCCACACATAACTGCCAGGTCTAAATAAAACATACGTAACATAAAATTGCACAGCGGGCTGATCGCCCGCTTGCCAGCCGCTCTGATTACGGAAACAACAATTGATATTTTTGTTGTACCAATAAACGCCATTAGGCGTAACGAAACAACAATTAATTTCTTGTTGCCCTAAGACGTCACTAAGCGTACTGGCCATGAACTGCTTTGTCGTTCCGTGGCTAAGGACGGAAGAAGAAGAAGAACATAAAATTGACAATTGTTTCACTTTTAGACTAGTTATTCAAAAACAAAATCTACATGTTCTCGTTCGGACACCCTATATTTCTGATAGAACCCACATAATGACACAAATGATCTCACATCTTTCTTCGTTTGAGGTCTGGGTGCCTTCTTTAACTTCTCTATATTCTTTGGGTCAGGAGACATATGACCTGTAGAAATAGTGTGACCTAGGAATTCCAACTCCTTACAACCGATATAGCACTTGGTTAGACGTGCAGTCAATCCAGTTTCTCTCAGTCTGTCAAACAACATGGAGAGCGCTACTATATGCTCTTCAAATATGTTTGTAGCAACAAGAATGTCATCCATAAAGTTAGTGATATGGGGATTTTGTAGAGGTTCCAACAATTTCCTCATCATTCTTGAAAAGATACTTGGAGCATTTTTCAATCCAAAGGGTATTACATTAAACTCGTAGTGTCCGTCTGATGTACTAAATGCCAGCATTTTCCTAACTTCTGGTTTCACTGGTATTTGGTAGTATCCCTTGCTTGGACCTTCGATAAATACCTAGCCTTACTCAGTGTAGAGAACAGCTGGTTGGTGTCAGGTAATGGGTCCACCTGAGATTCTGTGATCGCAATTAGCTTCCTGTAGTCAATACATAACCTGTGTTCACCACTCGGTTTTCTTAATACTGTAGCACCACACTTGAGCGATAGGGAGAGTCTGACTTCGAGATAATTTTCTCCTTCAACAGATAATCAACTTCCTCCCTTAGTGCTTGGGCTTTCGCTTAGGGTATAGGGTAGGTTCTCATGCATACTGGTGTAGGGTCAGTAACCTTCATGTCGTACTCTAACAAATTCGTACTACCTGGCTTATCTGTGAGCACATCAGCATGGGTTTCCAACACTTTCTGAACCATCTTCTTCTGCTCTGGAGTTAAATGTCCACTAATGTTTACTTGAACATAATCCTCTGTAGTTGTGAGTGGATATTCCATAGAGGGAAGTGGTTCACCGTGCATTTCTGTTGCAATGGCTAGGGTCATGATATGTGCAACTTCTGATGATTCCCTGTCATAGTATTTTTTAAGAAGATTGACATGATATACCTTCTCCTTTTCTTTCTTGTCAATCTTATAATTGGTCCTGGCAAGTTTTTTCCAGTATGACATAGGGTCCCTGCCATCCAATCTGCAATTTATTATTGCTGCTTGGCAACAGTAATAACACCTTTTCACCCACCTCCAGTTCCCTATCCTTTGCTTTTTTGTTGTAGTACGCAGCATGCTTCTTTCTGGCCTGTCTTAAGTTATCATTGGCCAGTTTTCAACCTGCTTTCAATCGAGATGTCAACTCGTTGACGTACTGGTATGAGGAAGTCACTGTTTCCTCTGCTTTGTCATCAGTCCATGTCCACAGTAATGCTTCCAGTGGACATTTTATTGATCTACCAAACAACAATGTAGCTGGAGCCAATCCAGTTGAATTGTGGGGTACTTCCCTATATGCAAATAGTGCAGCGGGTAAGTATGTATCCCAAGTATCAGGTTTTTCACTCGCCAGCTTTCTAAGGATTGAAATTAGCGTACCATTGAACCGCTCTACTTGACCGTTCCCTTGGGCATGGTAGGGACTACAATGATAGTGCCTGGCTTGAAATATCCTGAATACTTCTTGTGTTAGCTTTCCCTTAAACTGAGAACCATTGTCCGTCAATATCTGATGCGGGAAACCTAATCGGGTGAATATTGTCAACAGGGCCTCTGCCGCATGCTTTAAATCTATAGCTGACATGGCCACTGCTTCTCCCCACATAGAGCAAGTATCAACCAAGATTAAGATGTAAGTATTTCTCTTCTTGGTCCTAGTGAGGGGTCCAACAATATCCACTGCAACACGTTCAAAAGGGGTTCCCATAATGGGCATTTCTCCAAGTGTTGCTGGTGCAGTCCTATGCTTAGGAGCTACTCTTTGGCATTCTGGACAGGATCTTACATATCTTTTTATGTCCTCTGTGTTTCCTGGCCAAAAGTAGTGACAGTGTAACTGTCTTTTTTTTTTCTTGTTGATGTGATCACCGGCCCAAGACAGTATACATGTTGTTAGATGTGTAGTGCGAGCGTATGATGAATTGAGTGTGGGTGCGAACGAAGACGCGAATGTGTTTAGGCTCGTATAGATGTAGATCCTGCAACCCATACTCTCACATGCAGTAATCAAGGATGCTTTGACACTGCAGGCATGTTTCAAGACATTTATTGACGGGAACACACATAGTATCAACAGGAACAGTCAGTGTAACAAGGTCATGCTGACCTGACATCGATAGGTATACATTTGGCATTCAAAAAGGTAAACATCAGAATAGACGTGCATGGTCAATAGCAAAGTTCTTCAATAATGACAGTTCGTAGCGTCGCCCTGGGCGTCTCTGACTAAACGCGTCAGATGCCTTAGTCACTTTGACACACAGGTGCAACTTGGCACTCCCCGCCAATTGCACATATCAGGCTGTAGTATAATAGCCGAAAGCACAGGCCTCGTTCTGACGTCGGCCGTGTACTTCTGTTAAATAGGTTATCATCAACCCTGCAGTAATACTTATTGTAGATAGGAGTTCCGCCAATCTGCGGCTCCCACAATATATCTTCGTCACTGGATTTCTGGACAATATAAGACTAACAGTCTTGGATGGCTACCTCGAGCACAAATATATAAGTTCTGAAATGGCGGATCAGTGAGCTGCTGTTCACCCTAGGTAATCCTTTACATGTTCTGCCACCGAAAAGCGTAATAATGCATAAAGGTCGGTATTACCTGGCAAATGAATCCTCAGAACATCACAAGGAATTCTGTCGTCATCCCGACGCACAGAGATTCACTGGGGAAAACTGCCATAGCAGTTACTTCGAAGATTCTCCCCGAAAAACAATGGACTCTTGGTCCCTTCAGAAAAACAGGACCTCCCGGCTTCCCGGAAGTATATCTCACTCCCGCTTAAAAAACCTTCCCCTAGGCCTACGCCGAACTGTCAACCTCTGACCCTAAAGGTCAAACACAATGAATGAATAAACAAGGGAAGACAACCCCTAATCAACCTGACATCGCAGGTAAAGACACAATTATACTTATGATACAAACATAAGCAAATAACTTGACAGATGACTCCGTCGAAAATGACAGCAACATTACTACCACCCCCCTGTAAAAAAAAAATGCAATTTTTTTTTTTTTTAATATGTTCATGAGCAAGATAGCACCAGTATCACTTCTGTGCTCATGCAAACAATGAACCTAATATCAGGTACAATAGAAGAGGGTACAAATCATCTCCCAACATAGGAGAAAATATTTCCTTTAAGCCAAACAAACTAAGGGATACCATTCAAGAAACCTAAGTTGCTGGCAATACCAATCATATATCAAACATTACTAAATAATATAATCATAGCAATATACAAATGTCAATGCTATTTTAGCAACATATCACTGATGGATGGACAAAATGAAATTTGTTAAATTATCTAAACATCATCCAAATACATTTGTATTACAACATATTATGATATTAAGGACAGACCTAAGTCTGAAAATATATCAGGAAAAACTAGGACACAAGATTTAACTGGAATCATGTGGGCATCTAGACAATATGTCCGCCATCACATTATCCGAACCACGGATAGCTCGCACCGTGAAATGGAAAGGCTGAAGAGCAATAGCATAACGAGTAGATCTCGAGCTCTTCAAATCCTTACTTTGCATAGCCGTAAGAGCTTTTTGGTCGGTTTCCATAAAGAAATGCGCGCCCAGAAGGAACCTTTGTAGCTTAAGAATGGACCAAACCATAGCCAACAATTCACGGTCCAAAACCGAGTAATTCCTTTCTGCCGCATTCAGCTTCCTAGAAATATACATTACAGGATGCAGAGTTCCTGAATATTCCTGCATTAGTGCCGCTCCAATGCCAGTGGAAGAGGCATCACTACGAAGGACAAAAGTCTTATCAATCGTCGGTAGTCTTAAGATAGGATGAGATGAGAACAAATTCTTAACCTGATCCAATGAAGATTGGCATTCTTGGGACCAACGCACCATATTAGGAGAACCTTTTTTCAATAACGTTGAAAGTGGTGCCATAATGGAGGACAGATTCTCAATGAATCTTCCATAGAATTGTATCAATCCCCAGAGACTACGCACTTGCTTTTTTGTCTTCGGAACCGAGATATTTAATATCTTTGAAATGTTTTGGTCCTCTGTCTTCAACAGACCATGACCAACTCGATGACCTAGGAAGGAAATTTCACTAAACCCAACAAAAGCTTTAGAGGGTTTAGCAGTCAATCTATGCTCACGTAGAGTAGATAGCAATTCCTTTAGACCCACATAGTGTTCTTCCCAAGTATCGCTGAAAAGACAGATGTCGTCTAAATATGCAATGACATCTGCACGATCTGATAGAATTCGTCGCATCATGCGCACGAAAGTCGCTGGGGCGTTCATAAGCCCGAAAGGCATAAAATTCCATTGAAACAGACCCCTAGGTGTCGAAAAAGCAGTGAGAGGTTTGGCGTGTTCCGTCAATGGGACTTGCCAATAACCTTTCGACAAGTCTAGTTTAGTAAAGAATTTAGCTTTAGAAAGTCTAATAAGTAGATCATCTAATAACGGCATAGGTTCAGCATCGAACTTCGTAACTTGATTTAATTTGCGATAATCAACGCAAAGACGTATGTTATTGTCTTTCTTTCGAACAATAACTATCGACGAAGAATAAGCTGAAGTGGATGGTTCAATTATTTGTAGTTGAATCATTTCATCCAATTCTTTCTCGACTTGTGCTTGAAAATGAATAGGTATTGGGTATGGTCTTACTCTGATCGGATTACGATCAGTAAGTATGATGTCATGTTCTATGACATCTGTGTGTCCAGGAATGTCGGTAAGGACATCCTGATATGATTGTAACGTAGAGGATACTTGACGTTGTTCCTCAAAAGACAAGTTGGAAGAGACTGTAACGTCTCTCCACGATTCCGTTGAAGTAAGTGGAATCGTAGGAAGAGGTAAGTTCACGTCAGAAAAAAATAGTTTCCTCATCCTGTATAACAGACAGGGATGAGATGTGACCATGTTGAACTGGAGAGTCGTCCGTCGCCTGGAAAATAGGCTGTAAATAGTCTGGACGTTCAATAAACTCTGTTAGCATATTTATATGGAAGGTTTTATGCCTTCCATCCACATCGACAATATAGTCGACATCAGAAATTTTCGAGACTATAGTGTATGGACCCTTCCAAGAAATGAGAAGTCTATTCTCTCTTGAGGGCAGTAAGACATATGCTTTGTCTCCAGGACAAAGTTGACGTAGGCGTCTTTTCTTATTAGCAAATCGCCTAGCTTTTTCTTTCGCAAATTCGGAAGATGAAGCTGCTAACCTGCACGATTCGATAATCTTTTCTCTAAGAGCTATAACATATTCATATGACGATTGTGTATCATCGTCAATATTATCGGAAGTTATCAAATCGTGTAACAAGGACATTGGCCCGCGCGGTTGCGCGCCAAAGACAAGTTCGAAAGGAGAAAACCCTGTATGCTCGTTGGGAACCTCTCTATAGGCAAAGAGGACTGCAGGTAAAACCCTGTCCCAATCTTCAGGATGATCCTCCGTTATCTTGCCAAGTAAGTTCTTTAGTGTCCTGTTAAGACGTTCTACCAATCCATTGGACATTGGATGATAAATACTACTGAGAGACCTTTTAATGTCTAGCGTAGCCATTACCTGAGACATAACGTCCGAAATTAACTGAGTGCCGTGATCCGACAGTATTTCTCCGGGGAATCCCAGACGAGAAAATACGAGCCAAAGAGCATCAGCGATATCGACAGTTGATATGCTCTTCAGAGGAATAGCCTCTGGCCAACGCGTGCACATGTCCACGCAAGTGAGGATAAATTGGTGTCCTCTGGCTGACTTAATTTTGAACGGACCAATGATGTCTATAGCCATTTTCTGAAACGGCCGAATCGGAATATCTGCAGCCTGAATAGGAGCAGCATGTCTCGGACCCCTAGACTTGACCTCTTGACAAATTTTGCAAGATCGGCAATAAATTCGGATGTCTTTATTCACGAATGGCCAAAAGAATGACGCAAGGACTCTAGTTTTAGTTCTGGAAAAAACCCATGTGTCCAGCACACTGAGAATCGTGTGCATGCCGAAGAATTAAGGCTCTCATACACTTAGGCACAAAAATTTGCGAATGCATAGACTTGTCCGAGTTTTGTACCATTCGTACCAATATACCATTCTTCATAGTAATATACGATTTGTGATTCGTATTTTGATTGGGATCCCCTTTCTTTGCCAGAAGGAAGTATTTCTTCAAAGAAGGATCCTCTTCTTGACGTTTAACAAACGAGTCATGGGAAATCACCAAGTGCTCGTCTTGGCTATCAACTTCATTACTATTATCAGATGAAGTTGGGGGATTAAGAGCTTGAGCTCTTGTCATCACTGCATTGACCGTTTGAATGTTTTCTTCTTCCCAACTAGAAATTTGTTGCGGGGTGCATTCCTTAACCCCATGAATACGACCGATTATAAGATCCGCAATAGGATTAGGAAGAAGACATGCATGGACATCTCCTGTGAAGAAAGGAGTGTCAATCCTAATAATAGCAGTAGGATAGCTTTCCATAGTACCACCAAATGTAACACATTTGATTGTTTTTCCAGTGGCACAGCAAGGATCTATCAGAGACTCCTTAACCCCGACGGTAGTACATCCCGAATCGAAAAGTACTGAGACTAGCCTATCATTTATTAGACCTTTATCTAAGATGAGAGATCCTCTCCCATCATGCGCAACTGTAGCAGGTAGAGCAGGAAGAGGGTGACCACAACTTAGCGTAGATACAGTCGATGAATCGAACAATGTTAAGCATTGGGGGCATTCAGTTGCTCTCCCAAAATCGAAAGCACAACCAGTGATAGCCCTAGAGTTACCACTATCATTTACTGTATTACAGGCTCCATCAAACTCTTGTTGTGCAGAGTTTGCCTGTTGGTAAGGTCTTTTCTTGTTAAACCTAGGTCTACCTCGATTATCATTTCCCCTGTAATTATTTCGACTATCATTTCCCCTGTAATTGTTATCATATTGCCTATTGTAATCATCATTCCGGTTTGAATCCCGGTTTCTAAATTCACCATCGTCATAATCTTGACGTCGAGAATGATTACCTCGAAAATTTGAATAGTTATTATTTGGATAGCCTTTGCGAAAGTGTCTCAAATTATTACCACTAAAATTACGAGAACTACCATCTTGTCTCCACTGCATAGACGAAGAACCATCATGTGTTGGATTACTCCGCTTCTGAGTGTAATTTTGATTACTTCCCCTATTCCAATTTTGTTGAGCACCCTGAAATTTTTTTTTGAAATTAGGGCCATATGGTGTTGCCGAAGCAGCTGGCAACCCTTCTTTCACTTTAGAATTGCTAACTGTAGCATGGGGATGTGCTGTGGCATACTGACAACAGTATTCCTCCATTTCTTTTAAGTTTTTAGGCTTACGCTCATGAAGGAATGCAAGAAAAGAATCATTAACAGATGACAAAACCTTATCTCGCAATAATAAGTCCATTAGACCTTCATATGTTTTCTCAATCTGAGACAACTCAACCCATCGTGTAAATGTACGACGTATCTTTGTAACAAAATCAGAGAAATCTACTCCATTTTCTGGCAACATTGTCCTAAAACGAAGACGATAGTCTTCTTGTTTTAGTTGATATTTTTTTAGCAATGCTGCCCTGACAACATCATAATTAGTCCTCTCATGTTCGTCTATTGTCATAAGAGTAGTCACTGTGTCACCTGTAAAAAATGGCATCAGTTGTTCAACATATTTTTCCTTTTTTATGTTATGCGTATCGCACAAAAATTGGAATCTATCTAGATAATCTGCTACGTCATCCTTTAAAGGATTGAAATGAGGCAATTTAATCCTACTAACAAACTCCCTTGTCGTACTCGAAGTTGTTTGCTGAGCACCCGTACTCGCCAATTTCAATTTCTCTAACTCCAAAGTTGCGAGTTTTTCATCAAGTTCCATCTTCTGTTTTCTTTCCTCATGTTCCATTTTTCTGATTTCAGCCTCAGCTTGAGCTTTCCTCTCCTCTGCAGCAGCTTGAGCTTTCCTCTCCTCTGCAGCAGCTTCTTTGTCTAATCTCTTTTGTTCAGCTTCAAATCTCCTTTCCTCCACCTGCATCTGCAATTTCTTTTGTTCAGCAGCAATATCAGCTTCTCTGTCTCGCCTTTTTTGTTCCGCCGCAGCTTCTCTTTCTAATCTTTTCTCTTCAGCCTGAGCTTTTTTCTCTTCTGCAGCTAATGCTTTGTCATACTGAGCAACAACCCATTGTTCTAACTGTTGACCAGTCTTATCAAGGGCTCTCCCTTGTGTAATAAAGTAGTCCAATGTAGACATCTTGTCTACTGAGATCAGTAACTTGCAGAAGCAAATATATTAAATTATCCCACTTTAATGGGAGACAAGTCTGAAATGCTAGACTTGTATACTCACTTCACTTTATTTTACTGTCTTAGTCTTAGACAAAGACTTTGTATGTTCCTCTTGTTTATAATGTACCCAAAAAATCACTTGAGTACCTGTGGAAAAAAAAAATTCCCTTATATCCCACTCACTATGGGCACAAGTCTTTTTTATAAAGAACTTGAATATGTATTTCACCTTGTCTCAATCTTTGTAGATAACAAGTCTTTTATCAAAGAACTTGTATAAATATCTTATATAATATTATTTAACAAACTCTATATGAAGAGTCTACCTTATCAATAATATCAAAACATGACCAAGTATGTGTATGTAGACTGTGCATGACAGTAATGTAGTACAACCAAAAAAAAATACAAAGACAAAAATACAAAACAATACAAATGGCAACACTGTTTTAACCAAAAATGTGTAGAGAAATACACAAGAAAGGAGAGACCTACAGAATACAAACAAAACAAATCGACAATCAAAACTGAAAAATAGACAAAATATTACAAAAACAACGTTAAGTACAATTACATCACAGCTAACATCAATAGCGACCAATTGTCACTAGCAAATTTCCAAATTAAGAAAATTTGCACCTACAGAACGCTTACAGTAAGCCTCGATCAAGTGGCATATTTACCGTAAGACCCACCAACCGAAAAACCCGCAGAAAAAAAAACACAAAAACAGCAGAAGTAACATAATATAGCAATCAATTTCAATGTGTTGCAGAACAAGTTCAGTCACAGCTGAAACTAAAATAAATTCCTTGCTCCTTGCGAACACAGAAACGAAATGTCAAACGCGCACTGAACGTCAAATCCACTGTAACATAAAGTGGTATTCACGAACCAAAGTTACTATGACCTTCTCAAATTAGGGCTTGCACATTGAATGTTTACAATTTCCACGTACTGTTTACAAACACTTGACCTCCAACAATGTAGCTTGAATGCTCTGACCTAGAAAAGTCTGTTGTTGAATGAAACGTGTAACAACCAGCAGTACTGTTTACAATAGGAACCCGCCTTCTATGCAGTTATGGTCCACGTAGCAAATGCCTAGTAGTTAACTTCAGTACATGTCTTGTTATGCTTTATGTAGCATTATAATATAAATGCTCGTACTGTTTATTTGTGTCAACCGTTGATGACCTATTTCTGTCCTGTTGTAGCCAAAACTTGCAAGTGTAGAATTAGCGCTGTGTGTTACGGCTGTCCCGTGTGTAGCTTAGACCCACAGATCAGAAGTGTAATGTGTACTTGTCCTTCTTGTAACTTTCTCGACAAAACTGGAGACATCATACATGTAACAGCCAACCAGGAATGTAAATTTCTGGATCCATAAATGTCAACAATAATGTCAAATGCTCGCTCTGTTCTTTTTAAACCCACAGATCTGGTCCATCAGAAATGTAAGTTTCTAGGCCACATTGGCGACAAGAAATGTATCATAAGAGCCCACGTAACTTGTCCACTAGAAATGTAACTGTCTTTTTTTTTTCTTGTTGATGTGATCACCGGCCCAAGACAGTATACATGTTGTTAGATGTGTAGTGCGAGCGTATGATGAATTGAGTGTGGGTGCGAACGAAGACGCGAATGTGTTTAGGCTCGTATAGATGTAGATCCTGCAACCCATACTCTCACATGCAGTAATCAAGGATGCTTTGACACTGCAGGCATGTTTCAAGACATTTATTGACGGGAACACACATAGTATCAACAGGAACAGTCAGTGTAACAAGGTCATGCTGACCTGACATCGATAGGTATACATTTGGCATTCAAAAAGGTAAACATCAGAATAGACGTGCATGGTCAATAGCAAAGTTCTTCAATAATGACAGTTCGTAGCGTCGCCCTGGGCGTCTCTGACTAAACGCGTCAGATGCCTTAGTCACTTTGACACACAGGTGCAACTTGGCACTCCCCGCCAATTGCACATATCAGGCTGTAGTATAATAGCCGAAAGCACAGGCCTCGTTCTGACGTCGGCCGTGTACTTCTGTTAAATAGGTTATCATCAACCCTGCAGTAATACTTATTGTAGATAGGAGTTCCGCCAATCTGCGGCTCCTACAATATATCTTCGTCACTGGATTTCTGGACAATATAAGACTAACAGTCTTGGATGGCTACCTCGAGCACAAATATATAAGTTCTGAAATGGCGGATCAGTGAGCTGCTGTTCACCCTAGGTAATCCTTTACATGTTCTGCCACCGAAAAGCGTAATAATGCATAAAGGTCGGTATTACCTGGCAAATGAATCCTCAGAACATCACAAGGAATTCTGTCGTCATCCCGACGCACAGAGATTCACTGGGGAAAACTGCCATAGCAGTTACTTCGAAGATTCTCCCCGAAAAACAATGGACTCTTGGTCCCTTCAGAAAAAACAGGACCTCCCGGCTTCCCGGAAGTATATCTCACTCCCGCTTAAAAAACCTTCCCCTAGGCCTACGCCGAACTGTCAACCTCTGACCCTAAAGGTCAAACACAATGAATGAATAAACAAGGGAAGACAACCCCTAATCAACCTGACATCGCAGGTAAAGACAATTATACTTATGATACAAACATAAGCAAATAACTTGACAGATGACTCCGTCGAAAATGACAGCAACAGACAGGCTATCCTTTGTCCAGTGGCCCCTATTCCCATATGTCCACTGAAGGGTATAGCATGTCCTAGCGTCATAACCTTCTCCCTGTAAGATTTTGGCACTACTAGCTGTCCATGCCCTTTAGGTCCTGTTCCAGCTTTTCTGTACAGTAGGCCATTTTTCATATAAAAGTCTCCTTTCTCTGGAGGGTTATGTGCTTTAGGCAATTTGCCAAAACAAGGCTTCAATGTGCTGTCTGCTGCTTGAGCCTTTTTCATCTCTTCTGGATGAGTATTGATAGGATTTTCCTCCATTTTCCTGGAGCTTTCCCTGGTCTGGACTGTTGCCATAACTACAGGTTTTATAGGTTCTCCAAGGAAAACATACCTACACCCCAGAATCAAAGTGTAAATAGGGTAGTCCATCACTGCTGCTTTGATTTCTCCTTCCACATAGCGAGATCTTATGTTGATTCGGGCTATGGGTAATGTCATGGTTCCTGCTCCCTTGATCGGTCCTCTGATTTCCACTGTTTCTGTGGTTATCTGGTCAGGACTCACTAGAGAAGAGCACACAACTGAATCAAAGTCCAATCCTGTGTCATATAAACACAGTACTTGAGTGCCATTCACGGTCACTTCCTCACAGACAGGGGGATGATGGAAGTCCTTCTGACTTACTGCCAGTTCCTTCCTTCCCGGCTTCCCTGTTGTAATACATGCAGCATGATGAGGAGGATTCTTCCTTCTGCAGTCCACAGTATTGTGGTTACTCATTAGACACGTTTTATACCACTTTCCTTCCTTCTTTGCGGTAAGGTGTCTTATCCGATCATAGAGGGTTTGTGTCCTTTTGGTCAAATCTTTGTTTGTTCCTTGTGGTATGGTCCTTTTGTTCATATTTGGTATAGTTGTGTGATGATTTGAAGTTTTCACCCTGCTTTTTCTTATTTCCTAATAATTCTGCCTGAGCTGCTTGATATCTTGCAGCAACAGTTACAATATCTTCCAATCTCTCTGCTCCTTGTTCCATGATAAACTTCCTCATTTCTTGAGGCATGGACTCTTTCACTTGCTCCATCATTATCATTTCTTTCAGATTCTGACACTTTCCTAAACTACTCCATTTTTCCAAATAGGTTTCCAACCTAGCAGAGAATTGGTGATAGTTTTCTCCTGGAAGAAGTTTAGCTGCTCGGAATTTCTTTCTATATGATTCTGAGTTCTTTTCATATCTCACAAGCAGTGCCTGCTTCAGGATTTCATAATCTTCCTGGTCATCTCTTGAGAGCTTATAATATACATCGTAGGCCACCCTTCTCATTCCCTGAGATAGTTTAAGACTCCACTTTTCTTTCACTAAGCCTTAGGTAGTGGCAAGTCTTTCGTATCTATCCAGGTACGACTCAATGGAGTCTTCTTTATCAATAAATGGGACCAGATGAAAATTCATGGCCCCACTTGAGTTGCTCTGGCTGGAGCTACCCTCATTATTGCCAGTAGTTGCCTGAATTTCGAGCTCTTTTAATCTCAATTGATGGTCTCTCTCTGCTTGTAATTTCCTTTCCTCGGAGTCAATTTTCTTTGCCTCATTTTCAGCCTCCAATTTCTTGACTTCAGCTGCCAGTCTTTTGGCTTCTCTCTCAGCTTCTACTTGCAGCTTTCTTTCCTCTCTATCCATGTGTTTGTCCACTTCTGTTGTGACATACTGAATAAGAGCATCACCTGTCATATTTAATTCCTTACCCATCTGCATGACCGCTGTCCTGAACTTCACTAAATCAGCCATGGCGTTACTTAGAGAGGGTATGTAATTTTACTATATCCAAATTATTGTAATTAAACTTAATTAATTAAAATGAACAAATAATTTCCGTGCAACTTTGTGAGCATCAACTATTTACTGAGCACTAAATGGTACTTCTCCTAAGGAAACAATAAAAAATCCTATTATTGAATTTTTTCAAAAATTTGTTTCTTTTGTTATCTATGGGTGGCACAAGATAGAGTTAGTAGATAGATGAATAGACTAAGTATGGCTCAAGGTATATAGAAATATACCAGGAACGAGCCCCCAGTGTGGCGTGAGGTTTTTATTGGCTCTAGGATCAGTATAGTACTGACAATTACAGAAATAGAATTTCTGCAGAAAATGGTGAAGTCCCA